>OX352296.1:11948176-12264347 GCA_947086415.1 Pammene aurita
AATGTGAAGGTAGTAAATGTCATTCTCGGACACCTCTTTCATTATCAAAAACCGGTTGACGCATTAAATGTATTCTGAAATAATTCCAACCCTAAGAGCGATTTGTTAGTATAAAAATGTAAAGAAGGATGTGACGTCTTCAATCCCATAGAATGATAAGATCCCGTTTTTTTTTACCGTTTCTTAAGAAGGATGTGACATTTAAAAATGTAAATAATTCGTCACACGCCGACATCTGCGTTTATCATCGATCATGCTGTTTATTTAAGTCACGCTATCGAATGCAAATGTTTGAAGATAGATTTGGAGTAGTGAGAAAAACATATTTGCGGCTTGACTTCAATGTAGCGTGGTTCATTGACATTGCAAAATAGAAGTCCCAATAAAGAGCATTGAAAGAAAAAAAAATCACCCCAGCTATAGGGAAACATCGCTGCTATTCAGTTACTATGGTCACATTAGTATTTGTATTACTTTTTCCAAAAAAAAACTGATTTCTATTTACACTTAATTCTCAGTAAACGAAATTAGGTACTTACGGTTCTGTTCATATGTGACTTATGATGGTTTAAACCAAATTAACTGTTAATGTTTTACAAAGATGGACAGTCAGAATAGTCAGATATTAGTAAATGGAATTTCCCCTTTCCTAGAACGACGGAATGACCACTCATTAATTTTCGTATAGGTTAATTACCTTTTAAGTTTGTTGACATAACCTCATTAGTGTTAACGAGAAATCTTTCAAACACCCCATTCTTTAGGTCAACTACAACTTATTCCTGCTGTCATCTCGTGTTTAACCAGTTTAGTTACTTATTCACATTTTTTTGTCTCGACTGTCCCTGATATATCTTGACCTCTAGCTCCTTAACTATTTTGTCTAACAGCAGATCTTTATAATGTTGGTTGCAACGACCCGCCAAACTTTTCTCGCAGCGGCTCACTATATTAACAAAACAAATCTATTTAACGATACCATATTTCTATTGGCCCATGGTCATTAGCTGGTTTTAAAACTGCCATCACTTGCATACTAATTGAAAAAGAATTAATGATTGGTTTTTCTTTAATTGAAATTTAAAATTTATTCGCGGTAATGTGTGATCATTAGGGACGCTAAAAACACTTTTAAAGGACCAATTAAACAATTGAATATTAAGATTTGCGAAACGAAAGTTTTAAGATAAAATGCACTCGTCAACAAATACCTATTGCAAATTTTAAATTGCAATATAAAACCTATTTTATTATAGCTTGCGACATTAAAATTTCAATTTTATCACCGATAATTTATATCAAATGCATCGTTAAAGGACATTTGACACGCGGAATTATTGGTGGAGTTACGGACAATATTTTCTCACAACATCGTTCCGGAACCAATTGAATATTATTTGAATGCTCTTTAAGAATGTTTTAACGCGGCAATAAAATGCACCACCAATATAGTTTCTAAAGGGGCCCCAAAATTTAATCTATGTAGATACTGAAAATAGATGTCATATACTTCAGAAAAAGTGACCAAACCCTCCGGTGTCCGAGGCCAGATTTGAACTGGCGTCTTCAGCTTTCGCGGCTGACGTCCTGACCACTAGACCACCCGGTCACCAAAATAATATTGAACAAAATAATTTGATTTGCTTCAAGATTTATGTAGATACTGTTATTTTATACCATGTAGAATATATATTATAAATAAATAAATATTATTGGACAATCTTACACAAATCGACCTAGGCCCACAGTAAGCTCAATAAGGCGTGTGTTATGGGTACTAGACAACGATATATATAATAGAAAAATATGGATAAATACTTAAATATATAGAAAACATCCATAACTCAGGAACTCTGTGATAATTAATAAATGCCCTGACCAGGATTCGAACCCGGGACCTCCTGCTTCGTAGGCAGGGTCACTACCGACTTGGCTAGGAGGCCGTTTATTATGGGGTTCCGTTTTGTATAGCAATCAAATGTATATTAAATAAATACTTACTTTATTATACATCTATTTTAAAGCATTTTAACCCCTTGCTTTCTTGAAAAGTCAGGTCTCAATTTTTACTGGAAGTCTTTATTTAATTCATAGCTACCTATTCAATTTGTTTACGAATATAAATTAAGCGTGATCCGTTAGATTCGTTATTATTATATTATACAATAACAATAAGAAAAGTTTCTTTGAGTAGGTATTTATAATTTTTTTAATTGTGAAAAATACCTATGTAATTAAATTTTTGATTACAGCCCGATCCGACCTCATAGTTGTATTCACCCGACTAATCAGAGTGTGGCCAATGTGGCCTGTAAGTGGAGCTAGGAAATTGCGCCGCCGGTGGCCGCTAATCCAAGCTTCGCTAATCGCTTCTATTACCGTAATAGCGACGCTTCTGCTGCTGTACTGCGATGGCTTATGTGCGTATTCGTCTCTATGTAACCAGTATAAATCGAGCTAAGTGTGACGACTAACGCTAGCTTTGGTTAATGGCGACATTGCTCCTGACATTGCTATGATTTTTGCGAACGCGTTATAGTAACCAGTATCAGCAACAATTACTCGTACTAGTTACTCGTACTGCAATGCGAACAAGATTTTCCCCGTGGTGGTCGTTCATTCAAGCTTCGCTAATCGCTTCTACAAATATTAGTAAAAGCGTTCTGATGATGTATTGTCATGGCTTTGGCTAGCACTCACCTCGGAGGAATAAGTGCAAATCAATCTGCAAACGGACAGACAGCAGCACGGATAGGGCTTGCAATACCGGTATTTTTTTAATGCCAATTCCAGAATTGAGCGGCGTAAAACAAAGAATGGAGAGAAGTAGAAACCCTCTCAGATTTACATTTGACAGCTAAAGGCTGCAGAAATGTATGATGTTGCTCGCTAACGCAACACGTTACTTACTCTAAAGAAGAGTTGTCTCTGCGCATCATATGTGTACCCAACGCAACACCAAAATGCATCGTCGTTGTCGAAGAGTAGCGAGTAACATATATTTTAGATATCCCTAACATGTTGCACAGTGCTGCCACCGGAATCAGTGTGTTTGCAACTGGAGTCATTATATTATAAGGGTGGGTTTTATAAAGGTGTGCCCAGACTAACCGAATGCGCTGCTCACGCTCCGCTCGCACCGCGAGATTGACCATGTAGTTCAGGCTTGAGTTAATTAATACAAAAACTGATCTTGCGTCTAACACTCGCGCTCAATAAGCAATCTGAATAGCGCTTTTATGGGCTGTCTATGGTAATGACTGCATAGCCACATGACGGAAAGGGTAATGTGATTAACTTTTTTTAAATCTCCTTTGCCGCTGTCCAAAACTTTGCTTTTTCAGATCTACATACTATCTCTAGTGGCTATTACGTGGCTATACGGATAATCATTATATAGCATTGTTGCATCCACCCCGAAATCACGAAACAAAGTTCGCAAAAAAAAATCGAGATCTACCCAAACTATTAATTTATTAAAGGTATTCTATTTTCCAGTTCCTCATACTGAAGCAGTCTGGCTAAGAGCACTCAATTACATGCAGATATCCCTTTTAATTTGTTTGCGGATATTCAATGCGGGCTGCCATGTTTCGCTTTACCTAAAATTTAAAAAAATATAACGGCCGTCGACGGGTTATATCAAGAGTTCATGACAATTCATGACAGGTTATATAGATCTATTCCCGAACTTTCCGAACGCCCTAGAGTAAGAGGCAGGCCAAAATCCACGTGGTGGTCCAATATTAGTAACGACCTGAAAAACCTGAGCATCGAACAAGAGACAGCCCAGAATCGATCACTCTGGCGCAAACTGACAAGGAGACCCGACCCCACATAGGTGGGACAAGGAAAGGAAGAAGAAGTTTTATAGATCTATTCCATGTTTTTAATGTACTACGTTTTGTTTATTTTTACTGTTGATTAATAGTATTCTTCGTCTTATTAAGGAAAACATATCTACAACAATAGTAGATTGTTAACCAAGGGTTGAAAGTGACCCATTTCACCTGAGATATTTCTGGCGCTCGAACGAAGTGAGAGCGCCAATAGTTCGAGGGTGAAATGGGTAATTTCACCCGAGTTAAACACTCTGCTTTTCATTTCGACTGTGAGGAAAGTACAATACTACACGCATATTTTATAAAACAGGTATAAGGTACCGGAGGTATGTAAGGCCCACCTTATTTAAATTTTACTTATTTTCATAAAATACGTAGAGAATAAATAAACAAAATTGAATTCAGATTGTCTTTTTATTTGGTTACACAATGAGATCAACTTTTTGCACAATATTGTAATAATATTCTAGATAACATGGTCATTTTAAAATATCAATTTTGGGCTTTCTTAAAATAAGCGCTGCTATTAAGGCCCAGTAAAATAATCAATATTAACAAACATTTGAGAGATTATAAACATGTCAAGCACTCGTTTCTTATTACTTATGACATTTAAGATCACAACATCATAGAAAATACACCTTCTTTTTTTAGAAAAATGGCCTTGGGCCTTATTAAACTAACGACTATGAAAAATATTAACATTTTGCTTTAAAATCAATTAAAATAAAAAAACGATAACAAACTTAGACTGAGCTCTTTGGACACAAATCTTAAACTAAAAATTAGTAAAATCTAACCCTAAAATAAAAATCTCTTAATTGTCTGGGCCTTATTGCACCTTAGGTTTTCTAACTCGATATCAACTAAGTATAAAACAATCTCGCGAAACAATTGTGTTTACGTAACAGTTTTAACAGAGAAAATCGACATTATTGATAGGAACTTAATAGTTTATAATCAGCTTACTGACAATTTTTAATTGTAAGTAGTTTAAACAGTCTTAATATGAACTAAATATGAAATTCACAAGTAGCATTTTCAGGTCTAATTACCTATAAATGTATAAAATAAGCTTTTAAATTCAGTTGCAAGGCTACATCTCAATAATAAAAGAAATTTCCATAAAAGCGTGTATTGTATAAATGATGCCTAAAATTTGTTTAAATCTGCATTTTAATTAGTAATATTCGTCAAAAATAATATTGCGATACGAATCAACAAAAACTTTCTTTATGCTTGATGTGTCCTCCAAATTTAGTTTCATACGGGTATAAAGGCCACCACCCGGGCCTTAATGCCCTCAACAGTATATGGCCTTATTTGATCTAGGACACTCCTAAAGTAAAACAACCATATTGCTCTTAAAATTAAGTAATTATGTTATCTTACCTTGTCAATAAGAGCGTAACGAGCTCCAGCACTATTATTAATAAGTAGAAAATACGTTTTCTCTGTGAAATTCTGATAAATCGACTTCAACTTTTTCGCAAAACAGTAATAGGCACACCCACGTGAAGCTTCTCCGACTATTCGGCGACTCCTGACAAAATGGCGGCGCACACGACGCGGCGTGCCGTTGCCAGCTCGCTGTATTCTTAAGGCCTTGACGTGTATCAAAGCATTTGACGAATTTGAACCTTGTATCAGTAGTTTTTTTGAAGTGGGCCTTACATACCGCTGGGCCTTATATACCTCAGGTACCTTATAAAGAATAATAAGACAAATTCAATGTTTTGCCGGTGGTCGGGGAGCAGGGCATCCGGGTGGGCACCGGCTCAATCCACAATTAATACAGCTAATTACTTTCTACCCTAGGGATGAACAAGCAATTTTCCACCCAGCTATCTAGATACCCAGGAAAATTAAACTTTCTGAGTAGGAGAGATGAAAAATACTTAACTTATGTAAGATTACTTTGACCAAATGGAGGGTTATTTTGCCCCATATTAAAATAACAAGTGGGTCAAATAAAAAATAAGACCAGGTGAAATCACCCGATCTTACGTGCCAGGTAGTTTCTTAAAATAATAAATTAAAGCGACGATAAGAAAGAGTTTCATTTAACCTTAATTGTTTTCTCATTGATATGTAAATTATGTAACGATTACAGTTGTTATTAATTCGGTCAACAATTAGGAAGTGCAAAGAGGCGCCACAAATACTAGGTCTCTAGACCATAAATACATATGTTATCAATGTCACAGTTCAAATGTTTAGTAAAATATTGCTTACCTAACTTAATCTTAGGGATAATTCGACTTGTTTTTATCAGTGCTCGTGATATATCTAGATTCCTATGGCCAGTTTTGTATTAATGATTATAGGTCCTATTGAAAAAAAAATGAAGGTAGTATATTCATAGTTTAGTATAGGTAGCAGGTAGTAACCACTAACCAGGTAGGTACAGCTTTATATCATTATATATAAAAGCAATTTAAATAATTAGACAATACCTTATTAACATAAAACTTTAAATGTAAAAGGGCAAAGAATCAAGGATTAGGTTTATAGTCATATTGAACACAAAGATCTATTAATAGGTTTACAACCGGATTTAGTTACTTCAAAGTCGTCACACAATAATTAGTTAGAAGTTAGCTTGTTATTGACCTCTTTAACTGATAGTAACAACCGATACGACACTACGATATGATATCAACTGGCTGTACTGTACCTAAGGTTACCGTGTCAAGACGAGGCGAAGTACGACCAGCAGTCATCAACAAAATACCCATTATTTAGTTACCTACCTGTCTAGCATGTCATCAAAAAAAATGTAGGTACATGTAACATAAAAGTATTAGGACGCGGCCAAAATGATGTAAACCTTGAAAACGTGTTTTGCCATTATTGTACAAAACCGGCGTTCGTCAATCTTAACACTTAAGTAGCATAACTAAAATATTAAAAATCTGCTCAATAATTTCAGCCGTAACTGTTCTTTCGTAACCGTAATTTTAATTTTAGTGTAACTTCAAACTTTAAAATTCTTCGCGATTTAAGTTTTGAGTTAAGTACGTCACATTCTTAAAAAAACGCCGGTAGGTAGGCTTTTTTTTCTTTAAAAAAATTTAGTTTGTTTTATGCTACTAGGTAAATGTAGTACGTATATAAGAATATTTTTCTATAAAAAGTTAATTTAAAATAATCTTACCGAAATAGTTATCGTGCAACTAATTATAAAAAAATCAGTCGTATCGTTCCGGTCGTTCGATGAATTTAGCGTCCTGCCGAAAAATCGGGTTCACTGCTCACAGCACTGTCACTTCGTCACGCGGTATCACGCCACGACCGTCCTTGGACGGCGGCGTGTCGACAGATCGGCGTGTTGGTGCGGACTGATCGAGTCGGCTGGCCTGGCTCGACTCGGCCTAGCGTAGCGGAGCAATGCACGCCAGGGATCGAGAACGGTTCCCAAAATACCGTTCGATATCGTTCGGAACCCGTTCTTAATTTCGTTCCCACTGTATACCGGTTTATTACAAGAAAGTTCTCTAAAAGAACAAAACCATTTCGGTTCCCGGTACTCAAGAACAACAAATTTTAAAACGTTCCGAAAGAACAAAATCATTTCGGTTACCGATATTGAAGTACGAAATTTGAAATGTTCCCAAAGAACAAAATCCTTTAGGAGCGGAATTCGAACCGTTCGCAAAGAACAAAATCATTCAGGAACGATATTTTAAACGTTCTCAAGAACTTTATAAACCGTTCTTAGCCGCGCGCCCTTCTCGATCGCAAGTCGGCCTTGCCAAGGCCACCGTTTTCCTTTGTAGGCGCCGACGCATTGATACCGCGTCGCACCATACTATTAGTAAAGTTATTCTGTGCTCGCACTGTCTCTTTTCCATACGAAGACGGCTTATATTTCCATTTCAGAGAAGCTATACCAAAGAAAAATAGTGTCGCAAATTCGTGACAACCAGTGCGGTGGAGCGACGCGCGGGGCATTAAAGAGTACATTCTTTTTGCAACCAAAACATCGTAAGCGCCGCGAATTTCGCGGCGCTTGCGACGTTTTGTGTAGTAACACACTGTTCTTATAGATTTTTACTGCAGAAGCGGCAGCTTTTTTACCTACGAACTACATTTGATTGAATCCATATTTTATTTCAAAATGTATTACAGATAATAGAGCATAATAAGGAGTGGTCCGGAAAAAAAGTAGCCGTGCCTTTTTTAAATTTATCTTTTTATTTTGTGCCGATTTAGAAGCAGTGTTTATATTTAAATAATCTCTAAATATAATCATACAAAACATAAATACAATCATACTTAAATAAAACAGCGTTTGGAAGTTTTCGCCTTTTGTATTCCATCATACACATAGTTTTTTGAACAGCGTCTTCTGACAGAATTTTTGAGGTGTTTCTCAAAAACATGTTTTTTCTTATAGTTTGATTTGATGAGCTATTTTATACCTTAATAAATTGTCTTTCTTCAATAGTAAACTTTTTTATCTGGCTTCATTTTAAGGTAGTTACAGTAATTTTTAATTAAATGTATTTGCCTTTTTTCATAGAAAATTATCTCCCATAGAAAAATCTTTGTCAGAGGTTAGATTAGAGAGTCTTCCTGACTATCCTAGCTAAAATACAGTTAATTAATGTAGCTTCTTGGTAAGATGAAATTCTGAAAAGCATAAAAGTGTCCATACAAAGTGACCCGTTTTCATAGTGCTTGGATGTAAGTAGTAGTTAAGTTAGGTAATGTAAGGAAATATATGTACAATGGGTGTATTCCATTCGCCAACAAACTGTTTCGCAGTTTGGCGAAGTTTTGTAGTAGTTTTAAGTATTTTTATTACTGAGCAATAAATAAAAAAAAAAAAAAAAAAAACGGGTTGTGAAAATGGAAATACAATTGTGGCATTGTAGCGAATGTCGATTGAAGATTGTCAAATTATGTTGTTCAAAAGGTTACAAAGTATGTTGAATTAAAAACGCGAAAACATAAATATGCTCACATATTCTATTATGATATGATTGTATTTTTTTTATTAGTATTGTATCTAAGGATTAATAAAATAAATATACTGCTTCAAAATTAGCACTAAATTAAAAAATACACAAGATTGTACACTGCTACTTTTTTTCCGGACCACTCCTTATTAAACGAACATTTGACGGGTCTCATGTGAATTAAGTCCTGAAAAAATTACCAGTGTAACCTGTGTCGAAACTCGAAACATCGAAACTCAAGGTAAATATAATTTAATTCGCGTTAAACCCATCTAATAATCGTTTAATATGTACTCCGATCTGAATCGGAATGCACAAAGGAACTATAAAAGTAATAATCCGCAATTAATTAGGGTAAACGCACCAGTGCTCAGCCATGCACCAGTGGTCAGCCTTTCTTACCTATTTTTGACTGTAATTAGTAAAGTTTTTCTAATTTTCATGTCAAA
The DNA here is from genome assembly GCA_947086415.1 of Pammene aurita. Taxonomy (NCBI): domain Eukaryota; kingdom Metazoa; phylum Arthropoda; class Insecta; order Lepidoptera; family Tortricidae; genus Pammene; species Pammene aurita. The sequence goes on from OX352296.1 coordinate 11,957,432, forward strand.
AATATGCAATATTATAAATTAATGAACTGTTAATTGAAAAATAGCTTAACTCTTAAAAAAATCTCTAGCATGAGCTACAATAATACTATTTCAAAGAAGTGGTGTCTTCTGACATGACGGCTTATGTTAAATGCGCCATTTTTTATGGAGTGTCACATGATATTTTGGTAAGATGATAGCAGCCGAATTGTGATTTCTTGTTGAAAGAATGTGGATGGCTGCACTTAATTATTACTTAAACTATCTGAAAAACGTAAAAAATATGTATAAATCCATATGAAAGTAACATTTTTAAGGCGGCTGACTATTGGGAACTACTTTATGTACAAAATCCAATAGCCAGCCTCCCCTGGCTGACTATTGGGTTTGAAGCAGTAATTTTAAAAAGGTCGTAAACCCAGAGGTCAGCCGGGGGAGGCTGACTATAGGATTTAAGACTTTTTTTTATCATCAAATGAAGTGTAAGTCGTTAAATCAAGCCCCTTTAAATATTTACGTTATTACGACTTTATTTGATTGAAATACATTAAATACCCAGTAGTCAGCCTGTGGCTGACCACTGGACAATAAGATCGCTCAACTCGAACCTAGTAATCAGCCGTTAAAATGGGATGGCTGGGCACTGGATTCTTAAAGGCTGTGTATTGGTACACAGAGGGCTGATTACTGGCAAAAATGCCCTTTCATTATATTTAATAAAATAATTTCAAAAGCAAGATTGAATTAAGTTTTATTCTTTACAAACATTAAACTAGATTAAATTATTGAACAATAGAAACATTGATAACTCTTATTGGTCAATAAGTGGGCAAATTATACGATCTTGAACATAGACATTTCGTTAAAAGGCTGACTACTGGTGCTTTTACCCTATTCATATCAAAAAGTTTTTTAACATGCCTGAAATAACGAAAATGCATTAAAAAAATCATATTTCACTAACGAGTCACAAAATTTTAGTACATCGACATGGTGGTACCCTACCTATAATTTTATTAAAGAAAATCACTAAACTTAATCGTTTTAAAAATTGGGTTTAGATTAAGTTTTTGTGTGTTTTTAATACATGACAACAGTGTTTGTTCCGCTATCTTATGATATTTATTAGAGCTTACATGAAATTTGTAAGTTTTTGTCATACATTTTGTCACGACGACTTTTTTGAAATTTGATGGAATGGAGGAAAACGGCTTGTTTGGAGAAAAGTCGTCGACATCTCTTCTAACTACCTAAAACTGGTATGGGGTATGGATATGTTCCTCATTGTCTCTAAAATAGGAAGTGACCGGTTTTATCTTATGGAGGGGGGATTAGTCGAAAAAAAGGGGGAGAGGAAAGATGGCGGCCGACCGTCATCGAAATTTGTTCATATCTCGAGTCCTATGGAACCGATCGGTGCGTGTGAGATTAAAATATTTGAAAAATATGTTTTTTTACTGTGCATGTTTGCGTAAGTACTGATAAAACATGCTTAGAACTCAATAAAGTATCACTTAACCGCAATGAATGTCATTATAAAATATACAGAAAATTTTATGTGCTTTCTAAAACATAAGTTTTATTTGTATATAATATTAAATAACCAAGTAATGGCGAATTTTGTTCAGCATGGGTCACTGCGCTTCGTCATATAAATGGTGGCCGACCGTCGTAGTATTTTGAGTATTTTCATTATTTCTCAGAATCTATGTAACGGATCAATTCGTGATAGGTATCATTTGAAAGCTACAATTTTTTTTTTATTTTTTTATAAAATATAAGATTTTTCCTAATAGACTGGAGGACACCGGCTTGGTTGGAGAAAAGTCCTCGATACCTAAAACTGGTATGAATGTGTTCCTGATTGTCTTCAGTGTACGAAGTGACCGGTTTTATTTCATGGAGGGGGCGACGGGTCGAAAAAAAAGCAGAGGGGAAAGTAATGATATTTTGTTTAAGGTTGTTGTTGTTAATATGATAAGCTAGAAAACTAAGGCATTCAAAACGAAAGCCATTGGCGCCAGGAGCCCCTTAAGTATTTACATTAACAATAGTAAATAAATCATTTTTCATTTTCAGCTTTCATTTCCATTTTCCTTTTCATTTTCAATAGTTTCAAAATAATACATTTTAATCATTATATTTAGTCCCGTCGCGCTGGCAATATTTTGAGGGTTAAGTTTAGAAAATTCTAAAGTCACTTAGTATTGAAGTTGGAAATACAGTGTGTACATGAGAAGCTTTCAGTGCGTTTTATAATATATTCAATTGTTGCTTTTTATTCAATAATTTGAGGTTAACTTTTTCAGCTTGCCATAACTTGAGTAAAATAATATTAGAGTTAAAAAATATAACCGTTTTTTATTTAGAACAGTTTTATTGTTGTACAAAACCAGTTTGTGTCATTTACGTCGAGTGCAATTTGATATAAGTATGACAACGCTAAAAAACTACGTATAAAAAAATTGAGTTCATAAAATAAGGATTATCTATATCAGCACCGGCAATCTACCGATTTTACTGTAATCAATAACACACTAGCTGCTGTACTGAACTGGTTTACTATTAACAATTTGCTACTTAATGCTAAGAAAACCAAATGTATTAGATTTGTTTTGCCAAACGTTGCACCGGTGGACACTAAGATTCTCCTGAATGGTGAATGTTTAGAGATAGTAGATAAAGCAGTGTTCCTTGGTTCGACGTTGGACAAAAATCTACAATGGAGTCCTCATATAAGAAAACTCGCTCTTCGATTAAGCTCGGCCGCTCATGACGTTAGGAGAATTAGACTATTAACGAATATTGAGACAGCTCGCTTAGTTTATCACAGTTATTTTCATAGTGTAATGTCATATGGTATTCTGGTTTGGGGCAAAGCAGCTGACATACAGACTATATTTGTTTTACAAAAAAGAGCCATCCGCTTTCTGTATAACTTAACGGCAGGTGCATCAGTTAGAGAACTATTTAAATAAATTAATATTTTAACTGTTGCTTCCCAATATATCTATGACAATATTATTTTTGTTGTAAAGAATATACATACATTCAAAAAAAATTCTGACATCCACAGCTATAACACTAAAAATAAAAACAAGCTTGCTATCAGAAGTAGTCGTATCCGCAAAGCATATAAGTAATTTTTTGGTCAAGGTATTCACATTTATAACAAGTTACCCGTCGATGCTTTAAATTTATCATTTCCCGCTCTTAAGAAATATTTGAAAAAAAGTTTAATGTCAAAGGGTTATTACAGGGTCGAGGACTATATGACGGACAAAGATGCATGGCCCAAACCAGAAAATACTACAAAATCATCTAACATTTAGAGGACACAGTTCAGATAGGAAAGCATATCAAACGTTTTGTGAAGCAATCAGATTTGGATTTTATTATTATTATTTTATTTTAATTAAATAATAAGTACATTGTATGTCTCTTAAGCTGTTTTGATATGCCTTCTTATAGAACTACGCATTATTGTGTATCTTTAAGATGTAATATTACTGTATTACTGTTTTGAAAAAATAAGTCCCGCCGAGTTTCTTGCCGGTCATAAATAATTCTTCTCGGGTCAGAGGTGTAGGGTTAGAACCGGAGGTAGTTTTTTTTTCTCTCTCTGACGTTCATAAGTGCATTGTAATGTGCCTAAATTCAAGAATAAATATCTTTTATCTTTTATCACCATAAAAAATGTGAATAAAATCAATATGTATCCAATGAAGCAATGAAAATTTAAGTTTCTTGGTAATTAAGTTTTTTTAGGCTGTTATCGTTTTAATAAATTATTAATGTCATCAGAGTTCACATTCTAATAATCAAAAATGGATTTAAAAGTAGATATTTCAATTTGTGTCACTTTCTTCAATGATATTTCGTCAAAAATTAAACAGAAACAATATTTGCGTTCAGAGGAAATCCTCCTAACTACAGCGCGTGACCTTGATAGCCTATTCGGCGTACTTCTGTATGACCACTAGAAGTAGACCCCCGGCTCGTTTCTTAACCAGCTAAAACATAGGTCAACCAAGCGCTGGCATCTTAGTAGTTACGATGTAGGTGCTCGCTCACGGAGGCGCGCACGGGGTGATAAAGCTGACATACTCGACAAAGGAACTGAGCGGAGGAGAGGGGGGCGGGAAGCCGGCGAGTGGGGCAATGCACTTTTGCGTGTCTTGCCTCATCATCAGCCTATACTAGTCCACTGCTGGACATAGGCCTCCCCTAATGAGCGCCATAGCGCCCTGTCTTCAGCTTGCCGCATCCAGCATCTGCCAGCAGTCTTTCGCAGATCGTCATCCCACCTGGCCGGAGGGCGTCCTACACTACGTTTGCCGAGACGCTGTCTCCACTCAAGAACACGTTTACCCCAACGGTTGTCGGTTCTTCGCGAGATATGGCCGGCCCACTGCCACTTCAGCTTGCTAATTCTTTGAGCTATGTCGATAACTTTGATTCTCTGTCGGATGTATTCGTTACGAATCCTATCCTTCAGAGAAACTCCGAGCATAGCTCTTTCCATAGCTTGCTAAGCGACTTTGAACTGGTGGACCAGCCCTACCGTGAGTGCCCACGTCTCAGCTCCGTAGGTCATTACGGGTAGGACGCACTGATTGAAAACTTTCGTTTTCAAGCATTGCAGTATGGATGGATGACGAGAAGGCTCGGCGTAGTTTCCCAAATGCTGCCCAGCCTAGTTGGATCCTTCTCTTGGCCTCCTTCTCAAAATTGTTTTTACCTAACTGCAGGATCTGCCCAAGGTAGGTGTATTCAGAAACAATTTCAAGAAGATGGCCATGTACGAAGACCGGTCCCGGATCAATGTGGCCATTGATCATGACTTTGGTTTTATCAAAATTCATGCCAAGACCGATGCGTCGCGAGGCTGAAGCTAGGCCGTCCAGCATCTGGGTCAGCTCCTCTAGCGACTCCGCCATTATGACTATGTCATCAGCGAATCGCAGGTGTGAGATGTAATCGCCGTTTATGCTTATGCCCTTACCTTTCCAGTCCAGCGTCCAGATACCGTCTGGACTATCCCCCCTTTGGAACGCCCCGGTATTCCAACCCGCGCACTCGAGGACGACGAGAAAGCAGAATGTCTCGCCAATAGTTTAGAGTCTCAATGTTCGGCCAGCCTCCTGCCTGCCGATGAAGCCCATGTCGAGAGGGTAAATTCTGAGGTGGACAGGAGATCGCGTCTCCCCGTAACTTCACCTCTCGTACCGGTGTCGGTTAAGGAAGTCCACGATCGAGTAAGGTATCTTCGAGTAAGGAAGTCCCCGGGTGCGGATGGCATCTCCAACCGCATGCTGAGACTTCTGCCCGAACATCTCTTACTCATTCTGGTCGGCATCTTCAATGCCGCCCTGTCCAATAGTCACTTTCCAGCCGCGTGGAAACGTGCCACGGTCATCGGAATAGCGAAGCCCGGCAAACCCCGGGCCTCGCCAGCCTCTTACAGGCCCATCAGCTTACTCAGCTCGCTTGCTAAGCTGTATGAGCGAATCATCCTCGCTCGGATTCTCAGGTTCACGACTGAGAATTCAATTATCACGGACGAGCAGTTCGGTTTTCGTGCCGGACACTCGTGCGTCCAACAGGTGCACCGCATCACGGAGCACGTGCTGGACGGCTTCTCGCGTCGAACAGGGTTGAAGACGGGAGCGATCTTTCTTGACGTGGCGAAAGCCTTCGACAAGGTCTGGCATAATGGGTTGATATACAAGTTATATCAGATCGGTATGCCGGACAGACTCGTACTCATAATACGAGATTTCCTTACGGACAGAAGCTTTTGCTACCGACTGGAGGGAACGCTTCCACCTCCACATCCTATTAGGGCAGGAGTCCCGCAAGGCTCCGTCCTCTCGCCTACACTCTATTCGTTGTTCATGAACGATATTCCTAGGCACCCGCGTGTCGAACTAGGGTTGTTCGCGGACGACACCGCGCTCTTCACGACGCACAATCGCTACATTCTTGTTCGGAAATACTTCCAAGAGGCAATCAATGGCCTAGGTCAATGGTTTCGTCTTTGGCGTATTGAAGTCAATCCGGACAAGAGCGCAGCGATTATCTTCCACCCTACTGCCATAGGTCCGACAGGCAGGAAGGTGGCTCCGGTCCGGCTTTTTGACCAGCCCATTCCGTGGGTTAATGAGGTCAAATATTTAGGCGTCACTCTCGACCGTCGTATGACTTTCAAAAGCCACATCCGTAGGGTACGCAACAGAGCGCTGTTCGTATTAGGAAGGCTAGCGCCGATGATTAACAAGTTTAGTAAAATGTCACTTGGAAATAAGCTGACACTCTACAAGACTTGTGTTCGTCCAATCATGGCATACTCAAGTGTGGTTTTTACCCACGTGGGTATGTCAAGTCTCGAGCCGCTTCAGACCTTTCAGAATCGTTTCCTCCGTAGGACGACTGGTGCCCCGTGGTACCAGATAACCCTCAGTTTGCACCATGACGCGGGGCTTGACTCCCTTTATGGTTTCTTTAATGGCGTTATTTTGACAACGCTCCACACAGTAGTAATCCGTTAGTTAGGAAGGCTGCGAACTACATTCCCAACCCTCCCCCCCCGGACTCTTAACACGTAAGTCACTGATTAGGGGCCGCTCGCTTCGGAGGCCTAGACACTACGTTACGGAGCAGGACGACGCACTCACAGCGGCCATTCATGAGAAATGGAACGCTGTGCGTGCGCCCTCCCCCACATGTACACTGCGTCCCCGCCGGCGGGGGCAGGCGGGGACGCCCACCTCGGAACAGTCGCGACCACATCGACACGTTCAGTCCCTTATCCACCCGGTACCGCCGCATACCGGATAGAGTCACCCCGACAGTCGTCGGGCCTAGCTGAGTTTCTTGCTGGAGTCTTCTCAGCTAGGCTAGGAATAGCAAACCAGCGACAAAACTCCCGCTAGCTCGATCCCCCCCCCCCACTCACCCAGATCAGGTTGAACTCGCTTCAACTGATCTCGCTGGAAGCGCAAGCTCGGTAGGAGCATTCCAGCGTAGCAACCACATCACGTCTGGTCGCGGAAGGGTCCTGGATTATCCCCGGGCAACCATCCCACCGAACAGTCCGCCCGCTTTAGCACTTCAGAAGCATAAAGCCCAAGTCAGGTTCAAAAAAAAAAAAAAGTCCAGCGTCTTAAACATGTCTTCCAATGCGCATGTGAACAGTTTCGGGGATATGACATCCACCTGCCTCACCCCTCGTGATGACATTGTTCCGAGTTCCGAGTAGCGTCGCGCGCGGTACGACGTGCGTTCAGTGAGCGCGTTGGTAGCCTACTGACTTTAGCTCCCTGCGCGGAGGCGCAAAACGTAGGTATATAACTCGTTCGCGCGGGCATGATTCATAGGCTGCCCCATCGCTGGTTTTTTTTTTCGTAGTCCAAATTATATACAAGTTCAGAGTCCATTATCTGGGCCATTTTTGATTTTAGAAAAAAGTTTTTCGATTAAAAAACGCTTATTTTACCTTATTCTATACGAAAAAAAATCATAAAAAGTACATGTTATAATGACGTCCCGTCAATGTTTTTTTTCGAAATCTAAATTATATACAAGTTCAAAGTCCATTATCTCGGCCATTTTTGATTTAAGACCAAAGTTTTTCGAATAAAACACGCTTATTTTAGCATATTCTATACGACAAAAATCATAAAAAGTACACGTTATAATGACGTCCCGTCGATGGTTTTTTTTTTACAAGTTCCATGTCCAATAGGCCATTTTTGATCTAAGAGAAATGTTTTTCAAATAAAACACGCTTATTTTAGTGTATTCTATACAGTAAAATCATAAAATATACTTTATGATGATACCCCATCGCTGGTTTTCTTTTTCGAAGTCCAAATTATATACAAGTTCAGAGTCCATTATCTCGGCCATTTATGATTTTAAGAGAAAAGTTTCTCAAATAATACACGCTTATTTTATCAATCTTAAAAGTACACGTTATATTGATGCCCCGTCACCATTTTATTTTTTAAGTCCAAATTTTACTACATGTAGTCAATCTTCAAAGTCCGGTTACTTCGAAGTTTTTGAGTAAAAAAAATGTTTTTAATAAAATTTGCTTATTTTAACACATTCTACTACACAGTAAAACAAAAAAAGTATGTGTCATAATGACACCATTCAACCAAAATAGTCTAAATTGTACTCAACCTTTAGAGCCCCATAACTTCGAAACTATTGAACTAAAAAAAAAGTGTTAAAGAAAGGTTGCTTATTTTTATGTGTTCTATACGATAAGTTATATAAAACATAGCCGTATTATGACATCACACTGATGAAAAATGTATTAAGTCCAGCCCCGTCCCTTTGCTAGTCCGACCGAGAGGCAGATAACGAAATTTCGATTTTCGCGTTTCACGATAGGCACTCTGTAAACAAACCGCCTTGGTGCATAAATTATACATTTATTAGTTTTAAATTGTCTGTGATAATTTGTCAAAATACTGTTTATATGGTACACTAAGTTTTCCGTGGCACACAAATCTGCCGTTGCAAACATTGTTTCGATACGCTTTTATAAAAATATTGACGCAAACTTTAATATTTTATTGTACTGTTAACAGGGTCATACAAGAAAAAAAAATTAAATAAATAAATATCATTGATTAATATGGCACAAATTTATTTAAATAATAGATACCGATATTTTAGAAAGCACAGTGCCTAATCGATCAACTCTAATTTATATAGGCTTATAAAAGTCCACATATATGTGCTGATTGAACGTCAGTATTCCCGTTGACGATAGTGACACAAAACGCGTGCGTGCGTCAGTAACAACTTTGCTGTTACAGTGAAAAAAACAATTTTGATCTCTTATTTTCTACTTACCGAATAATGTTTAAAAAAAGAAATGTCTAAGTTTCTACCTAAGCAACAACCTAAGATGACACAAATTATTATTATTATTATTAGTAGTAGTAGTAAAACACTTTATTGCACAAAACAAATACATGACCAACAAAAATATTGTGAGTGTGTACAAAGGCGAAGTTATCCCTCTAAGGGATCTCTTCCACCTAACCTTTATTAGCTAAGTTGGATGGCTGAACTCTGTATGTGAATAATAAGCATCTTTAATTTTATCGAAACTTCATAACTTATCGGTACGGGTCTAATTTATCGTTTTTGTATGCACTCTAGCATACTAAAGGCCTTTTTCTACTAAAATTTGAAGCCACCTTTCACTAAAAAAACTTAACGTATGCGAGTGAAACTAAGCTAGATATAGATTTGTATCCCTATATTCTACTATTACGAAAAGAAGAAAAAAATGATGATTTTAAGTATTTCAGAAAATCTTTCATATTTCCGTAACTAGAAATTAGCATAACGGCCCTTCTCTAATGGAAAGCCACATATAATTTTAAGTTGATGAAAATTTAACTGGCGTAAATTCGTTGAAAAGCAGCAAATGGGTCAGTGTTTCTTAGTTAACTAGCACTTGTTTCTAAATCATTCCTAAATAGAAAAGACGTTTTGCAGTTTAATACGTAGAAAAAACGTATCGAGCCAGAAACGTCCTTTCTTCGGAGTTACAAGTGTTTTTTGGTATTTTTTATACTAAGAAGAAACATAAAATTTAATTTATCATTAACATAACATAAATAAATAAAAAATTCGCATCTTCAGCGCTATAGTTCATACGGTAGTGTTATACACATTTTTGTATTTATAAAAATTACATATTTTCTCCATTTCTCGCGGGGATTTTTTTTAATTTTAATAACAAAACATTTATTTTTTCCATTTTTATGTTCATGTAGAAGTTCCTTTTTCCGTATGGCGGCAGTACGGCTTAAATATGTGCATTTCTGCCATGTTGGATTTTAACACTGACTTGAACAAATTCTTGACCGCTCCGCCTTTTTAAGTTTTATTAAACTTAATTTATACATATAATTTGGGCCGTATTCTAACTTTAAAACACGCTTAGACACGATCCAACGTCAATACAACTCCAATGTATTAACTACACAATATAGCTAGCGCCTAAATGTCTGAATGGAAAATATCAGCATTTGTTTGAAAATTATTCCAATGCATCTAACTCTAATACAACTTCAAATTGATTGATTGTTTGTTATGTGTTGGAGTGAAAAATACTCACCGTCGTAGAAGCGTATGCCGAACTCTTTTTTTGGTAGGTACTTATACCTACTACAACGTAGCGCGCGCGGGCAGGGAACCGCCGTGTTTGGCGTTGGGCGCTGCGATAATAGTCCATATGCAGTTGACTTAAAAGCTAAAACAACTTGCTCGTATTTAATCAGCGCTTGAAGCGATAAATATAACCCTTGCCTGAGTTTTTGATATCGGTAAGCGCTAACCTAAATTAATTCAAATAAAGGGATTAGTTTATTCACCAGTAACCCAAAAGCTTACCGAAATGAAGCTGTTTTTGAAACCCAGCGTTAAAAAAACGCAGGTTTGAAACGGGTTAGAGTAAGCGGGTCCGGCTGGTCCCTGCATAAATACATACACAAAAATACAATGGTCTTGGAGCGACCATAGACGTGTAGGGCCTCTTCTCACGCACATATACCTACTCACTTCACGGATATTTTATGAAAGTACAAATACCTACTTACTTCAAACGGAAGAGCTTTCTCGACGCAGTGCAACACAAAAAGTACTTTGCAACCAATATAAAAGCAATCAAATCAACTCAACCAACCTCCACGCTATTCACGTCTAAGTTCGAACTAATGGACATCGCTGCTGAGTAAAAACGAAAATAGGTACTTAACACACTACGCTAAGGCATACACTGAAATAACTAATGGCCATTGGTTGGCGATGACGACTCATTTCATATCCGTTGAATTCAAAAGAACCGGTTTATATTGTTCCTGCGAACGCTATCGAAAGAACCGCTCTTTTTACGTTCTTTTGGAACGATACGAGCTTGCAAACGTTCGTTCCCAAAACCATTGTAAATACCGGTAACCAGAACAGAACGCTATCGAAAGAACGGTTCATAACGTTCTTTATTGGGAACTGTTCTTTCGGGAAATGTTCTTTCCTAAAACCATTGTACAAACCGCTCACCGCAAACGAGAACGCTATAGAGAACGGTCTAGGTTATTGACCCGAGAACGTTTTGAAAATAGAACCGGTTTCCGATCCCTGATGCACGCGCAAACTGAAGTTGCAGCTAGACGCGACTTTAACCATGCTTGGCTAAAATTGACTACACACTCAATTTTGCCTTTTCAAGCTCACCCTCATTAGCTTTATGACTCAGGTACATTGTTGTACATGTCTTAGGTACTTATTTCAACTGGCAAAAAAAGTAGAAGCGCTTAACCAAGATTTGACAGTTGTATAAATTTACCTAGCCTCATTTTTGTTAAATACCCACTTTCCTACGTTCATACTCATACAAATATACCTATCTAACAACTGTGAATTTCTGACTGAATCAATAAGGCGTAGAAACAATGTAAGTAAATCATGCGACACGTGCCACGTAACTGCGAAAAACTGGGCACAATTTCCTCGCGAATTTTGCTGAAGCAAGCAGCAACTACAGCAAATGATTTACACTTTCGTAACTTAGAAATAAGTAAGTATAACTTGTACGAGATAATGACACACAGTGTTTATTGGAAAACGTAATGAGCACAGAGATCGTACGACAATCGGACCACCTTAGCAATTCGTAATAAATTAGCGAACGGTGTTTTTTACTCGCTTGTGATTACGTAGCGTGGCTTAGGTAGCAGTGGTTTGTAAACACGCAATTTATCTTATTTAAACCGTTATAAATAAATAAAAAACTTTATTGCAGACAATGACCATACCTCTTCTTGGTTACAATTATTTGCTTATAATCTAATTTTAGTACTTAAATACATTTTTTTTTCGGGTATTTTGGAATTGGATTTAATTTTTTCTGTTTTAAGCGATTCCGATAAATTTTCTACCGTGTCACCACATACAAATATTAAATGTTTGCCTTCCTGACACGGGGTGCGTGCAAATGTCCAACCTACGTCAGCCTTGGACGCTCCGTTCGTCATCGCGAATGATAATAGCATTAATAGCCATTACCCTGACCCAAATATTGAACTTTATATGCATACGTTCATACCTAAGTATAAGTACTAGGTCAAATTTGTGACTTGGGAATCTACCATAATATGCTGGACACTTACATAAATATGCTAAAACTGCCACATGTGTAATTATAAAATCAGTGACGTGACAATTAATCAAGACGTTATCGACTGTAAAAGAAAAAAAAACCGGCCAAGTGCGTGTTGGACCACGCATAATGGAGGGTTCCGTACCTTCCATGGAATAAATACCAAACTAATACGAAAAGGTCGTATCTGATGGTGATGATTATGGAAGAAGTTTTTTGGTGATAACTTAAAAATGGCTGAACCGGTAATGTTCAAAATCATTTTCGTAGAAATTATGTGAAAAGGCGCATCTTCTCAATTTTTTTCATATTTTTTTAACTTACGGTTCAAAAGTTACAATTTTTCTGACTTGCGAAGCGATTATTTCTGAAAATATTTACTTAATAACAAAATGTTCTAACAATCCTCTATGTTATTTTTAAAGACCTAAGACCTATCGATTGATGTGCAAAATGTTGATATTTAGTAAAAAAAAAATTGAAATTTAGTTACATGTATGAAGCACCCCCCCCTAAAAATTTTTTTTCAGTAATTTACATAACTAAATAGCGGAATACAAAATATACCTTATGTCAAAATTTTATTAAGATACGTCAGTTTCAGAGTTAAATGGCTGTGACATACGGACGGCCGGACAGACGGACCTGACGAAACTATAAGGGTTCCGTTTTTGCCATTTTGGCTACGGAACCCTAAAAACACACACACAAGACAGGCTGTCTTGTATGCAAAATATGTTTCGCAAGTCAGTTCCAATTTCACTTGACATTATTTGAAATAAGTAGTAAGTAAATAGGTACATAAGCACTTCTACCTACTTTCATGTCGATGTAAGAAATGTGCTACTTAATTATTTATTTCTTGCTTACACCTATTTTTTTGTATTAAAGTTTAAAATAATTAAATAAATCGCATAGTTTCATGGGTACTTAACTACTAAAGTCATTTATGGCTTTTTTACAGCAAGGGTTCGGAACAACAGAATGTAGATATTAATTCTCATTCCGTAAACATTTTTAAGTATCGGTAGTACGAATCTAGGTGCATTAGGTATACTTCTTAGCCTACTGTTTCCGTGGTGTTCATACAAATTGTCTATATGTTTGAAGTCTTCTTTAAGAATAGATAATTTCACAATGTTTTGTACGGGAATTACTTCGCAGTATTGAAAGAAGTGTGAATAATCATTATTATTATTTATTTTTAAATTTTTGGGAATAACAGTTTTTAATATATTTTTCTGCAGATTATATATGTCAGAAATATTAGTTTTAAACGATCACCCATAGCTGCTAATACCGTACCGTATTACCGATTCAGCCAGTGCTAGATATATCTAGTGCTAGATATTTTTAACTTGAACACTCTGAAATTTCATTAAATTTAATATATTATGCTCTAGGAAATAAAATATAGCGAAATGGAAAAATTTATTGTATTACACTGAGCGAATTCCTAGTTTCTTAGAGGCTGGTCTCCTCGTCGTCTAGAGGAAAGGACTCATTAGGTATTCCTTAAAATTCTACGAAACGTCATTAACAGAAACCGATGAATACGTATCATCATTGTATAGATTATCCGGCGATGGCCACGATCCTGATGACCGAACAGAAATGAAAAAAATATACCACCTTTCTCAAACAGTGATGGTAGATGTAACATCTGTAGTAACAAATAAGTATGTTAACACATTTGCACCTTGATTGACTGTGTGTAGCTTTATCCTGTATTGTATCAAGTTTGGTTTTACTATTCTCCAAAGTAATAAAATATTATCAAGTTAATAAATGAGTATATATATAGTCGTAGTTAGTAAAAAAAAAAAAAGTTAATAAAATATATAAAGGTTAAATGAAATAGGTAATACGGACGGATATACTGTTTGGTTCGCCTTTCTCGTTTGAGTAAGATTTACCAGTAATCTTACTTTTGATGAGAATTATCACTTTTACATTGTGTTACTATTTTTGCCAAATTATTCCTCCTAGCGTTTCTCCCGGCTTTTTTCAACGGCTCTATTGAACTTGGGGTCCGCTCAGCAACCTAATTCTATGAATTGGCGTAGTTTTTAAGAAAGCGACTGTCATCAGTGTCATCTAACCTTCCAACCGAGAGGGGGAACTAGGCCTGATTGGGGTTAGATCCGGTTTCCTCATGATGTTTTCCTTCACCGAAATGCCACTGATAAATATCAAATGCTATTTCGTAAATAAATTCAATACGTATCTACAAAGTTATCTAAATATATAAAAGAAGAAACTGACTGACTGACTGACTTACTGACTGACTGACTGACTGACTGACATATCAACGCACAGCCCAAACCGCTGGGTCTACAGATTTGAAATTTGGCACATAGGTTCCTTATAAGATCTAGGGGAGCACTAAGAAAGGATTTTTCAAAATTCACCCCCTAAGGGGGTAAAATGGGGGTCCAAAGTTTGTATGGCGAAACAAGATTTGTTTGACTATTTTATTAGAAACTTCACAGGAGTATTCCTAACGATAAATGAGTAAACACGTGTTTCAGGTTTTTTGAAATTCAACCCCCAAAAGGGGCAAATGTGGTCACAAAGTCTGAAAATCAACATGGGTAATATCGTATCCTTTTTGAGTTCTTATAGTACGCGGGCGAAGCCACGGGAAAAGGCTAGTTAAGCATAAAACGAAACGTCATAATCATAAAGTAATAAAATAGCTGGTAAAAGGGTTAATTTTCCTGGCACTGATATATTTTCCGACTAAGTGGTTAGTTGCACGCGATTTCTATTTAAATATAGTTTATATGCGCGACTGTCGCGCATGTTTATGTGATACCATATATAGCTTCCTTATTTATGTCATACTAGCTGACCCGGCGAACGTCGTACCGCCAACTTCCACCGACTCCCGTCGACCTCAAGTTCACTCCTACGCTAGTCCTACCATCTCCCACTATCTTCTACCCCTCTCCCACTCTTTTCCACGCCGCTCCCACTCTTTTCCACCCCTTTCCAACTCTCATCTTCTCCTCTCCTACTCTTTTCCACCCTTCTCCCACCGACTTCACTCCCATCGACTCTAGCCCCATTCCCACTAATTCCTACGCCGCGCCAGTCTCACCGTCTTCACCTCCTCCCATTGTCTTCACCCACTCCTATTAACGGACTTACTTAACTTCTATAGATTATTGCAAAAAAATGTTTACTATGGCGTGCGCAATTATGTGTGAGCTTCGTAAAAATCCAAGAATTTGCACTAAACTATTTACCGTCGTAAAGATCCACAATCAACAAAGAAAAAATAGACTGCAGAAGAGTAAATAGGTAAACGTCTTTATCCATGGTGGCAGAGTTGTCTGATTTATGTCTAGTTTATTTTTTTATTTTTTTCCTAACCGCGATTTAATTCCAGAACCGTTAAGCTTCGTAGGAATCGTAGGCATGGGGTATGGTCTCCTTGTCTGCCACGTCGCGGCATCAGAAATGAATTTTCTTTCAAACTTAAAAATTTGCCTAAAACAGAGTTAATTCAAACCCGATACTCCCGTTACATCGAGTAAAAGTAATAAACACCATATCTTAATACCTGGTGTAATGAGCATGCTTTTAGGAGCCATTAACGCTCAGCACTTATCAAAACAGCTGAAAGTGGTAAAAACACTTATTACGCCATGCTCCTTCCACGTTAGTGTTTACCTACGTATAAAAGCCCTAACGCTCATTTGAAAACTGATTCAATTGTTAATCGTATTCTCGTGCAATAAATTCCAAATTAAAATTGGATTTCCAACGGCAGTTACGATGGTTATGCTTGGTAAGGTATACTGGTAGTACAGCAGGTAGATATACATCAATAAAAATCTAATGTGGGAAAGTGGTTGCTTTCTCTTAGAGATGAATGAATCTTAGCAAAGGTCACCGGGATGATTCTTTAAGGATAGCACAGGCTCCTTCTTGATAGCGTTATAACAATAATTTTAAACAAAAAAGAACCGACTTCACTTAGCATCCACCTTTCCAACACCAAATGCTCGATCTGCTGTAAAAAATACTCAAATCACCATAGGTGTGCCTATAATAGTTGAAGAGTTCCCTCGATTTCTCCAGGATTCCATCATCAGATCCTGACATGATTACAATGGGACCAACTGTGAAGTATACGCTTTCAAACAAAAAAAGAATTTTCCAAATCGGTCCAGCCGTCTTCGAATAATCGGTGAACATACATAAAAAAAAAAAAATAGCAAAAACAAAGATTCCGACGAATTGATAACCTCCTCCTTCGAAATCTTGAAGTCGGTTGAAAAAGAGCTACTTGCAGCTGTAAACGATGTCCGTGGGCTAGCGATATTTTTTTATATTTAATGTAGGAATCCAGCCTTACTAAAATAAACGATATGAATCCTGGTTTTCTGAACGATCACGTTAATCTAAGATCAATTAAATTTCTACCATCATGTGTTAGTTATGTTTGATAACGTTGACATCATGAAAGATTTGAATAATTCTTAATAATAATATTAATAAGTTGCTTTTTACCTTGCTTTTTCATATTTATTTCACCTTTAATATTTATTAGCAAAATGAAATCATAAAGTGCACATTAGATTCTTGGTAAGAACATTATACCGACTTCAAAAAGGAGGTAGTAAATATGTTCGAGGTATTTTTTCAGCTGTACCATCACGAACCGTGATTTTTGAGCCACTGGCCATTCTTCGTAATTTAGCCGTGTTATAAATGACCGATGTTAACTGACATCTGACAGCTAGTCGGTAACATCCGCTAAATTACGAACAATGGCAAGTGGCTCAACAATCCCGGTTCGCAACTGTACTTTTATCAGACAAAGCCTATCGCCCTAAATAAAGAGGTACTCTATTCTACTCTAGTGGGCAATCACTTCAAATTAGGCCACGTAAAATGTAATTCAATATACCGTTAAATTAAACTAGATAACTAAGTTTTGAAATCAGTCCTTACTGTGGTAAGTTAGTCAGTTCGTCACACATCAGATCTGTGTTTTCTGTTTAAAAAGTCTGCTACCATTTTAGTTTTAACGTGATTTTTCCTTTCTTATGAAATTACCTAAGAGTAACAAACAAGTGGTGTCAATTTCATTAGAAATCTGCAATTAGGAGCAAATAGCGGTTAAGAATGTAACTGCAATGACTTATTGTCTGCCTTTTAATGTGTATACTTAATTAATTCGTAAGAAAGTGACGATCAAATAAATGAGGTCACTATTATAAACAAATACTTAGTTATAAATAATTATATATTTCCATGAATTGAAACGTTAATTGCTTGAAAAAAACCGGCCAAGTGCGTGTCGGACCACGCATAGGAGGGTTCCGTACCTTCAATGTAATAAAAACCAAACTAATACCAAAAGGTCGTATCTGATGCCTATGGAAGAAGTTTTTTGGAGAGAACTCAAAAATGGCTGAACCGATAATGTTCAAAATAATTTTCGTAGAAAGTATATGATAAGGCACATCGCTTCAAATTTTTCCATATTTTTTGGACTTACGGTTCAAAAGTTACCGGGGGGGCTACACAAATTTTCTGACTTTCGAAGCGATTATTTCAGAAAATATTCACATAATCACAAAATGGTCAAAGAAACTTCAACGTTATTTTTAAAAACCTATCGATTGATGTGTCACATGTTGATATTTGGTTAAAAAACATTTTTTGAAATTTAGTTACATCTATGGAGCGCCCCCCTAAAAATATATTTTTTTTCAAATTTAACTCCATAACTAAGTAGCGGCATACAAAATACACCTTATGTGTAAATTTTATTCAGATACGTCGTATAGTTTCCGAGTAAAATGGCTGTGACATACGGACGGACAGACAGACAGACAGACATGACGAATCCATAAGGGTTCCGTTTTTTGCCATTTGGCTACGGAACCCTAAAAACCTACCCCAAGGGCCACACAATATCTATGTATCCTGTGGTTATCCTGGTTCTTCGTCCACCTAGTGCCGTATTCAAATTTTAAAATACATAAACAATAGATTCAAAACACAATATATTTATCTCAAAAATAACTTCAACACACAACAAATAATCAACCAATATTGAAATAGTATTGGAGTTACATCGGAATTATTTTCAAGCAAATTTTGATATTTCCGATTCAGACATTTAGGTGCTAGCTCCATTAGTTACATAAGTAGTTAATGCATTGGAGTTGTAATGAAGTTGGAACGTGTCTAAACGTGTCTTAAAGTTAGAATACGGCCCCTAGTTGAAATCCTGAATTCCATGTGCAGACTTTCTTAGTTCCTTACTGAGCTAAGTAAGGTCCTACAAAACATCTCGGTTAAATCAAAACAATATAAGGTAAGAAAATATTGTCTAGTAATACGAGGTAATTCTAGGCATACATACTTTTTTGTGGTTCTCCGTATCTGCGTGTGGCATTGGACAATGATAATAATGAGTCAACATACTTGTTATTCTGTGAATCATTATTGCAACAAAAAGGGAGTGGAGCATTATGTAAAAACAGGAAAGTGATAACGGACCGATTTTGGTTGCATTTTTGAGATATTACTTAAAGCTCGGTCGGATGTGGTAGCTGATAATATTGTTTATGAATTTTTATTGTTTGCAATAGAAGTCAATAAACAGCTTACGCATTAACATAGTACCGATCCATTGAGCCGTAATGTAATATTCAACGAAGTTTTAGAAGTTTCAAATGATTGTTTCAAAATCATGGGATGTGAATTAAAGTTTGTTTATTTGAATAATTTTTTGGCTATCTTGAAAAGACGATTGTGTTTGTCTTTTGAATTAACCAGTGTCGATGCGAAACAATAACAGTGAATGTTGAAAACAAAATAATTTATACGTCTTGGGATATAAGTACTTTAATAAGTCGGGTCGTCGGGGGGGGGGGGGGAGGGTGGTCGCTCAATTATATAGAGTCAGTTGGTTGAAGACATTCGTTGAACTCAATCCTTACCGGCTTGCCTATTTTGAGCACTAGTAGAAAAAGTATTGTATACAATAGTGAAATCATTAAGCTTTTCAATCCCGTACCTTACACTTAAATAGGATACTCGACTGAAAAGCTCTTTATTATTTATGTCACGATTGTATAAAATACTATTGCGATTACGAACTTATTTCCAGTTGGTAAACTAATCGCGACATATGTCGATGTATGGAGACAACAGTTTTTCAACGGCACAGTCAAAGTTTATGTTAGGTTAATGTTAGGTGATTGTTAAAATTGTGTTATATACGGAACCCTCAGGGCGCGAGTCCGACTAGCACTTGGCCAATTTTTTTCAGTGAACATGATACTGGTAGAGAATACATGGTACCCGTCTACTTGTAACTCAAGTAGGCTACTTTAACTGGTAGGTATTAAACTGCTGCACTGATATTCAGTAGTTATTTAAATAAAAGTTACAATTGTATGTAATGTATGTACCTACATACAAGTATTAGTCAAAATCGAAACCTAAGTTACTTATCTTTTTTTTTTGTTTCCAATTGTTAAAAGCAGTTATTTACTTAGAGATAAATCCACATCAAGTAGTTAATGAATTTAATCGCTTTCATTGACTTCTTTAACGCTGCCGTTTATACAGCAGTACTATCCTTGTATTCTATTCGCTTAACGATTGACTCGTCTCACACCAATATAAGCGCGACAATTCGGTAACAGTTGGTAGTACAAACAGCAACACACTTAACTGACCATCGATAGACCTTATGCCGTTGCAATAGGGAATACAAATAGTCAGTTAACAGTGTTGGCGATGGTACTTACATATGATTTAGACAGGGCCGTAATTAGGAGGGGGGGCATCATGGGGCAATGCACTACTTACATTAAAAACTACCATCGGCTCGAAAACCTATGAAAATGAAGGAAATGTCCTTCTTAAAATTGACCATACCCTTCCACCTTAAAGCACTGCCCGTTATTTTGTCATCCGAATGGGAAATGTATTACGCATTCCCCCGAAACACGTGTTGCGCCTTGTGATGCGGGTCCCCATAACCCGCTAGCCCAAGTAGGGGTTCAAGCGAGCAGCAAACTTGGCCACCTTCTGCCCCGCTGTGTGCGCCGCATCGGGAGCGTATCAGCCCAGCAGCAGGGCTGCTTTCGCGGTCCCTTTCAGAGGCCTCCTTCTGAGTGATGACTGCTCCCTCCCATAAGACTGCCGCGCTCTATCTTAACTGCATCTTTGCTACTGCTCTGGATTTAGAGACTCCCTAGACTAGTGTCGGGGCTCTTCCAACCTCCTTGCCGACGAGACATCGGCTCACCGACTGGCTAACTGACATAATCTTCTGGAACGACGGACTTGAAATTCAAAATTAGACAGGACGAAACAATAGACCAGACAACCGACAGTTGACAATAGACAGTGACACGAAAAACATCATCCGACTCCTCGAACCAGAACCGATGGTTCAACTAGCGTCTTCCGAAAGTATCTTTGGCGGCTATCAAACTGCTGCGGTTTCCACATGCGGCAACGGTGTGCGAGCAAGATAGCGCTCTGCATGTGTATAGCGCTGTCTCGTTCACCCATCTGGTTGCGGCATTAACAAGCGTCTTAGTCAGCTCGTGCGCAGCAACATTGGCGTAGCGGCGATTAACGCAGTTGTTACACCGATATAATAACAACGATAACGATGCACGTAGATAACGATGTCCCGCTCGCACACCGCAACGGTGTTCGGACCGGATCCACATCCGAAATGAACACTGACACAACGTTCACGCAACGGCAATGCAACGATTGCGCTACATCAACGCAGCCTAAAGCGAGTTCGATAGGCAACTGGAATACAGAGCCAAGTACTAACTGAGGCTGGTAATTGATATTGGAGCACAACAGTTTAACGAGGCGTCGTTGAACGATAAGCGAACATTAGCAAGATAATGGAAGCGAAGAAAATTGCGCTCCACTTTGTTACGGCACGACGGAACAAATGCACTAGATGCGTCTATATATTTTTTTATGATACATAAGTATAACTATATTGTATGTTAGATTTATTGTGTTTACGAAGTTGTAATTATAACGTTGCACACGGCTTCATTTTATGGATATGAGTGCAACTTACAAGTACTAATAAATTATTAATGATAACATGCTTTGTTAATAATTTAGGGAAATCCTTCGTAATTTACTTGTGCTTTTCGTGTGATAAAATTTAAATCAATTTAAATACAGAAGGAAGAGCGTTGACGGCGCGTTAGAAAATTCGTAGACCAGCCGAAGTGAATTTGGTTCTCGTTTCCTTTAAAAGCTGTAGAAAAGGTATTCAAATGACTCAAAAACTGGGGGATATCGAGTTCTTTGGGTTACTGGTTTCAATATACATACATATTTACGTCGTGTTTTAAATATAAGTATTATCATTGTGGAAATTAAGGGCTTTAAATATGCAGCCATGTATTGGAATAAACTTGACTTGAGTAGGTACAAATACTTAAAATAATTATCTAGGGCTTAAAAGATAGTAAACAATTGAACACAACATAACAAGTCTCGTTTATTAACTGTAAAATGTTAATTAAACGTTCAAAATAGGTGCATTAGGTACGTGTTGTAAACATATAAGTAATTTTCATTTTAACTAGATGCCGCAATTCAAAATATCACCGGAAAGTGCATATTTGTAGAACCGCGGGAACTCTCAGAGTACAAAGCAACAGAAGCCGAAAGTACTTCGAGATGCACGGTAACGAGAATAGGTACAGAGCATCAGACAAGTTAAAACTATCTAATCTTTACGGCTTTAGCAATAAAGGTGAAGTTTTTGTAATAAGTTTGTGGTACACTGTACTATGTGAGTCTAAGGTCATTGAAAGATGTATTTTCTATTAGCACGAGCTGCGACTAATGTGCTCTGCAAACCGGCGGAGAGTTCGTGTATTGCGTCATTACGTACATAATCTACTTATTGAGTGAAATAGAATAGCATAACGAGCGCCACACGATGCTCGGTGCAAGAATACCTTAATGTCACAGGTATCATTCACTTTTAAGTACATATTCTTTACAAGCGGAAAATGGGTAAGGCATTCATAGTAAGTACCCTTAAAATTATACTCTTGTTACTCGGAAAATTTCACAAAGCAAGACTGAAATATATGTGTTAGCACAATGAACTTATGGCGTCCGTATTTACATATATACGAGCGCTAAAAGTATAATGTGTAAAAGTTAGACAGTTTTTATTTGCATTGATTACTTATTGATTATTTTGATTGCAACTGCGTTACGTAAAAAAACATTCTGTCAATAAATGTAGTGCAGTTGACGAGATTAGACTCCGATGAACAGCGAATTCCAATATCTGGACATTTTTATGTCACACACACACACCATGCCCGCATCACTGCTTGTTATAGACATTACAATCTAGCAATATAAGTAAGTAATTTAAAAAAAAACGTTTACCAAAATATACAGCGTTTGATTCAAATTTATAAATAAACCTACGAAGCGACTCTCAAAGCTTCCCCTCATCACCACCCCCAAATCCCACCCTTGTCTAATTCAATAGTTACATTACTGTCGAAGCAAGAAACCATAAATGTATGTCACTCGTTCCCCTCCGAATGTATCTAATTTTGACCCTAATAAGTAGTTTTCGAATTACTGAGAGATGCATGGAGCCATACATTTTCATGACCCTCGGTGTGGCGGACCGTGTAAATCATGAGTAGATGTTAATTAAGTGCACAAAACACGTGCAAGAGTAGATAATTGTAATAAAAATTAAGTACAGTCAACACCATGAATTAAACATGCAATATACATATAATTTAGTTCTGTTGGTGGTAAGGCAACAATAGCGCAATTTATGTTCAATATGACAGCGTATATTTAGTATTAAGTAAGGCATTATAAGAACTGAATTTACGAAAAAGACGTGAACGAATGGGCAATTGAACTGAAGGACAAGATGAATGAAAAGCCTAGCAGTAGTAAACATAAAAGATTTATTAAGCCGAGCTGATAAAACTGCAGGCGACTTGGCCACTTAAAAGGAAAATTTTGAGAATACTCGTAGTGGTGAATTAGCGATGTTGTTAACTGACGGAATAATGAAAATAAAATACAAAAATTTACAATAAATATGCAAAAATGATTAAAACTTAAAAGACATGATGTTTACCAAAATTGTAAAATATATGTAAGTTTGTATAACCAAAAGGCAAAGTAAAAGACAACACATCACCGGCTACTAGTAGCGGCACGGCAAACTTATTCGTAGCCAAGCTGTAGCTAATTTGGCTTTTCATTATCTTTAATGTCATACAAACACAAATGACACTACACTATATAACTACATACTACACTATACTATAATACACTATACAAACTTATAAACTAAACTCACTAAACCATAACTTAACCTAACAAACTTAAACTGAATCATATTAAAAATTCACCCCTTGGCAAGGTGCCGTAAATGCTGGCAGCATTACCCCGCTGAATTGCAATACTTATGCGCTGTGCGAGGAAGCTGCCAGCTCTACGGTCCCCGGTAGCGTCCACCAACCTCTTTGCCAAGGCTTAGGGCCTTTAAAAGGTCTTTCCTTTTATTTAAAAGCTAAATGTAAAGAGCTCTCAAGTTAGAGAATTAGGCAAGCCGGCGGGAATCCAGTTCTATGGACTCCCACCTGCCACTGCCGACTAAGTATACCTTGCGTTAAGTTCTGGCGTAGTCGATCCTCCGATAAAAATAAAATGCACATTTCTTAGTGACTTCTCATCCGACACCACGATACCATATATCACAGTGGCCTGGGAAATATATCCCGCACCGTGAAAGCCGAGTCCCGACCGGCGTTAAGCGCCAATTAACTTGTTAAGAGGGCACTCGGCGGCAATTTCTCCATCATCATCATTTCAGCCGAAAGTTGTCCACTGCTGGACAAAAACCTCCCCCAAGGATCACCATGACGAACGGTCATTCGTCGCCCTTAACCAGCTTTTTCCCGCGACTCTAACCAGATCGTCGGTCCACCTATTTAGTCTGGGGCCTTCCCACACTGCGTCTTCTAGTACGCGGTCACCATTCAAGAACCTTTCTGCCCCATCGGCCATCGGTTCTGCGAGCAATGTGGCCCGCCCACTGCCACTTAAATCTGGCAACTCTCTGAGCTATATCGACAACCTTTCTTCTTATGCGGATCTCTTCGTTTCTGATGCGATCACGCAGGGAAACACCGAGCATAGCTCGCTCGACTGCTCTCTGAGTGAGGCCTATTGTGAGCGACCACGTTTCGGTTCAGTTTGTCATCACTGGCAACACACACTGGTTGAAAATCTTCGTCTTAAGACACTGCGGTATTTTGGACGAGAACATGCTACGTAGCCTCCCAAACGCTGCCCATCCAAGTTGGATTCTACGAGAGACCTCTTTGTTAAAGTTGGACCTACCTAACTGGACTGTTTATCCCAGGTATACATAGTCGTCAACAACTTCAAGCGTAGATTCTCCAACTTTCAAGGGAGTGGGTACAACAAGGTGGTTCAACATAATTTTCGTCTTCTCCATGTTCACCCTTAGACCCACTTGTTGAGAGACTCTGCTGAGGTCGTTCAGCATTTTGCCGAGGTCTTCCAAGGTCTCAGCCATAACTACGACATCGTCGGCGAAGCGGAGGTTGGTGATGTATTCGCCATTAATATTGCCAGTCCGTCCCATTCCAGGAGCTTAAAAGCAGATACCAGAGCAGCTTTAAACAATTTGGGGGATATGACATCCTCTTGCCTCACGCCTCGCTGCAATTGGTTAGACTTCGAATCCCGATCCTTGAGACAAAATGAGTAGTATAGATTCACCGTTTCTACCACATGGATTTCCCACCACCAAAACAATGGTTTTTCGGGGCTATGAAAACTAAAAAAAAAAAAAAAGTTTGGTATGTTTTAGTACGTTTAGCCCCCCATTTAGATCGATTGCACTAGGTCTCAACAGTGCCCGGAGCCTCCTTCAGCACTTAGGCACTCCGCTAATTAAACAATACACGCTCTTCGACACCACAATAGAACCCTTGCTCACCTTTTTCTATTGTCTCTATTGTTAGCTCGACTCGGCGACATCGCATTGTTACCGAGCTCGGTAGAGGCATACTCCTACGTTGTAGTTTGTTCTTTACGTATTTGCAATAGGTTTTATAATTGTTTAATTGGTTACTCCTTATGAAAGACTAGGTATACTACCTAAAGTTTCCATAGTTTAGGTATAGTTTTGGTGGTGGGAAATCAATGGGGTAGAAACGGTCATATAACTTAACGAGATTTTTAATGATCTAACAAGCCCCGCGAACTGACACAATTACATTACTCTTTATTAGTCTGGACTGGAGTAGGTATCAAATTTATACCTAAAGTAATTAATTCACATTTCGCGAATATATATGCAAATTTCAACGTATCTATATGTGTTACAGCACAATATGAAACTTCTGGTATATGTTTCAACCCCATCAATTTTAGTTATTTAGTATCTATTCGTTTTCAGTTTTTGCCTAAAATTTATTATAACGAGATTTTTAATGATCTAACAAGCCCCGCGAACTGACACAATTACATTACCCTTTATTAGTCTGGACTGGAGTAGGTATCAAATTTATACCTAAAGTAATTAATTCACATTTCGCGAATATATATGCAAATTTCAACGTATTTATATGTGTTACAGCACAATATGAAACTTCTGGTATATGTTTCAACCCCATCAATTTTAGTTATTTAGTATCTATTCAAACTCTTGTCG
The DNA here is from genome assembly GCA_947086415.1 of Pammene aurita. NCBI lineage: Eukaryota > Metazoa > Arthropoda > Insecta > Lepidoptera > Tortricidae > Pammene > Pammene aurita. The sequence goes on from OX352296.1 coordinate 11,983,372, forward strand.
GTGTAGCTGACGGAGCGTGTAGCTCTCTCCATCTGTTTCGTCACGCTCCGTCAGCTACACCGACAAGAGTTTGACTCTTAAATTGGATGATGAGTATCTATTCGTTTTCAGTTTTTGCCTAAAATTTATTATTTTATGCAAATCCAATTTTTGAAATATTATTTTATTGATTCTAGATTTGTGTTTATATATTTGTGTTGTCTTAATTTTTTTTTGGGTAAATTATTTTATGCAAATCCAATTTTTGAAATATTATTTTATTCATTCTAGATTATTTCTAGTCTAGATATTTGTGTTGTCTTATTTTTTTTTTTGAACTCGTAAATAACTTTGGTATATGTGACAACCGACTGCTATTTATTGGTGGACAATAAACATGACTGTGTTTTGAACAAGTTTCAACCTGTAAGTATGCTGTACGTTTCCGTAAAGGAAGTTCCCATTATTTATTATAATATATAGATCTTTTGTTAATGTAGGATTCGGTGTGTGATTTATTGCATTCTTGTTTATACCAGTTAGGTGGGGCGGTGCGATGTTTAAAGACTCCTTTGGTGCTCTAATTTAAAGTCGCAATTTCTACTATTAGTTTTTTCTTGATGCTGTCGGCTTGAGAACTTTACCTTTTTTACTAGATGTCCTTTGAAGAAGGTAATAATTTACTTTTTATTCGTTTCTGAGAAATATATAAATCAATCATCGGGTTTGAAGTCACACGCGATTTTAATAGAAAGTAAATTCACAAAAGATCTGTCCTTTAAATTCTTTAGAATTCTTTTGATAATTTAATCTTTTGTTAGAAAACATTCCGCTGCAAACAAAAATTTACCTGTCCCCGAAATCCTGTTTAAACTCGTCGCTACCTACCTAGGTGGTCCTCTGTCCCCACCAGCCGTGACCTTTTTTTCAACACAAATTCATATAAAAAGGCTGAGGCTGTGGGTAACTTTATATAGTACTTTCGGATCTCCAGTTCAGTTAAGAGCTCTCAGTTTCTACGCTTTGAAGTTTTAACGAAGACTATTCATAATGGATGTAAGTATTTAAATAGTATTACTCTATAATTATTGCATTAAAAAAATTATGTGTTGTGTGTATGTTTTAAGTCTTTAATATTAATTATGAATTTTGTTTCAGTTTTCCGACAACACTTTCAAAAACTTTTACGTTGATGAAAATGAAGACGAAGCAAGTGATGAAGAGGGGACGCTGGCTTTCAAAGTGAAGCAAGCTATTGCGAAGAAGCGTCAATCAAATAATATTGATGGCTTTTTTGAAAGGCCTAAGAAGAAGACAAAAGTGTATAAGAAATCTTCAACGGTGTCCAAAAAAGAAGAAGACGGTGTTTCATATCTCACTTCGGGTCAGGACGATGGGGCATATGCATCACACCTCATAAAGATCGAAGTATACGACATGAATAAAATACGAAACGTTGGACCTCTGGACCACTGGAAACACTGTGACTATCGTGTTAAATATTATGCTAACGAAGGTGACTCACATGAACAAAGTGCTCGGGATGTTATATTTAATATAACGAAAGAACTATCATCTAAAACCAAATGTGTAAAATATTTTATAGAGACTGATAAGGGTGATAAAAAATAGTTTTAATCAGTGCTTTATTTATAACTACAATAAGTTCCTTTATTTTTTCACTTATAAAAAATGTTTACTTTCTTTCTTGTTTTATTGTATATTAATGTTATTACTCATTTATTGAACATGTTTAATATTAGATGTAGTTTTAACTGCTTATTTTGTGTTTCTTTCTCCGTCACTGCATTTGTCTTAGGTAGTAGGAATATTTTGTAATTATGGTTGTAAGAAATAAAATAAAACCCAATTTATTTTCATAACACATTATTTTAATTCACAAAAACTGATTTAAACATATTCCTTAAAATTAAATCATTACACAAAGAATTATCAGAAAACAGACATAAAAACTCAGACATTTTTTTCCCTTGAAGCTTAAAATAAAGATAAACTAAACAGTATTCTCCACAAACTGAAGTAAAATAATTCTGAAGTGATTGATGGTTATAAAACCACCTCTTAGAGTTTCTATTTACCTATAACCTGTGATAACCAGTAGGCTTTCGACCAAAAGAGTCAAAGTATTCACCATATCCATTCACATCAATGTGCATTGCAATCCAATGAGAACCGGGCTTTGAATCAGGATCCAGATTGCTTATAATAAATGTAGGTAGATTAACCCAAACAGGAATCCGGTTTGCAGCAAAAACATTTGACTTAAACCTCGGGTTTATTTTATTCATACAAAATTGTATTTCATTCGAATCCATAATAATAATTAATCTAAAAAAGTAAACACTGGTGGTTTTAGAGACAATGTTCAAGTGGTAATGATAAAATTGAGTGAATGCATTGTATTTATTTAATTACTAACTATTATAATCTACAGTGATATCACGATTTTTATTTATTTCAATTATGTTATCAAATTCAGCATACACAATACAGTTGATAGTAGTACTTAAAGCTGAATCAAAACGAACTTCGATTCGAACACTTCCGTGTCTTACAAGATTCCAGTGTGAAGTTGAACTTGCAGATAAATCAGGAGTCAAATCGAAACATAATAAAGAATAACAACCCACATAGTTTGATCTGCTTATAGCATTACCTTCGTTATGGAAATGAATACCAGTTCCAGAAAACAAAGTATGATATGCAGTTGCTATTAAACCCGGAGAGTTAAATGAGGGTTGCAAACTTTTAGAAGGAATTTCATGACCATCTACGTACAAACTAAATGAATTCATATGAAAATGTTGAAAATTGAAGGGATTTATAGCTAAATTACCATTAAACCCCGAGTTTGAAACGAATCCAATAATACATCTTTTAGGGACTTGCCCGAGAAATATATTATCCAACGTTTTACCTTGTATACCTGCAGGTAATGTCAGAACCTTAACTTCTGCCCTTGTTATCGGATATTTCGCAGTTGTTGATGCTAATACTTTTTGATGAGCTAACAATACACTAGGATTTATTCTTGCTCTTCTGATAATGAGACTGGCATTTGTTATTTGTACTTTAAATTTACCATCCTTATGACAAATTAAATTAAATGTTTCTTTCGAACGGACTAATTTAACTCTCATTTCTACACCATTAATTAGAAATTTCTCCTGGTTAAACATATCACCATGTAAATGACCAATCATTTCAACTTCCTTGCTTTCCTTAACAAAGTCCATTCTTTCGTGAAACCCTTTATTTGTCGAGTCAACGGCGTCCATATAGTTGGGGGTATCTTCATACCACAATCCACAAGTCAGATGAGATTTTTTGGCTGCTGAACCATAATTAAGCAGATTTTCCATGTAGGCTCGGTAAGCATAAGTGTTGTTTGGAGGTGATATAAGCTTCTGATTTAAATAAATGTCTAGTTGGCTAAACAGGGATTGTAACCAATTGTTTACCGGTGCAACATTTGCATCAGGTTTTATTTTTGTACCATCTTGATTCAATATTTTGGCATTTATATGCAACAAAGTGTGTGATAGATCAATGTAGTCATCACCTGACCCAGGAACTTGAAACTCAATAGGACCATCGTCACTTAGAGATGAAATTGGTTTGTAATGAATCCACTGGCCACTTTCAATGCTTGTTTGAGTTGATGGTAAAGCAAATAAGTCTAACTCAGATTTGGCACACTCACAAGAATGACTATGTAAGAATGACATTTTTTAGTTTGAAAATATATCTTCAATATTGTTTTTCCTATATTTTTTACCTCCTCTTCGGTGCGATGCTTTTAAGTTAATGAATGGTCCACGTCTTTTTGTGGACGTTTTATACCCAGACCCCGACATCAAAGAATCAATTTTTTCATCTCCTTTTCTTTTTAAGTTGGCGCTTGCTTCATTGAACCGAGATCTAATAGAACTATCCATTGGTCGTGAATTTACCATATCGGATAAAAGACCGATTCCTGCATCTAAAGTTTATTTTCCCACTGTTTTAAGACCACTAGATAATAATGGTAGCACAGACCTAAAAAGACCACCCAAGAAACTCCCGATCCCATGTCCTCGTTGATATGGTACCCCTTTATAAACTATTCCTATACCCGTACCAGCTTGGTGTGAATAGTAATGTTCATATGGGCAAGACGTAGATGATCTTTTATAATTCATTTTACCCGTTGAAAGTGTAGCTTCACGCAAGAAGATCCAAACTGGAATGGTATTCTAGCTCCAGTAGTTGTCCTTATATCTATTTCTATAGTATCGAATTCTCTTTGTAATACGGGTACATAGTGAGCAGGTGAGAAAATATGTTTTGTAAGCACCATAGATAAATTTAGTTGGGTCTAACGGTATTATTCTCAGTAATGATGTAATTACATCTCCCACCACTTGTGGATGAATGATATCAGTATAAACAAATATTTGTGAGGGTAAACCTAAGTATAAATTTGCAGGATGTTTTCCAATTGACATTTCTTTTAAATTTGATCTTGGTCGAAATCCTAATTGTAGACTTAATATGGGTGTTGTTGTGACTGAGACTATTTCTTTATCTGTTGATATCCCCACCATTTTTGTAATTTTATCATATCTAAACTTAACTTTGCTTTTTAGCTGTGGGTTTTCATTTAATGCATCAAGAAAATGATCAAGACTATCATACGAAGTAGCTGGTATGTGAGTTTTTGAATCAACGATTTTATCCGTCTTGTCTGCAGGTCCTCGAACTTTCTTTTTAATATAAATGGTATTTTCATGTTCTTGAACATTGTACATGGAGCATGGGTATTGAAATTCTACTAAACCCACGACCCATTCTCCTTCCAATTTAATGGTTTTAGGTAATTTTGTTAAAAAGTGCGCAGTTGTATTATCATTGTAATATTCCGATGAGCTATTGCTCAACAAAGTTAAGTAAAAACTGTTTTCACTCATATTGTTTCTAAACTTGATGACGGTATCCAGGAATTAAATTTATTAGGATAACCTCGCCACTTCACGAACACTTCCTTTCTGCCACCAATACGCCGCGAGCGTATTATTTTATCAATTTTATATTTGATGGAGGGGTGGTGAGTTACTTTTTGTAATTCTTTAGAATAAAATGTACCAATTATTGGTTCACCTTCCAAATCTCTTAAAGTATAAACAACCCACGGAGATCTATTGATAACTGATTCAATCACAAATATTTCATCACTCCAATTGGTTTCATAACCCTTTTGGAATATATGTTTATATTTAGTTATCCTAACATGGTCACCTACATTTAGCCTTGCATTTTCTAAAGAAGTTTGTTTATAATTTTTTCTTTCATATAAGTTACACCAAACAGTCCTTATATTACTAGAGTTAACATCAACTGGACGCATTTTTATGCTGGAATGATAGCAATGGTTATATGAATAAAGCAGATCTTGTAATATATTAGTGTAATTGTAAGTATTCTTATGAGTAAAATAACGCCACATTTTAGTTTTGAGAGTTCTTTGAAACCTTTCAACTATGCTAGCTTTAATGTCTGGGTTGTTAGTTGTATAATAATTTATGTTCTTACTTTTAAAATAATCTCTCACCATCTTTGAAACAAATTCTGTACCCTTATCAGATTGAATATGTCTAGGGGTTGCATTTGCTTCCGTGAATATGCTTTCAAAACACGTTTTAACCGTTTCAGCATCCTTCTTTTTCATAAGTCTCGCAAATGCATATTTGCTAAATACATCAATAACACAAAGAATGTATTTATACCCATCGTTGTATTGACTATAGGTACGCATATCACTTAGATCAGCTTGCCACAGTTCATTGTAGTTTGACAGGATATATTTGTTACGCGAGAAACGTTTATGAACAGGTTTATGTAGAGTGTACGCTTCTTGGGACTGCAACCATTTTTTCACTTCCTCTCTATTCATTTGACCTTTCATTTCCTTCATAACATTATTTAAACTACTATATCCAGCCGGGTTTGATATATCGTAATATATTCTATTTATGTCTAATAAGGAGTCCATCTTTCCCAATCAACTTTCTTTTGAGACCTCGTTTTTGGCTTAGTAGATAGAGGAGTAGATGCGTTTTTTTCTTTAATTGATAGGTTGTGCTCGCTAATAGAAGCCTGTGAAGTGTTAGCTTCAGGTTTAGATTGAATTTTATTAATAAATTCTAAAGTCTCGGGGTTACCAATACATGACGATGGAACTTTTATATCATTTAAAAGACGAGCGAAATCCTCCCATCCCACTGGTTTTGAGCGTTTAAGCGGTCTAAGCACATCGCCTAACAAATCGAGAATATTGCTATTTGGTATTGTCTGACTGTTTATAACTACTTCACCGTTCTCCTTCCACCAAATTTTAGGTCTATTCAGAACAATGTTTTGCAGTAGCGTCTGACTTTTTGTCCTGTACGATTTAGGTATAACATCTATAATATAGGATGGAGAATATCGTTTAGGTAATTGAACCTTTGATACACCAGGAGGTGTGGCATAAACATCTTCTTCCGGCACAGGTGAATTTGCGTCTCCACTTAAGTTCTGAGTAAATGATTCCTCCTTTCGGATACTTTCCTCTTTTTTTACATTTTCCTCCTTTTTGTTAACTTTCGAAGCAACGTTGTAGTTATCGTTAGTAAGGTAGTTCACTTCATCCATCACTATTGGTAATTTAAATGGTCTTCGATCTGCCTCAGCAAAATGTAAAAATCGTTGTAGTGCTTGACAATATAATGCCCACTTTTCACGATCATTTATTTTTCTTCTAAGAATTGTTTGCATTTCTCCATCCAGACGGGATGATAAATTTTCCACCTCATTTTCACTTTTTTTAAGTCTTTCAATAAATTCAGGTTCTACTAACAACATTTTCTTTGTATTCTCCATTGTATCTAAGATAAGGAGTTTACCAATGCACTTAAAACTGCACCTAAAATTATTGGTAAAAATGCACCCCCTTTCTGAATAATAACGTTTTTCTAAGCTTATTTTTGCCTTTTGAAACTAGTTTTCGTAATGTTTCCTTATATTTTTTTAATTTAGATTTTTCTTTGTTATCTAAAGGAATTTTACCCTTTAGAACGTTATAGATACATTCACAAATGATGTTGATCTCATCTTCATCGCACGATTTAAGCAAAGCAGTGCGATATTTTGGTTTAAGTAAATTTTTATAGGTTCCAGTAAATGTTTATAGGTGCTTACTCGAGAATGCATCATTTAGAACTGACTGAAACTTGATGATCCTTGTTATATTTAAATCCTTTCTTTGGGATATACACTGTGCAATGGCCATCAAATGGAAATATTTTAGTTTTAAAACTACACATGTCATCTGTGTTTGGTTTTAGATCAATCATAAGATAGCCGTGAGCGTTTTTAGTAGCATCCTTGTAAGCTTCGTCAACGAACTTTGAGTTTTCTGGGCATACTTGACGAGACAAATAACGTATTTGTGTTTTATCTCTAGGATTCTTAAAAAACACTAAATAACTTGTATTCAAAGACATATCACGTTGACCTTTACCCTGATGAAATATATTTTGAGTAATATAAAACAGGCTTAAATTTCTGTGGTGACTACCTTTTGTAAAAATATCAACCAGTCGCCCATTTGATTCCCGCATTAAATCATCTATTATAAGTAATTTGGGCTTCAGTCCATCAAACATGGACATATCAGGTATTCCTTGACTATAAATCACATTTTCTAGATTATATAGGGGTTGCATTTCATCATAACACCAAATCACTTCATCAAACTCAACATTACATAATTGTTTCGAATGTTCAAGAAAACTTGTAACAAATTTAGTTTTTCCACAACCACTCGGACCAGTTACAATAGTGGTGAAGGGGTGGTAAAAATGAATCATTTTGAATTAACGTGAGGAGTGTGTTGTTATGAAAAGGAATTAATTTCAAATGACAATTTTTTTAAAGTTTCTCCTTCTATCAAGAACATTTATTAAAAATAACACATAACAAAAAAAATTGACACAAGATAATTTTAACTTCTAAACTAATCATACAATTTACAAAAATTATACACATTGCACAAAAAATAAATACATTTCATTGAATATTCTGTGTAAATTAAATAAATTTTAAAGTACACCATGAGGAATTTTATAATGACCCCACGCAAGAGTATCAATAGAATTTCCTAACAAGTATCATTTCGTGTCATTACGGGAAAGCGTTATTTTGGTAATTTTCTGTGTAAATAAAATGTGTTTTATTGATTTGAAACGTAACATTGTATCATATTTATTTTTTTTCTTAAATAAACATTTTTTAAAACTATCAAGATCATACGTTTCCGTTACGCATTTATTGACACCTTTAGCTTTAATTTCTTTATTTTGTACATCTATGGCGTACATTTTTGAACGCAAACCAATAAATTCCTTAAATATTTCCCCATTGTTTTCATCTTTGAAAACACCAAGTTGCTTTTTATTTACCAGAGGGAAACCATACACGTTGTCCTCTGGGTATTCAGAAGAATCAAAATATAAATTAAGATCTGATTTTATGTCATCATAAAAGTCCTCTGTGAATATTTGATATAGTAAACTATCAGTATCTGTGTAAAGCAATTTCAAATTATTTTGATATTTGGTTTTCATATTGTCGTAATGAAATTGATACATCAAAGTTTTAGAAAGATCTAAAATGCTAAAACCTAGGTAAATTGGTTTGTTGTATAAAACTTTAGTTTTTTTCAATTGAACAGCTACTAAATCATGTGAAAAAACAGATAAACTATGAAATTCAGGTTTCGCAATTAAAGATTGAACTCCTTGAGATTTCCCACGATTTTCCCAGTGATTTAATAATTTGATGTTTACTCGTTTCATTACATTCTCCATAGTTTTACCAAACACTGAATTGTTCATGAGTTTGAAAAAATCTTTTTCGAATTCAGAAGATGCTTGGGATCGCATGTAGGTATTTAAATCTATGTAACTTTTTAACCATGGGGATTGCTCAAATTTTAATATTCTATGGATTTTAAGCAATTTTAATCCGTTTTGTAAACTTTGTTTAAGATTTCTGTAATGAATGACATAGTTTGTTTTCTTGTTTAGATTTGGTATTAATTTTTTTGCTTTAGAATTACCTAAACATACATTTTCGGGACAGAATTGTAGATCCGAATGATAATCATGTAATTCTTTAGGGTACTCAATGTCTACTTCTAAGATAAAGCCATGATCAGCATCATCTGCAATATTAAAATTCGTCTCTACATTCACCCATTCAAATTTACCTGTAGGAAGAGGTTGAGACATACATAGCCCATCCATACAAGTTATTTGCATCTAAATATACAAGAAAAGAAGACGGTTGGTTTGATTCATAGTTTGACATATATTTATTGTTAGCTTTAGCATGTCTGTGGCTGCATTGGGATATACCTCCTCGAATATTTTTTGCTATGAAAGCAATTTTATCAATATCCGTCAAAAGTTCAAGTTTTATTTTTGTAACTTTTAACATAGCATCCCAACTCAATCCTGGGGCAGTGTAATAATGAGCTGGATCCAAACCGTAGGTCTTAACACATACATTTCTAAAATTTTCAAATACATCAGTTAGTAGCAAAACATCTGTTTTCAGATATAAATCTGAATAGTCCCCCATATTTTGACAATTAAAGTGATTCCACACACCCACAGCATGTTCATAATCTTCATCTGAAATGTGGCTATTATTCAGAGAACTATAAAATAAATCCTTACGAGGAAGGGCGGTAAGGTTTAAACTATCAAATGATGTCATGTATTCATATGGGTACACACCCTTACGTATCAAGCGCTTATAGTCTTCTTCACTTGGAAAATTTAATTTTAGTTCATTGAATTGGTTTGTTGTTAAGTTTTTAGCTAATTTTTCAAGACTACTAGACATGAATTTAAGGGAATCAACGAATCTTAATTTCACTGTACATTCACTTTTAACATTTTGCCAGTTATAGGAAACGCAGGAATCCTCGTTTAAACATTTGCTACAAATGAAACAGACTTTGCTGTTTGCAATGTGTTCTTTATTTAAAGTTGTTAAGGGTAATGGGGGCTTGGAAAATGTATTCTTTTTACAAATACTCTCCAAATCATGTTTAATACATTTCATAAACGTTTGACCACAGTTCTCCCCTTTGTATGTTCTATAAATTGATAACTTGTCATCATATGCACATTTAATATAGTATCCAAAACTATAAACTTGATGTTTCTGAATGTTACTGGTTGAGGAACGCTTGTCTAAAACATTTTCTATATTTACATGTATTTACATTTTCTCATTATTTACACTACTTGTTTATAAACAACATTTTTCATTTTATTGTCCGGGGTATATATATATAAATTTTTCGAACTTCCTACTCTTGAGCAAGCTACATATAGCTGACCGTGAGAGAAGCAGGATTCTTTGAGGTTGATGCCACAATATTTCAAAGTTTGCCCTTGCGCTTTGTTAATTGTAAAACTAAAGGCTAATTTAATTGGAAACTGCAATCTTTTAAATTGAAATGGCAATTCAGAAGAGATCAGTGGTATTCTAGGTATAAATACTGTGTGTCCTTTGTTCTTTCCAGAAATAAGTTCAGCTTCAATGACATTATTCGATAGCTGTTTTACGATCATCCTCGTTCCATTACATAGTTTTGGGGAGTTGAGATTTCTGAGTAGTATGATTGGAGATCCAATTTTCAGACGAAGGCAGTGTAATGGCATTCCTGGTACTTGTAAAGAGTTTAGAAATTCAGTAGGAAAGTTGACACTTTCTTCAATGGATACCATCGTGTCGATCGATTTATATACTTTCTCTTCACCAGGTATTTTCTTTAGAATATTAAAATTGATATCGTCAACAATATTATTTTTAGTGGCCAAAATTGCTCTTTGAAATAACCACTCTACGTTGGTATAGTTCTGAATAATATTTGGATAAATTTTGTCGATTAGTTCGTTTTCAGTAGTGGCTATGTTACAGAAATCACTATTGAGTTCAATGAGGCCGGTCGTTTGGTCAGTAGGATATGTACCTTCGCCTATTTGTAAAAGTATTTTAGCAAAATGTGCTGTTGTTTCATCTTTTGATAATTCAACCCTCATGTTTTTTGTTAATTGCAGTATTTGTACTTGCGGCCAGAGATGTGACTTTTTTAAGCATGCATTGATCTCGTCTGCTGGTGTTGATTTGGGAATAACTGGAAGTGTTTGTCGAAAATCTCCTGAGAGTATGAGTAGAGCTCCTCCCATCATTTCAGAGTTTTTTCGCAATTCTTGTAATGTTCTGTCCATGGCTTCTAGTGATTTTTTATGGGCCATGGTGCATTCATCCCAGAAGATAATTTTAGCATGTTTTAGAAGTTGACCCCGTCCAGATGTTCCTGAGATTTTACATACCGGGAATTGTTGTTCGGCTATATTCAACGGTAGTTGTAAGGCAGAATGGGCAGTTCGTCCTCCTTCCATAAGTGTGGCTGCAATGCCGGATGATGCTAGTGCCAGTGCGATGTGTTTTTCAGCACGTATTTCCGCCAGTATTAGATTTATTAGAAACGTTTTACCGGTGCCTCCTGGTGCGTCCAAGTAAATAATTCCACCAGTGTTGTTATTTATTCGGTTCATTATAACGTTGTAAATTTTGTTTTTGATTGTCATTGAGGAGTGGTTTGTTGTGAGCAATGTATTCAAGTAGTTCATTGACGTTGTAGCTTTTTTCCTTTGTAATTTCGTAGTTTAGCACACTGAAAGTATTTCTTTGTGGTGCTGGCATTCCAATTTCTACTAAGGTCTGGTTATTTATTGCTAAACATTTATCTTCTAAGCGAATGAGTGTTTCATTGAAGATGTCGTCATTGAATTCTATAGTCAGTTCTGGATTAGCTTGTCGGATTTGGTACAATATATCATCACTCATATTCCTTTTGAAAGAGTCCCATAGCTGTTTTGGGTTTGATGGGTTACATGTTGTTAGAATTATGGCGAATAACTCTCGAATTTGTTCAGCTGAAGCTGTGAGTGTGGCTTCTTGTAGTGTTAATTCCCAGTGGTTATCGTTTTCCAATAATCCTAAACGTTAACATGCTTCTCTGTAAGTCTGGCATATGTAGCCGTCAATAGTCCTGAGATCTGTGAAACTTGTTGGTCCCCGTATTTCGTGTAACAACATTCGGAGATAGAAACATTCGGCATTGTTTGGATGTACAGTGTATACTCGACCTATTGCGTTAGTTTTCATTATTTCTGGATGACCCTCTTCTGGCATTCCTTGTTTTCGTCGTTGAAAAATTTTCCTTGTTTTGTCCCACGTATAATAAATAGGGACGTCGACATACAGTAACGTCTTTGCGAATGGATCCGTTTGGCAAAGTTGGAAAACAGCTGTTAATGTTGTGTTCTGAGGTGGTTCGCTTGCAATTTTTCTAGCCGAGTCTTTTGTGAAGTAAACTCTCTGTCCATTCTCCAAATGTACTGCTAGATGTTGCACAGCTGGTTCGCGTTCGTGTATGGGAAAACTAAAAATCCTCCACGCTGCTTCGTTACTGTTGATGTATCTTCCCATTTGGTACATGAGGATTTCATCATTTCTATTATTTTGTTCGCTATTTTGGACTATTTGAAATACTGCCATATCACTACCTTTGTTTATGTACTTACATATATATTTAATAGATTTTACTGAATTGCAATATTCAACGTTTATGTGTACTTGGAACATTTTGGAAAGTAGTGGGTTATATGGTACTACCCATTGATTATCTATTTCCAGTTCGTCTCTGCCTTGTATTCGTATTTTTGCTGTGAAGCCACCGTTTTTCGGTGATCGTCTTCTATATTTGGGATAGCCGTCATCTTCAGTTTTTGTATCGTCCAAGTATGGTTTTGGATATTTTTTTGTACATTTTCCATCACTCATGCATGGCGCATTGAAGTTTAATGGTCCACATGGTCCGTGAATCATGTTTTTCACTACTATGTTGTATAGTTCCGGATCATTTTGTGGATTGGGAAATTCAGCTTGGATGATTTTGTCGATATCCGTGGGATAAATTTTATCGTGTAGCCATATGAGATTGTGTGAGTGAGGTAATCCTCGTTTTTGCCACTCGATTGTATACATCCAGCATCTAACGGTTCCAAAGATGTGGTATTTTGTGATGACTTCAATAAATCTTATTTGTTTTTGTCGAAAAACTCGGGCTATCATGTCGTGTCGATCCATGGAGGTTTGTCCGTATTTTAGTTGTTCTTTGATTTCTGGCCATGATGAGTTGCATGTAAATGTTATGAAGAGATCAGGTCGTCCATATTTTCTTACGTAGGTCATGGCATCTTGAGTATATTCGTGCATATGTCTTGGACTTCCTATGTATGATGAGGGTAAGATTACCATTGTTCCAATATCGTCAATATTGCCGTCATTTATGATCGCATCTCGAAGGTGGATGTATTCTTCTGTGCGTAGTTTCTTCTGATTCAGTCTTATGTAAAGCATCCGTTCTGCTTCTATTTTTGCGTACATATCTACCAGAAATTGTTGGAATAAACGGCGAGTGTTGAGAATGTGATTGTATATTTCATTGTCTCTGATCATTAAGCGGTAAGCATAGAACTCCTTGGAAGTGACTTTTTTGTTTGTTTCTATGCCTGTTTTAGGATGAATTTGTTTTATATTGAAATGATAACCATCCTCTCCGTGCAGAAATATTAACGGATATTGAAGAGCATCATATGAACGGTGTGTCTCTGCAATGCGTTGTAGTCCTTTTCTTCTTCGTTGTACAATTATGTCACGGCTTGTATTTTCATTGTCCACAATTACGATGGCGACTTCATCTATCTGAGGTGCATTAAATCTACGTTCGTGTTCTCCACGTGGTCTTTTATCGGCTCGAATTACAATTTTATAGTCATCAGAAATCATGCGGTCTAGTGTTGTTTTGAATATGTAAATCAGTTGATTGTATTTGTGTAAGATCCTCTGTACATCTTGGATTATTTCGCGTTTCAATCCAATAAAATTTGTACATCGTTGATCAATTTCGTTTTCTTCATTTCCGATGAAATATACTTGCAGAAATTTATAGTCATCGTTAGGCATTGGTAGTAACGATCCAATTTTGTGATAAATTTGCCCTTGAATTGAAAATACATATTCAAATTTGTCTCTATTAGTGTCAGTCGAAGTAACACCGAAAGAAGTCATTTGAAAGCAGGAGTTGTATGATCTTATATTTTGAAGAAAGTGTTTTGATTCTGGTGTTTCCCCGGTCATGTAATGTAGAAATTCCTGTGGAGGTGCTTCCAGTGGTGGTAATCGAATTTTTCCATTCATGCAACAGAGACCTGGTGTTTCTTTACTGAATTTTTTCGCGTGGCATAATTGGCAAATGTTATTCATTTATCCGATCACAACATATTTATGATCGTAATATTTCTTCGTCGGTTCGTAGTGGAATGCTTCCTTTGTTAGATTATCTTTTAAAATGCTCGATTCTTCAATACTTTTATTTTCTTTTCTTTCTTCGCTTTTTCCGCTTCTCAGGGTGCTCATTCTGGTTCGTTGATTTTGTAAACGTGCTTCGCGCTCTTCTTCCGTTTCATTTCTTCGATTTTCTTTTTGTTTCCGCCGTTTCGCTGCAGAACTGGCAAGATCTCCACCTCTTTTACGTCTAGGCATTGTATTCTGTAAAATATAAATTAAATGAACATTTTATAGACAAATATATTGTTACGTAAACGTGGAGCACGTTGAGACAAAGAAAAAAAAAATATTTAATCTTCAAGCGGTCGCGCGATATTTTGTTTACGGCCAAAGTATATAGAAGGCATCGATTCAACGCCGCGCGACTACTTGAAAGTTAAGGAAATTACAATTAAAAGAAAAAAAAAAAAACCATTAGAATTAATTAAATACACTATTAAAAATACTCACATTTGATATTTCACAATAAAGGCTCACAGATAACTTTTTCTTCTTCGCTTCGAAATCGAGAATTAATTAAACACACTATTAAAAATACTCACACGTGATACTTCAAAATAAAGGCTCACACACAGATAATTTCTTTCTTTTTCGTTTCGAAATCGCTTGTTTCGCTGTTCAAACCAAACTAACTCTGGCGGGTGACACCGGGCTCTTATATATTCAGAAAGCTAGGCTCTAGGATATTCGAGAAAGTTGGCGCTAGGATATTCGAGAAAGTTTGGGAATAATCGTTCGTTTAAGTCCATATTGTGTACAATGAATGAAATTCAACTATTCGACAACAGATGGCGCCACTTTGGACAATGAATGAAGTTCAACTACTCGACAACAGATGGCGCCACTACACTTACTTTCCGAGTTGAAGGGTTGGAAAAGCCCTTATATCTTTAAAGACACACCCTTTAGGTTAAAACGGGAACTTTCTTGTTCGAGGGGGAATAAAGGGCTATCACACTATATAAGTCCCTTTATCGTGCTGGGACTCCTTTTTAAGTTTTATCGGCACGCACATTTTCTCAACTTAGTTTTATTATATATAATGATATTTCGAACTCAGACAACGCATTCTCTTAACAGCCAATTAACTTATTAAACCGACGGAGAAAGTCCGCCGCTTAATTGAACTGCTAACAGTTATTGTTGTTTACTTTTATGTTTATTGAAATATAAATAAAAGCTAAGTAGTATTCGAGATTTCTTGCTTTAAAACCGTTAAATTGGCTGGCATTTGAACCCACTCTCATAACATATCTAAGTAAAAGGAGATACAATTTTATGAGGAGATTACGGGTAAGAGCGGTTTCAGTTTATCTATAAATACCAGTGGCGGGCCGTCAACAATATTCTTAGACAAAACGGAGCTTTCCTTTTCTTCGTGCCTTGTAAAAGTGTTTACTTTCTGAAAATTATGCAAGCCGGTGGAAATTAAGTTTTATGGATGCCGCGCCACTATACTCTTGCCAATGTTATGCCGCGTACATACATTCGCTCATTTTCCCAAATATTCGTGGTACATCCGTCTCTCTACTTATAGAATAAGAAGGAGAATCGGCTTGGTACTCGACGAGTCCCGCATATCTATCTGGTGGTGGATTTACCCCATAGTTGTATATTCTTGATTTTTTTAATGCTTACTTAATATAAATTTTAACAGAAGCTTTTAACAACAATGTAGCCATTAAAATCTTGTAACTCATTGTCATCGTATCTCATCCGGAGGTCCAAAACACATTAATTCACGGCTCGATCAGGCATGCGCGGGCGCGGCTTGAAGGGAAATGGTTTAGTATACGGACAGCCATAACTCAGCGGATGTCGGCGACAACAAAATGCAGTGCGAGTCATAAACTGGCGTGCAGTGGGCAACGGGGCTATTCCGGCTTTGGAGCTTATAAAGAAAGGTACTGTAAGGAAATTAGTACAAGACAAATCACAGTTAAAGTAAATCTTCAAACTTTTCTTTTCTAGTTCTTAAATGCCTACGTTTGTAACTTACTTTCTCATCTTAGCGTTTAAACTGGTTACATCCTCAGCTGCTGTTTTGGACGGTACGCTCTCTTACTTTTTCACGCCCACTTCGCACGGCCTTCGGCATCCTGCTTTGTAAGACCATTAGCATTAACATGCGTGGCCTCCCCAACAGCAACAACCTGTGTACCTGGGCTTTACCCATTTTTCGGGCCTAGGCGGTCAAATCAAATAATTACCATCCTTCTCCTCCTTGAGTCGGTCACTCATTGCTGAGGATCGTGGTTTCGACGGAAATGTTAAATTTGTTGCGGTCTTCTGCTTGATGAAGGACTGGTGACATTGGCATCTGGAGTTCATTGGCCAACTGGTCGGACCAGCGTTTAGGACTGGGATCCCTTGGTCGCCTGTCATCCATTTTGCCAGTTATAATTTTTTTTTCTAAAATATCAGTACTTCATCGTCATTCAAACTAAAACTCAAACATTTATTCAGTAAGTAGGCCACAAGGGCACTTTTACACATCAGATAGTTTATCAAAGTAAAAGAGAAAAAAAAACTACACCGGTTCCAAGTAGTTCCAACCCAACACCTTTGACCCGAGAAGAATTATGACTGGCAAGAAACTCGTTGGGACTTATTTTTTCAAAACAACAGTACATCAAAACTTAAAAATACATCGTTGTTCTATAAGAAAACATATCAAACCAAGGTTAGGTTAACCAACTAACCTATTGTTGTTGTTGTTAGTTTAAGAGAAATCCAAAGAAATAATAATGTTTATGATAATATTTACCAGAATATTTTGTTTATTTTAAACATATTTCACGAACAAAATAGCAAGAAAGCTAATCGAAAGCGAAGAGAAAATCTAAACATTTGCACGCAATGGTCGTTGGTCGTCCAACAATAACATGGCTAATACATTTTCCGCGACAGAAGTAGAATGGCCCAGTGCTGCTAGTTGTCCTTTAGTACCTGTACTAGATACACAGACCACTTTTCACTAAATACTGCATAAAAAGGGCTCAAAATGTAAACGCGAAGATCTGGTCAGGAATGCGGAATGCATGGGTTGCAGTTGGCTATACGGGGATGGCTATTGTGGTGCTGGCTTTGGATGGTCTTCCCCTCTCTAAAGTCTAGGGAATGCAAACCGATTATTATTGGTATGAAAATAACCGGTGTTTAACCGAAAAACTGGTTAGTTTCATACTAAAAATAACCGGTTCGCATTCCCTAAACACGTCCGATTGTAGTGCAGATGCTTGAGAAGGCGAGCAGCCGCACTATGCATGCACGGTCACGAACTCCTTCGGGTGAAGTACGAGCACTGATTAATTGAAAATTGGCATAAGTCCGCCAGCTACACATTTTGCACGTGCAACAAGTTTAAAATACTTTATACAAAATGAGCCCTTGTGTCCTTAAGATATAAAGCACGCATCTCACGCCTCTTTCCGCCATCGTCCTACACGACAGCATTTCCATCCTCACCACTTAGATGGTTGGCAGTCCTCAACTGAGCGTTTCTCCAGAAAAAACAGAAGTATTTCCGGACCGATACGACCTGAAGGTCAAGAAAAGAGCGTACTTCCATCTTAAAGGCCGGCAACGCGCTTGTGACCCCCCCTGGTGCTGCGTTTGCCTCCTATGTCGTTTTAAAAAAATCTCAAAGGAACCCTGCCAACTGCTTACATAAATATACGTACTTTGGCTTTAAATACCTGGTTGATTTTGATTGACCTACAAGCGTGCGTAAGAACTGATAAGTAGTGAGCGCGAATACGCAACATCTTCTATGAGTAAATCTGTGTTTATAAGACTGTCGTTAACGAATAAATCCCACAGCTGGCTGCCGTGGGCGAACCAGTGCAGTTTGGCCCAGGATTGCCTGCAGAGATCTTGATCGGACTTAAATTTAAGGACCTGTTCATTCATGCCTTTATTACAGGTTTGATTATTAGTCTATTATTTGGTCAGAGTAAAGATATCAAGTCTTAATTACAGACCTATGGGTAGTAATTATAGACTTCCATTTATTGACATTAGATATATTTATGCATGTATTTATTTATGAGTGCTGCGAGGTCCAGATGGAACAGTGCAGCTGCCAAGATTGTTACTCTTTTAGCACCACCCAGGCATCACGTGCATGCATGTATTAAATAGCTGATATTATTAGGTATTCTCTTATAAAAATCTTAATGTCTAGATTTTTGTATGTAAGGCCCTATTTGTGTTTAGGGATGATATAAGTACAGTTTATGTATATAAGTATAGACATATAAGTGTACACTATTTTAGTGATGGTAAATCAACAGTCAAACCGTGCCAACAAATTTGCTCTAGGCCTAACCTATAATTTTATTAGATATGCGAAAGTGTGGCTGTCTCTCTGTCTGTTACCTCTTTACGCTTAAACCACAATTAATTACGATGAAATTTTATATGGAGACAGTTTGAGCCCCAGGGAAGAACAGGCTAGTTTTTATCACGAAAAGGGGGAGCAATACATATTTAGGCGCGTAGAAAATTGCGGGCAGAATGTAGGTACTTTCATAAAAAGATATCTATAGAACATTTCTTTATTACTGACTTCGAGTTTCAACGCATTTATAAACCCAACCCACCAACTGCGACGTTAGTTCCAGACCTACCCCACAGATAAGTTATAGAGGTATTAGTAAACACATTTGTATGGCGGCCGCCCTCCAAGTCTTGCTTAATTGAAAACGCACGGCTGCGTAGGCGCCGCGGCCGAGGCGATACATTTGTCGTATTCCGATCACTTTACGAGCACGGAACATGGTTATTGAGTTAAAAAAATGAAATTAAACTGTCAATCAGAAAAATACTAAACACGTTTTTAGGGTTCCGTATCCAAATGGCAAAAAACGGAACCCTTATGGATTCCTCATGTCTGTCTGTCTGTCTGTCCGTCCGTATGTCACAGCCTTTTTACTCGGAAACTATACGAGAATTTACTCATAAGGTGTATTTGGTATGCCGCTACTTAGTTATGTAGTTAAATTTGAAAAAAAAAATTTTTTGCGGGGGCGCCATACAGGTAACTAAATTGCAAAAATTTTTTTTAAATAAATATCAACATGTGACACATCAATCGATAGATCTTTAAAAATAACATTTAGGTTTTTTTGACCATTTTGTGATTAAGTGAATATTTTGTAAATAATCGCTTCGAAAGTCAGAATAATTGTGTGTGTCCCCCCCCTGTAACTTTTGAACCGTAAGTCCAAAAAATATGAAAAAATTTGAGAAGATGCGCCTTATGATATACTTTTTACGAAAATTAATTTGAATATTATCGGTTCAGCCATTTTTCGCGGAACTATAATAGACTATTATCTTGTATGTCATAATATTCTTTCGGGTTTAAAATAATTCAATTTTTTGCTATAGCCTACGTAGTCTTCGCTTTTAGGTCCCCAGGCACTTTGCATATAGCCAGTATATAATTGGGTGTTCCAGTACAAATGCGATTTCCAGTACGTCCTTGGTCTTGTGCAGACCCTTGATTTTGAAGGAAAACATTCTAAATCTTCGTTGATCCGATGACTCGCAGCGAGAGGGTGTGTGCGGAGGTCGGGCACCCTGACGCAGACGCTTCGCAGATCATAAGCCAATGGTTTTAAAGAATCCCAACCAGCTTGCTCTAACGCATTGAATGGAAGTGCACGGTCTTGCTTGTCGCATTCAACTTAACTTGAACAAGTTACATGAACGCGCGGACGAAAGCTCGGTACCCTGTTTAATTTCTACTTTCTCTGAAAACGCAAGTATAAATATGGCTTTAGTCTCACTTGTACAGTCACCCGCAATTTCATTTATTTATTTTACCTCTAAAAAGAAAATATTAGAGTACAAAAAGCAAAAATTCTTACACAACGAAGGGTGCAAAAATGTCTCACACAATCTTATTTATAGAGCCCTAAGAATGTGTCGCATATTTTTGCGACCATCGGTTGTGTAAAATATTAATGCAGGTAGTGTACATACCATCGAATGTGGTCGTCTTCGGCTACCCTAGAAAAAAGCTCGATTTTTTTCCGCAGAGAAAAAGTCGATTCTTAAGCGATTTATTGTTTATTATGATATTTATGATTAAAATCGATTACTCCTGTAGGATTAATATTTACAAAAATTATCGATTTTTAACCTAAAGTTAATGATTTTTTAAATGTTAGTTGCTCCATCCATATTTGGTAAACAGTGGACCTTATCAGTCCGCTGATAATAGGCACTACTATCTACTTTCGGACAATTTTAAACCTTTGTTATTTTTTCATTCTCGAAAAACGTAAAGGGTTATAAATATTGCTTGCTTACTTTGCTCTGCTTGCTTATTGTTTACGTTTAATTTACATTAGCTTACTATCTCAAGTACCTAATATATTTACGTAGATTGTCTTGTATTGTGGCTTTGTAGCAAGTTTATGGCTATCTAGGCGATCGGTCCCCTGCAGATTTGATGAAATTATAACCTGGCAAGCTGTTTGCGTTGTAGGACCTGCGGTGTATTTAACAGGCTTGATAAGTTGTATTTAACGGCAAACTTGTGAGACATATTTGGATGACATATATAATATATAGATGAATGTTTGGACATCTATTATTAAAGCATATGGTTTCTGCATCTATTATGTAAATGGACATGTGCATTATTAAAAGCAGTTTGCTTGACAAACTTCTATCCTAAGTATCAGCAGTGCGTCAAAAACATATGAACAATTCAAGCAGAGCAATTCGGCTCTCGGAGCAAAGCAAGTCGGAGTAATTCGGCTCTTCTTTTCTTAGTGACCTGTAAGACAAGTGGTTCACTTTTTTTAGGGTTCCGTACCTCGAAAGGAAAAAACGGAACCCTTATAGGATCACTTTATTGTCCGTCCGTCCGTCCGTCTGTCAAAACCTCTTTCTCAGCAACTCGTGAAGGTATCAAGCTGAAATTTATATCAAATACTCAGGTTTACTGTCCGTTAGAGTTGTGAAAAAATCAAACTTCTAAGCCAACGCAATCAAAAGAAACAGCCGTTTATGCCGCAAATTTTAGAAACTCGCAAGGGCATCAAAACCTACAGGGTACTTCCCGTGAACTTAGAATCTTGAAATTTGGTACGAAGCAACGTCAACGTCAACGTCGTCACAGATAAAGGAAAAATTGCGAAAACCGTTAATTTTTAGTTACATCATATTATAAAAATAATTTTAAAGTTACTACCCCTTTTCTCATGAACGCGTAGGTAGAGGTATTAAATTGAAATTCATATCAAACCTACAGGTTTGTACGGAACACTCGGCGCGCGAGTCCGACTCGCACTTGGCTGGTTTTTTATATAAAGCAAGCCGGTGGGAATCGAGTGGTTCGAGCACCCCGCCACTGCTAATACAAGGACATACTTAATAGCAGTGGCGCGGTTGTCCCAACCTAATGTTTATAATCTACCCGTATTAGGTATACGAAATTTCATCCAAATTGATTCAACCCTTTTTGCGTGGTGTAAGAAAATTATAAACATCCAAATAGGTATCTAAACACACTAACTTTCCCATTTATAATAATAATAGAAGGATGGACGCTGCATGTTTGCATCGGTAATGGCAGTACATTGACTTTTGATCTGAAATGAAATCGACCGACTCTAAATGTTTTTCTGACTATAAGGATAAGGACGTCCTGATACGTCGGTATCACTTGCTCGAGATAATTTGTTGACAAAATATTCAAATCAATCTTCATTCATATATACAGGTACCAAAATAAAGCAAGCCGTAGCGTACTAACTGCAAAAGCACAGCCTTAGAATATTGACCATATATTTTTCACAATAGAGCTCCAGCTACGAAAGGAATTTTGTAAATGCAATTACATACTTACATACATTTAAGTAAAAATATTTTTGACATTGGAAATGTCTTTTCGTTCGTTCCAGTATAGGCCCCGATTTCACGAAAAAGTGCGATCCCCTTATAACTCGGAAAGTTGTAAAGATATGATATTCAAAAATGGCTCAAAAGACTCATATTTACAAGAGCTGTAAGATGCAAAAAGATTTTTCTGAGAAAATCAAAAAAGAAAAAAGTTATGGCCGGAATAGTGAAAAAAAGAATCAATTTTTTCCAAATTTTTGGTTTTGGCATTCGATATTTTGGAAACGAAGAACGATATCAAAAATTTGAGAAGAACTCCTCTGGACAATTTAGTCAGCTACAATTTAAGCCTAAAAAAAGACGATCGGGTTAAGGGTCTGCCCTGTAGCCTAACCTTTTTGAAAAAAGTCAGAACGACATTTTTCACATTATTTTTATTTAACTGACTTCAAGATTTCAAAAGAGGAGGTTCTCAATTCGGCGTGTATGTTTTTTTTATTTTGTTTTTTTTTATGTTTGTTACTCTATAAGTCCGTCATGGGGAATCGAGGGAACTCCTCAAATGTTAATGGCATACATGTAGTGATTTTTATCAACAAATCAATCATTTTCATTCAAAACAGTGACATTTGATTAAGCGGAACTGCTGATGATGATCAGAAGGGAACTCTTCAACGACGCATAGTTCACGTTTGGGGATTCCTCCTCTTATCGAACACACATCGGTGTTTGTTAAGCAAGTAAGATTGTCAGGACAAATTTTCGTCAAGCTCAAGTTCTGATGATGGGATCCATGAGGAATCGAGGGAACTCCTCAAATCTTAAAGGCAAACACATAGTGATTTTTGTATTTTTATCAACAAATAAAGCATTTTCAATCAAAAGAGTAACATTTGATGAAGTGGAACCGCTGATGATGATCAGAACGGAAATCTTCAACGGCGCATAATTCACGTTTGGCGATTTCTCCTCTACGATGTGTTTTTAAGCAAATTATATTGTCAGGACAAATTTTCGTCAAGCTCAAGTTCTGATGATGGGATACATGAGGAATCGAGGGAACTCCTCAAATCTTAAAGGCATACACATAGTGATTTTTGTATTTTTATCAACAAATCAAGCATTTTCATTCAAACGAGTGACATTTGATGAAGTGGAACTGC
Source organism: Pammene aurita (assembly GCA_947086415.1). Lineage (NCBI taxonomy): Eukaryota > Metazoa > Arthropoda > Insecta > Lepidoptera > Tortricidae > Pammene > Pammene aurita. The sequence continues at coordinate 12,006,912 of OX352296.1, forward strand.
TGATGATGATCAGAGCGGAACTCTTCAATGACGCATAGTTCACGTTTGGCGATTTGTCCTCTTCGCTATGTTTGTTAAGCAAGTTAGATTCTCAGGACAAATTTTCGTCAAGCTAAGTTCTGATGATGGGATCCAGGAGGAATCGAGGAAACTTCTCAAATCTTAAAGGCATACATAAAGTGATTTTTGTATTTAAATCAACAAATCAAGCATTTTCATTGAAAACAGTGACATATTGATGAAGTGGAACTGCGGCTGATGCCATAAACATGTGAAATGTAACATGAGAAAGGAATTCTTCAACGACGCATAGTTCACGTTTGACGATTTGTCCTCTTCGCTGTGTTTGTTAAGCAAGTTATTTTATTAAGAGAATGAGAATGAGAATGAGAATGAGACTGAGAATGAGAATGAGAATGAGAATGAGAATGCGAATGAGAATGAGAAAGATAATGAGAATGAGAACGTGAACGCGAACGAGAACGAGAACGATAACGAGAACGAGAACGAGAGTGAGAGTGAGAATGAGAATGAGAATGAGAATGAGAATGAGAATGAGAATGAGAATGCGGATGAGAATGAGGATGAGAATGAGAATGAGAATGAGAACGCGAACGCGAATGAGAACGAGAACGAGAATGAGAGTGAGAGTGAGAGTGAGAGTGAGAATGAGAAAGAGAATGAGAATGCGGATGAGGATGAGAATGAGAATGAGAATGAGAATGAGAATGAGAATGAGAATGAGAATGCGAATGAGAATGAGAATGAGAATGCGAATGAGAATGAGAATGAGAATGAGAATGAGCATGAGCATGAGAATGAGAATGAGAATGAGAATGAGAATGAGAATGAGAATGAGAATGAGAATGAGAATGAGAATGAGAATGAGAATGAGAATGAGAATGAGAATGAGAATGAGAATGAGAATGAGAACGAGAAGGAGAACGCGTACGAGAACGAGAACGAGAACGCGAACGAGAACGAGAACGAGAACGCGAACGAGAACGATACCGATAACGATAACGATAATGAGAATGAGAACGCGAATGCGAATGCGAATGAGAATGAAAATGAAAAGCGCATGTGGAAACCGCAGCTGTGTGATAGCTGCCTTAACTGTAGCCGAAAACCGCAATAAAATCGAACAGGCCGTTTCAAAGTTAAATGGGAGCATTCATTTGTACACTCATACCAAAAACTAACAAAAAAATTGACGATATTTTGGTAAAGGTAACATTTGCCATTGGAATTTACGCTTTTATTGCTCAATATTGAATCTACACTATATAACTTAATACGTAAGCGCCAACCGCCAAATGATACCTTTAGAAATATTGTCACAAATAGCCATTTATCCTGAATGTATATTATACTCACCTAGGTACCGCCTCTGTTTCGTCAGGGAAAAAAGTGAAGGAGCTAGTAGCTACGCAAAATCTAATCAAAATCTAATCATCTATCTTATCTCTCAATCACGTTAATTTTTGCCCAACTCTGGTCCACAGGCGTTATGTCGAGGATACTTATGTTAATCTAAGAATAAAATAATTATCATTCAACGTCGTAGTTTTATTTTACAACATTTTTCTTATCCCGACTTTCTCGTCGCTCAGCGACAATATTTTTTCGACTTCCGTAGATTCATTTCCAATGTGCTCGATAGTCGTGTGAGGCACGAAATCTGTGAATTTTTTTACAACAAGCATTGTTTTTCGTCATAATTATAAATAAAATACTTACTATTAACTTCAATATGATGTAACCATTTGTCTCCTTTAAGAATATTTGCAGGCAGTTTTTATTGTCTCAGTATGAATCCCCTATAACCATTTAAACCATCTAGGATACGCGACATCGCACCTTTATTTTGCAACAAATTCCACTCTCAGCGAACTGCGTGGAAAAAAGAAAAACAAACTTTACGCTAAAGCTCGGCAGTTTTGCTGTCGCTCCCCAATCTCGAGCAATCTCTGGATTGATCCGACCTTGGCTGTCCAGGACACAATTAGAATGGTTCCGCCACCGACGGCGCTCACGTACCACTCTTACCGTCGCTTACCAAATGTATCGCTTCGCGAGGACCAACAAGCGTGATTTTCTAACACGATGTGTTAGTAACATACTGAAGTTATATAGAAGCATCTGTTATTAGGGCTATAAGCATCTTAATAATTCGAATATAGTATACCTATAGTATTCACCAGGAATTAATCTCTATTTTTGATATCATCCTAAAGTCTACCCCTTTTTCAAGAAGTGCCGTCGTCGGGCAACCAAACTCAATCTAGACATTGGTGAGATTGGGCCACTTCAGTCCTTAAACCTTATTTTTAGGACGTAGCTTTATTTTTTCTACAAAAATAGATGCCAATCATTAGAAAGTTTACTCTAAATATTTGTTTTCTGAGGCGAGTGTTCGTTTGCGCTCGAATTGTAGGGAATACAGCAGCAGGAAGAAGACACGTGCGATCCTTGAGTCCTGAGGAGGATGTCTGAATCTAGCTCGGACTTCACCGTCGACGATTGCGTGGAAATGGAATCTCATTTATGAAGGTAACCCGTGTGAGCTCAATTGAGCATAAAGCATTTCCTGCTATCTTAAGGAAAAATTAACCCTATTTTTAATCGACTTCAAAAAAGGAGGAGGTTTCTATATTTAATTGAGAACAATTAGACTTTTTTTTTTGTTTGTTACCTCAGAACTATCAACTGGGTGAACCGATTTTGTTGATTCTTTTTTTATTTGAAAGCTGGTGCTTCCCGTGTGGTCCCAGTTTTTGAACATATGATAAATATCTAACTGGACATAATAACTATACATTATGTTTGGTCTGCCTGCTGATGATAATTCGTTGACAAGATTTTATTTTAGTTTTGGATAGAGAAGTGCCATAGAATTCATGTAAAATGTAAATGTAAATGAAAAAACTCTTTATTGTACAAAAACCAGTCAAAACAATACAATAATAGGAAAAACGTAAGTACAAAGGCGAACTTATCCCTTTAAGGGATCTCTTCCAGTTAACCTTTGAGTAGATGAGAGAAGAAGTGAAAAGAGGTAGACAAATGCGGCAACATGTACAACAAGGTACGAGAAAGGTAGATACTATAGATACATATATATATTAAACCAGAGAGGAGTGAGGAGACAATCATAATAAAAACACAGAAAAGGTACATCAATCATCAGAATAATACAATAGCAACATATCAATCAGAGTCAGATAACCATAACTTCTTTAGCTTCTCCTTGAACAACGCGACCGACTGTGACTGTCTGAGCAAAACAGGTAACCTGTTCCAGAGTTTGACTGATCCCACAACAAACGACTTGCTGTAGCCACGATTTTTGTGAGGCGGAATTCATATTGTTAAATAAACCTATGTCATATAAACCACGACACTCTTTCCGTATAAACTCCAGCGGCTCACAAGAAGGAGCCTCTCTACCTACACTACCTTATTTACAATGTCTGTAGCTCTGCTCAAGTCTGAATCCTAAATCGCATCCTGCTTGCTCTCAACTGTGCCCACGAAATTGAGTTAGTATGTGCCGAGTTGCCGACCCAATTCCCGCAGAAAAATAACACCCGCCGGTTCAACGCTCGCCGAACCGGCAATTACTTACTTTACTCTGAAATGCTGGTTTTGACCTTAATTGAAACGGGTTCGATTTTGAGTTGCATCTACCTACGGTCGGCAACTGATTTGAATATACTCATAATTGCCCAAATAATCGAACTTCAAGATTAAAAAACAGGGGTTGCTATTGATTAAATACTCGACGCCTTTTATCGGTACGGAAATGTCAAATACATGCAATCATATGTAGTACAAAATGCAATCAACCAATAATAATAGACTAAGAGCTGGCCCCGGTAGATATGACACATGAACTGACTCAACGAAACTTAGTTAGTTTGCCAGTCCTGCCATCTACCCGGATCTACAAATAAGGATAACACAGCAAACTAACTTTAGAGATTTCGTTGCTCTCGTTATTGGGGCATGTTTTACGGGGCTAGGGCTCTCCGTCTATAAAACTCAATCGTAAGTTTATTAAATACGAAACTCGGAATATCAAAATGCTCGACTATGGTCCTTCTTTAAAGTCATAAAACAAAGGAAAGTTTACCTATTGATGAGAATCTCTTTCGAGACTATTAGGTACTTAGTACTATCAGTGTTTAATAAATAACGGCCTCCTAGCCTAGTCGTAGCAGGAGGTCCTGGGTTCAAATCTTGGTAAGGGCATTTATTTGTGTGTTTATTCTGGGTGTTTTCTATGTATATAAGTATATTTATCTATATAAGTACGTATATAAGTATGTATATCGTCGCCTATAAGGCGGTCGTCACATTGCTCCGCATCTCGCAGCGACGTCCGTTGATGCGTTTTTTAACTTTATATAGAAAATCTTGATTTTGTATAGAAAAATCGCATGGTACGACACACTGGCTCCGTGTCGACGCGCGGATGAGCGAGACGCACGACGACTCGCGCGCTCGGACGGAGACGCGGTGCGTGCCGCAGGGTATGTCACACCGAGCTCCGCAGTGCCGTACGGATTTTAGTGCAAGAAAGGACGTAGGCGCAATGGATATCGACGTCTATAAGTTTATTTTTGAAATTGAAAGTCGTTCGTTTAATCATAATCTAGGAATTCTTATAAAAGTATAATGTTACCTAATTACTTAAATCCTGTTTCTTTTTTTATATTGTATGTGTGTTTACTTTTGGTGCACAATAAAGCATTTTATTATTATTATTATACTCTTTATTTATTTTTCTTCTTAGTTTAGGGTTTTTACAATATTTTTATAAAAGTAAAATATAAAAATACATCTAAAACATATAAAAACAATAAAAACAATAAAAGCATTATAAAAAACCTAAACTAGGGTGCCGCCGTCAACGGAGCAGGGCCCAGGCTGCCGGTGGTTAGGGCCGCAGAGTGAGGAACCTTCGGACTATGCGCGCCGTGTCCAAGATTACCGCCTTCTGAATCTGACCCTTAATCCAACCACAACCCCGTAGCGAAAGTCTCTCAAGATGTTGGTCGAGACTCTTCGCTATGAGACCGTTCGCAGAGACAACTATCGGCACAATGATCGCCGAATCGACCTCCCACATGGCGGTTACCTCGTGAGCCAAGTCTAGGTACTTGCTGGACTTGTCCTTCTTGGCCTTCACGAGGTTCTCGTCACATGGGACGGTAATGTCGACGAGCATGGCCCGGCGTTGCGGTCGATCTATTACCACGATATCAGGCTTATTGGCTACAATAGTCCTGTCCGTGATAATAGATCGATACCAATAGAGCATGGCACGACCATTTTCAAGAACTGGTGCAGGTGTGTACTTGTAGTACGGCACTTCGTGGTCCACAAGACCGTATAGGAGAGCAAGCTGCTGGTGTATAATCCTGGCTACGAGGTTATGTCTGTGCAAGTACTCGCCGTTAGCAAGATGAGAACAACCGGAGATGATATGCCTGAGTGACTCTCCGGGACGGCGGCATGCCCGACAAATGTCGACCGTACCGTCCTTCAGGATATATTTCCGGTAGTTATTCGTCATGATAACTTCGTCCGCAATTGCACAGGCAAAACCTTCGGTTTCTCCGAAGAGGTCCCCGAATCGTAACCAGTTCACCGACGCGAGCAGGTCTACGTCGGGTCCCGTGAGGGCCCTGTAGAACCGCCCGTGTAGTGTAGCTCCTTGCTCTTCCATACCGCCTTGCGATCCTCGGTGCTTAGCACCACAGGTTTGCGCCAGTTCTTGTTTGCCAAGGAGAGCGGCGTGAGACCCCTATCTACTACCACCACATCACGATGCATCTCACACTCGTTGTTAAGGAAATAATTCCTGAGATTGTACACCTCACGGTTGTGGAGATTTTTGGCGTTTAAAAAGCCGCGACCTCCACACTTCCGTGGGATGTACAATCTCATAACAGACGAGCGTGGGTGAAGCATACGGTGTATGGTGAGCAATAGACGGACTCTCCGATCCAGGGCATCCAGCTCGGTCTGTGTCCACCTTAGTATGCCAAAGGAGTATGTGAGTAGGGGCATTACCCAGGCATTGAAGGCGCGCACCTTGTTGCCACCTGACAGAAGACTATTAAGTACTTTTGTCAGCCGACCAAAGAAGCGCTCCTTCAACGCCTGTTTAATGCCCACATCCTCAATGCCCAAAGACTGTGACATACTAAGGTATTTGTAGGTTTCTGATTCAGAGATAGATCTGAACGTCATTGTCTCAGAAAGCTGTATATTTGTTGAATTTACTACTTTCCCCCGCTGTACATGCATAACCGCACATTTATCAACACCAAACTCCATCTTGATGGAACTACTGAACACTTTAGTGGTCTTCAGTAGTTCCAACAAGTCTCGATTATTTGGTGCAAATAACTTGAGATCGTCCATGTACAGAAGGTGAGATATGACTTCACCCTCTCTCCGAAGCCGGCAACCTAGCCCTGAATCCTTCAGCAGATTGCTGAGCGGATTTAGAGCTAGGCAGAACCACAGGGGACTCAGACTGTCGCCCTGAAATATTCCTCGCTCGATCCTTATCCTGCGGGCCAGGGGGGTCATCCCCGCCTCCTGGTTGACGAAGGACTGTGGTCCACTGCCTCATACACGCGCCAAGGAAGGATCTTAAAGCTGCATCAATTTTATACAGCTCTAAGATCCTCTCCAGCCATGAATGAGGCACCGAATCATAGGCCTTCTTGTAGTCAATCCAAGCGGCCGAGAGGGCCCCCCTGTTCCGCCGGACTCGTTGGCAAATGGTCATGTCTATGAGGAGGAGCTCTTTAGTACCACGGGACCCAACCCTACATCCATTTTGAGCGGAGACCAAAATGTTGTTTGCGACCATGTGCGCGTTTATTTTTGCTCTCAAAATGGATGTAAGAAGCTTGTAGAGCGTAGGCAAGCACGTGATGGGTCGGTAGTTCTTCGCTTCCGTGGTACTACCGGACTTATAGAGCAGGAAAGTTACACCAGTTAAGGAAGGCGGGAGGGAGCCAAGTTCAAGGGCTTGTTGAAATTGCGTTGCCAGCCGCGAGTGCGAGCACCGAAACCATTTTAGCCAGAAGTTGTGCAACCCATCCGGGCCAGGACTTTTCCAGTTCTGGGCCGTACGGATCGCGCAACTTACGTCGTCGGGGCTGATGGTGATAGCCCCCATTGGTTCGATGGACTCGCACTCACGATCAACAACACTCATCCACTCGCCCTCCGTGTGTTCAACGGGCGCTGACCAGATGCTACGCCAGAAATTAGTCATGGCAGTAGCATCCGGCAGTCGCACGTCGGACACACGGGGGTCGGTTTCCTCCCACCTTCGGTATACCTTCCTTTGGTCACTTTGGAAAAGACGATTCTGCTTGAATCGGTCCACACGCTCTCTGTAACGGCGAATACGGCTTGCCCATGCATAAACTTTCTGCTTCAGAAAGTCGATGCGCTCTACGACGTTGGCCATGTAGTCGCGGGGCTCGATATCCGTCCCCGCGAACGCCTGGTGCACAAAGCGCATTACTCGGGGGCGGTTATTGCCCCCCCTGAAGCAGATCAGCTTTGCAATGAGAGTCCTAAATGAGTTGATACGACGCTCGATCCGCACCTGCCAAGCGGGGACACCCCCGGCGGTCCTAGGTGCACGTTCAGCGTCCGGAAACTTGACTCGAGCAACACGGCACGCCGCGATGGCTCCGCAGTACATTATCGAGTGCGTATCATCTAAGTCTTTACTAGTCCGCAGGAATGGATCTAGCAAATCATTTAGGACTGCCATTAACGCTAGATTGCGTCTATTCATAGGCAAGCGTGGTAATCGTGGCCTAGGGATGTTTGTGGAGCGATACTGCGTAATTGCCTCTTCCAAAGTCCTCCTCAGTTGCTCATTGGCTGAACTACTCACACTCTGATTCGCGATCCCCTCCTCATCGGCACTGGGATCAACCCGCGGTGCCCCCGATGCCAAGTCGGGTGCAGGCATCGGATCCGGCGACGTGGCGAGCGGATCCCGCGCCGAGGTGGTGGTCGCGCGAACAGAGAGAGTCTCCAGGCGAAGCCGATCAAGTGTCGCGTCATCCAACCGCTTTAGCCGCTGAATGACAAGCACCTGATCCGACAACCGCTGCGCAGTCGTGTCAATGGTTGGTTCAAGGGCCTGAAACAGAGGAAGTATCCGGTCACGATACGCGCACAGATTAGTTCCCCCCTCTGTAGCCCCATAATAGGCGCGCATGACGTTTTCATTCATGGATGAAGTCCATCTCATGCGACGCACTATACCACCGGCAGCGGGGGCCCTGGGCGGGACAGGTTGTCCCGCAGGCCCCAAGCGTGCCGGCAGCGGTGGCCGTCCTCGTCGCGCAGGTGGTCGTGGCGGCGACGGCGGCGGCCCGCACTCGTCGCTCGACTCGCTGGTGTCGGGCACAGTAGCGAACTCATTGCCCGACAACGATGGTGAGGAGACTGACGAGGCGGGCGAGGATGGTGGGCGTGCGTTTGGTGGGGACGCTTGCTGCTGTCGTGATTTACTTCTCGTAATCATTTCCTTTCCTTTTCCTTGTTTGACGTTTAATGTCCGGGATTCTGTTTACGTGTTGTAACCATATTTGCGATTACATACGCCCTGCGCAACATTCATTTAAGTGGCGGGCAACTTTTCCGCAAATAATCGTATAAAAACAGATTTATAAATGCCCGTAAAACATAATTTTATCAAAAATATTCGGAAATCAGAAAAATCACGACTGACTTTGACGGCGTAATTTTTTTTTTTTTTTTTTTTTTTTTTTTTTTTTTTTTTTTTTTTTTTTTTTTTTTTTTTTTTTTTAATTATTAACTCTAGTGGTTGGCGCCTAGATGTCGCTTACGGCTGCTATAAAGTCGATGTAAAAATAAATGCAAAAAGATGATTGAAGGCATTGAGAATTTCGTCAACTCAGTAACTGAACCCATAGCTTAATTGGTAAAACGATCGAGCCCCGGTAAGGCGTATCGATGCGAGGTTCAAATCCTATTGGGTTGATTATTTTTTCAATGTTTTCAGTGTTTGTATTTGATTGAATAACAGACTATTGTATGAGTGGAATGCCCCACTTTAAAAAAAACATGTAAAATAATTATTATTATTATAATTGAAGATTGAAGTAGTAGCTTTTCTTCCGCTGTAATAGAACGTCGAAAATTTGTGTCCGCGCCAGTAATAATCACTCCAATTTTGCTTAGCAAATAATCAAATGACGCGGTTGAGTCCGGTTGACATACGGGTGCAATTTAAAAAAAAATCTTCGTGTTGCCTTAAATCTTGGTAATCTCCAGCAAAAGACCCATTTATAGGTCTGGTTTGTAAATAGGGAAGTACCCAGTGTCTTCTGCGTTTTATGACTCGATTGTACAAAAACCAAACTGAAAGTAATCACCGCAGCGTTCTGAATAAGTACCGTGTCCATTTTATCGACAAATAGGAACTAAATAATGTGAAATGAACGCGAGACGGAAGTAACGCGGGACGTCGCGCATCGCAGCTCCGGACGGAGATGCGGAGAAAACTCGGACGTTGGTGCGTTGGCTTTTGCTTAGTTAGGGATTAGGTTGATTTGTGTGTCCCCAAATATTTATTATTTATTTAATAAATTATTTTAAAAATTATGTTAGATTAAAGAGATTGTAAAATATTTAAAATAATTAACCGTTATTACATATTTAGGTAGATAGTCAGTTAAGGGTCCAAATAGCCCCAAGTGATTGTGATTAAATGAGGTTTAAAACCCTTACATTATAATTGGATTCAAGTGTCGTTTTGGAACCTTCTACAAGTTTATGAACTTTTTCTGCCTGACATATATAAGGAGATTTTTTAAGCGATCGCAGCTCCATCTGTGCATTGCATTTATACTCATTGGTTCATCCATATTTGGCTACTATGCCACCCTCCGCGGATACGCACTTACTTAATTGTAATTGCCATGGGGGTTTAACAGCGAAAACAGCTGCTTTAGCATCAATTCCTTTATTTATACACGGTGTAACATGAGGAAACCGAATAATTTTAACAGCGTATTCCTGATCATAATTGGAAACTAAAATGTCGTATAAACTTTTCTGGAATTCGCCTAGTTTCAGAGTTACTACCAATTAAATAAAAAAATATTTTTTATTGTGACACAGTGCAAAACGCTTTTTTGATGGCGATTTTACCCTTTATGGGTCCACACATTCCACCTCTAGTCTACACATTCCACCTCTAATCTACACATTCTTATTAACAAATATCGAAGTGCCAAGGAATATTTTACGTAAACTATGTTTTACGAAAACAAATGTACTAATTTATTTTAATCGACAATTTTACCAATAATATTTATTTTTTACGTTCAAAAGCATTTAAAAAAATCGAAAAAAAGCAAAAAAAAATTTGGCGAAATTGACCTAAATTCATATAAAATATATTACTCCTTATGACCTCAGGAATTCGTGGTTAAAATCTCTTGCAATGCTCACGAGCATCGTGTAAGTGCATCGCGGTGACTACCTATAATTTCGAGCGCTGTGATCATAATACAGTAGAACCCGCTTAATGCGATCACGTTTAACACGATTTTCCGCACAATACGCCATTTCATATCAGTTCCTGCAACTTAAGGTCCTGCAGAACAGTCCCGACTCCTGCATAGGTAATACGCTCTCCCGCTTTCTTAAGCGACAACACCAACACCCGATGACCTTCGAATTGACTTTACTCAAACAGTGTTTTAGCTATAACTACTTGTTTTGAGAAAGAAAAAAAATATATGTTATCATTCGTTATATTTGGAAGAACTTCGTTAATTCCGATACATGATTGGACGAAATCGGCTCCATAGAAAATAATTCCTAAGTTACATCTTAAAATTAGCTTTCATTAAACAGTTGTATGTCTTTAGTTTCTTGACTTATACGTTTGTAACTAAGGACAAAATTCCACCACACTAATACTAAAAACTTCATTGTTTTATATTTCTTTATTAATGCGTAGTTTTTTTAGGGTTCCGTGCCTCGAAAGGAAAAAACGGAACCCGGAAAGTGATCCTATAAGATCACTTTGTTGTCCGTCTGTCTGTCTGTCTGTCAAGAGCATTTTTCTCAGGAACGCGTGGAGGTATCAAGCTGAAATTTATATCAAATACTCAGGTCTACTGTCCCTTGGAGCTGTAAAAAAATCAGACTTCTAAACCAACGCAATCAAAAGATACAGCCGTTTATGCCGCAAATTTCCGCATATTTTCGCTCGCAAGGGAATCAAAACCTACAGGGTACTTCCCGGGCCGTGAATTCAGAATCTTGAAATTTGTTACGAAGCAACGTCTTATAGCACAGATAAAGGAAAAATTGCGAAAACTGTAATTTTTTAGGTACATCTTATAATAAAAATATTTTTAATAATTTTCAAGTTACTACCCCTATATACCTACAGGTTTGTACGGAACCCTCGGTGCGCGAGTCCGACTCGCACTTGGCCGGTTTTTTAAATACATACATCATTTTGCAAAACTTGCAATGAGCTCCCATACTAATCGTAACACAGTGTTTCTCTTTCACTCGCGCTGAAAAAGATAGGGAGGGAATTTAGCTTGTAGCCCCTTAAGACGCATTTTTAACTAAAGCCTGACCAGAAATATATGAATATTGTCAAGAGGGCGCTATTATTCTCATTTATACGCTATTATTGGCAACAGTTTAATATAGCAAAAAGTATATTATTATCTATGGTGTGGTGATATCTTGATTTGTTTACTTGTAAGTCAAAACTGGCCAAGTCAAATCTAACCTACTTTAAGATCTCACATTTTTAAATAACAGCAATTGTTATAGGTATCCAATAAAGCAAAGATGTAGAGTTTAATACTTGATCATAATGTTATTTTGTTCCTATAGATACATTTTTGGATTTTGTATAGAACTTGGCACTAATTTAGATCTCCATTCTTTTTGCGGCGAAGCCCACAGCCAAGCATAATTTTTGTATTGAACTTGGCTCTCCTTTTTTACATTTATGTTTTTGGTGGGATACATTATTTACAATGTTTTGCTCGTGACTATGAATAGTTTTGTGCATTTCTTATTTAATATTCAACACTTTACTATTATTCAAGTAAACCTCCACAATGACACTGACAACAATGACAACCTACCATTAGAATTATTGCCAGTGTATGAAATTAGTTCTAATGAAATTCCGCAACATGGCGCATGATCATATATTTCTGGTCAGGCTTTAGGTACCTTCAAAATCGTCTAAAGCGAGTTTTACTGTAATAATAACATGATATAAAGTTCAAGTTCAGTCTGAAATACCGGTTTGTTTTATTTTTAGAATTATTTAAATCTATGATTTTTAGCCTACAAATCGCTGGGAATCTATGACAATGCCGCAAAAAAAGGTAGTGCTTTATTTAATCTACTCTTTTAAGCAATTTCATTAACCTGGGTTTACTAATTTGTTTTAACTTATATAGCTTGGACCAGGGTAGGTATATATGTTCTTAAACTACGTCCAGACCCGCGTATGTCCTTAAACAATCCAAAAGAGAGGTATGGGTACTGCAAATGTCATCTCGCTATGTGTGGTAGGGCACAGCTCAGCGAATGTCATCTTGCTAAAATCTGGAGCAGAGCCCGACTGGGGAAGTACTTACAGAAAACCTCAGCCAAATAGCACTAGACCCTACTGATAGTGTTGGTTCCTGCTGGTACGTAAGGTTGCCAAAGATCTCGAAGAGGACTCAGTGTGTTGACGACGAAGGACCCTCTTGTTCCTTTAGTCGTCGACACAGTGAATCCTCCTTTTTGTAAAGGGTCTGCGCATGTGACACCTCTGGAGTTGCAGGCGTCCATAGGCTACGGTAGCTGCTTACCATCAGGCGGGCCGTTTGCTTGTTTGCCACCGTCATGGTATTTAAAAAAAAGATAGATGTAGATAAATACTTAATTACATAGAAAACATCCATAACTCAGGAACAAATATCTGTGATAAACATACAAATAAATGCCCTGATCAGGATTCGAACCCGGGACCTCCTGCTTCATAGGCAGGGTCACCACCGACTAGGGTAGGAGGCCGTCAAAACTACTTAACTTTCATTTTCTCCATGAGCGATTGGGAATTGAGTTCTTGTTCTTATTATATCAAAGGAAGAAAGTATCCATCGGAATGAATATAGGTCGAGCGTAAGGGATGGTCAGAAAAACAACATCAAATTTATGTGTTTACTTCATTATCAAGGCTGCACAAGAAAAACTACTTATTGGGTAAACAACTTATTCCTACCCTTATTCCATTTTGTATAGTTTCAGTGCCGTTATTGCCTTAAATTCAAACGTGAAAAATATTATTATTGTGTAGGTACTTACCTAACTTTCCATGTACTTATAAAATTACCTAAGACAATTTTAGAAAGTATTAAATCAGAATGTCGTGTCATTTCGTTACTTCTTTAACTTGTAAAGTAAGTTCAACTATTATTGTTATTACTACTTTACTATAATCAACGAGCCAACATTTTCTGTAAATGGGTACATACTATTTCATTTCTTTGGTTACTATCGGCTCAAATATTTAGCCAATAAATCAGGCGGTTTTTTCTTAGATCACCCTATTTGTGTAGGGACACGGCCGCCACGGTGATATAAATACGTACCTATCACAATAGGAGCGGAACTAAATAAAAGAAATCAACATCAATTGTAGAGCAATTTAAAATAACACTGCCACGAAAGCAATCTATAGTATCAGCGAGCACGATTACAATCGCTCAGTTTACTTATTGTTACGACCAAAAAAATACATGACGCGATTTCGTCTGGGAAAGTAGGCCTGCCGTTGACTCCGTCGACTAGACTGCCACTAGACGGTGTGGCAGTGGCGTAATACATAAATCAACAACCGCTTTAAATATTTTACTAAACACTACTCCTTAACACTCGCATCTCAAACGAGCCACGCCAGATAAAGCGTCGGTGGTTAACGTACACAGCGAGACTGTTTTCTAATATAAGTATCATGGTGCTTCCGTGATTTTACTTCCAACAAAAAGCTTACTAAATTACAAGCCATCGTTAAGACGATACTGTTATTACTACTTTACTATAATCAACGGCTATGATTTTTTTTTTTTCACACTGAAAATAATTTATTCAGATAAACAAGTAGGTATAACAATTAAAGTTACTTATAAATGAAAACTACTAAAACTAAACCTAACTAGAAAAAATAAAGATACCTAAAACAAACCTTGGCTTCTTGGCAGGGTGCCCATTACGCAGGCAGCATTCCCGCGTTGTATCGCGATGGCAAGCCTTTGTGCGAGAAAGCTGCCCGCGCGAGGGTCCGCCGTTGCTTCCCGCAGCCGCTTGCTGAGCTCCTTGTGGAGCCCACGCGCACCCCTGCCCCACGGACCTAGTTCTCGACACCAAAAGCTACAAATTCGTAGTTGGTGCCGAGACAGCTATATTTGTTGACTTTATAGCACTCTCGGGTGTCGGCCGCCGCCCCGGCATTCCTGCTGGTCGCCGATATATAGGACGCTGCCAGCGTATCGGTGCAGGTAGCGTCCCATACCAGCGCACGGCCCATCCGCCAGGGGTTCAACGACATCCCGTCGGGGCGCTTGCCATCGTCCCGCACGATCTGGGGCTCCAGAGCTGCGGGTATGTTGGCGCTGACGAGCGCCCTTCTCAAGATGTCGTTAAGTGCCGCATGACGGGATAGGCGGCCGGCGCCCGAAGAGCAGGCAAGTCCGTGGTGACCTAGGCGATCTACGGTGGTCCCACAAGAGGCGCATCTGTGGTCAACACAAACATCAGCCCCCACTCGGAGACCGATGGCAATTCGAAGCGTCCCCGGATCAATAAATGTGCCTGTGTTTGGTGATGGGTAGGCATGTAGCCACTGTCCAGACTCTGGTCGGGTTACCGCAAGGAGCCTTGCGCGGTCCTTACCCGAGGACGTGTGGATAAGAGTTTTTAGGACGACGTCCGAAGCTATGTTGTCCCAAGCTGTCTGCCCCTTAGGTCTAGTTGGTATATTTAGGTTCATCTTAGTTAACCAGACATTCTTGGCCTCCTCCAGGCACGCGATCTCGCAGTTTGTTGCCGGTAGGGCTTTAAGGATTTTACCTGCGAGATCAGACGTGCTATGGATGGAGGACAAGAATGCTGGCAGAGCGACACTTGATATTTTACGTGTTCCTAAACCGCCAAACCTAATGGGCAAAGAAGCCTGGATCCATGCCTGTTCATTGAAGCGGACATTTAAAATAGACTCCAGTTGTGACCTAAGAAGACTATCGATAGGTTGAACTAAACTAGCGAATTTCCAGATAGGGCAGTAACGTAGCAAGTAAGTAAATTTAGGAACCATCAAACAAAACTTTAAAATAAATAAGGCCGAATGACTACTAATTTTAATTAAGCGATCTGAATTAGCACGAAATTTAGAAACAGACTTAGCCAAAACACCCGGAATGGCTTCATCAAAAATGGGGGAGCCGAGAAGGTGGAGATTATCCTAGGATAAGATTTTAAAGTTTGGGGCTAAACTGGAAAAACTTCTTAGTACCTGAGGAGCTAAAGAGGGTTCTAAGTTTTCGGAAAGGTACAATTCACATTTGTCGAAGTTAAGTTTTAGGCCAATCTCACTAAATTTCTGTAAAATTATGGATAAGTCTGCCAGAACCGTTTGTGAGTCTCCGCCGATGGTGCCGTCGTCTAGGTACTACACATTCAGCTTGGACGTAAGACTGTGAATAGCTGAATTAATAGCCAGACTGAATATGGCGGGACCTAGAGGATCGCCCTGCTGGCAACCTACGGCGGAGATAATTTCGCTACCCTTGTGAACTAGTTTAGAAGGACTATGATAGCATTGGAGTAAGAAGTTATAAATTTCTGGCACATGAATTTTGATTACATTAAGCAGGGTATCTCTGTTAACAGAGTTGAATGCGTTTTGGACATCAATTTTTAAGAGAATCTCACAAGAATCGGTTTGGGCAAAGGTGCGTACTGCATGGACTGCGGCCTCGCAGCCCCCGCGACTGCCGAAACCAACCTGCACGGGTTCGAAGAGTTTTTGTAGCTTAGCTCGTGTATGACGCACACACACTTTGGCTGCTAACCGCCGGATTGTGGAACCAACAGCAATTGGTCGCACGCCACCATCCTTCTTCGAAAGGGCTATGAGGTTAGCTCCGTAAATAATGGCAGTCACGTCTTGACAGACATCCCCTAGAAGCATAAGATTTATCAGATTTGTTATACTTTTAGTTAGTTGGTCCCCAGCTACTGTGACTAGTGAGGTATATAAGGTGTTGGGCGGAGATACCATCCAAGCCTGACGCTGACCCTTTTGGGAAGGATGCGAGAGCTGAAGTTACGTCTTCTGTAGAGGCATGCAGACAAGCTTTTGATCGTTGAGTGATAGAAGATTATGGCCGTCGCGGCTTGAAGGCGGACCTTATAGGAAAGACGACTTGTGCCAAGCTTGTGCCTAACTGTAACTAATCTAGATTTAATTAAAATGATCGTGAATCTTATTTATATTTACATATATACATATAGTGTCCTAATAAGGTCCTAATAAGCTACATAACCCTAAGTCCTAATTTTCCTCGTGGGTTGATTTCACCATCACTCTAATGAATAACTTTGCTGTATAGGTACATGTTTGCCCATGGTTTTGCGCAATCTCGAGTGTATGTTGATCAGATTGGACGATAAAGTAGTATCGATTTTTCTAGAAAATGATAACAAATAGGTAAACAGAGTGTTTTATTTCGTAATAGTGCTAGATTAATATAGACACTAATGGGGTTGGCCAGTCGAAAGTATTTACAAGTGGCACCAGCATAAGTTATACAATACAATACAAACGTTGTATGCAAGGTGGGACTAGCCCTATTTCCTAAACCTTACTAGGCACCATTAATTGGCCATCAACATCTCAGGACAGGAATCTCTGCAGGACCTGTATGTCCCAAACCTATTACTTGTGTTATGTGTTAAGTTTAGACCCAAAACAATAATTTGTCAAAAGTGCTAATTCCATACAAAGCTGTAATCATGTCATACGGGCGGACAGAGTAGAGCGTGAGTCTGGTGTTAAATAATTGATTTCTGGGTAAAGCTGATCAATCATCGTTTTCCGTGCGCACTCGTGCATGCGTCTTTATCAGTTTCGTGCCCACCCATGCGAAATCGAGCACATTTAAGCCTCTAACAGTATTTTTCTCGTCTGCGCCTCGATCAATTGCTTTATTCCTAATATAACTTGCACATATTCAAATGAGAATATGAAACGAATAAATATTGTAAACACCCATCAAGAGTAGGCCGTAGGCAACCTTACCTCACGGTAAACGGTAAAATGTTATGTATTTTAGTACGGTGGGTAAATGTGTCACGTGTCTTAATTTCAGTAGTCAATTTTCAATATAACATTACCATAGATTGGAATGAAAGCTTAAGTAGTAGAAATAAGCCAGGCGATAGTTGGGTCAGACAGAGAAGAAAGTAATAATTTACATTTCTTGTCCACGAGATAATGATTGTACTTACTTGATTCGCTAAATGTTTAATTGCAATTAATTTCACCAATTACAGATTAAACTTAATTGCTCTAACATAATACAAGAATTATCTATAGTTTAATAAATAACAAAAGGGAGAAAGTCAGAAAAGCAACAGTAAGTTATCTAATACCTTCCACAATCAAAGAAACAGTCATACTGCATACACTTATTTTAATTTAGCTAAACGTAATATTGAGTACCTTCTGTACCTCTATGTACTATTCATTAGCAGATATCGTTTTTAGATTTCTGTAACTTTTATTAAATTTTCGTTAAGTTTGAGTTTATTTTTGGAATAATTGTGTTTTTCCATTCTTGGGTAGGCACAGTTGACTACAAAAATATATATCCACTTTTCCACCTTATTCTTCGTAGTCGACTGTACAGATATAACGGGTGATAACAAAAAAATGAGACTCATTTTCTTTAGACATAAAAATTAAACTATTTACGTAAACAAAATAGTTTGTTCATGAAGTTGTGGCGATGTCTTAGAGGTTCTTTAATTTTGTTTATTTTATTTTTTCAAGCACTTGTATTTGTAAAAAATGGTGTCGAAACAAGAAGCTATGCGAAAATCCCTTGTACTTTTTTATATTTCAAACTTAAACATGGACAAAAACCACTGTGTATGTCATTTTAGTAAAGGAAAATGTACCCGTATCTACTATTTGTAGAATTCTTACATCCCTGACTGTAGTTTACAGAAATGGTAGCGGGAGATTAGCAAACATAATGACCAAGGTAAGACTGAACAAACAGAATGGCATCTTTAATGATGATGATTCCACCAGCCAACGAGTTGCCACGAAAAATTTCAAGTTTTCCAACGGTACCTACATTTGTTGATGTTTAAAAAGATAGGTCTAGAATGCCGCTAGCAGATAAGATTACTAGAATACATAGATCAGCAAAAATAAATTTTATATCACAGTGTCGCTGGACGATGCGAAATCACACATGAAAATCATTAATTTTAGACGTCGAGTGAAAATCCGATACCTCAATTTTTTTTCACCATGTGGCTGGATGCAAAATATTTTTAGTCATGTCGTAATTTAGTATTTAAACAATCGGAGAGCTGAAAATTTTACCCAGTTGATAAAAGGGATCAAGGTCATATGTGCACAAAAGTGAAAAACATGCCGTCCAACGATCTTGTTCGGACATTGTGTCTGAACTTTGACGAACAGCTGACCACGGGCCCTATTCTTATGTCCATTTATGGTTTTGTAAATAACTATTATGTGTGAATTGCCTAAGAACATCCAAAACTCAAAAAAAGGTAGAGAAGTTTTTTTTTTTCGCCTCTGAAAGAATTCTCATTTTTTTGTTATCACCCGTTACTTACCATTACCTATATTTTGACTTGTAAAAATGCAATGCTCTATGGAAATGTAATAGAGGTATCTGATTGTATCATATTTAATTATATTTTATTTATGAGTCATAATCCATCGTATAATTCAAATTACTTGTTTGGCTTAAATACAACTACTAAGAATAGTATTAAGTATTTAGTGCGAAAATATTATAAGTTGCGTGAGCAGGTGCAAGTATTTTAATTAATAGACCTATTATAACTAATAGAAAAATGTTATACTATATAACCATTTTATGAAATTGAAGTTGGAACTATTATCTTCTTCTAATATTTTATAGTTAGACAGAAAGAAAAAAAGTTTATTCGGATATAGCACACATTGCAGATCATATAAAAATAGACACTTAAATTTTAAGTAAACGTGATTTATTCTTGTACTTTATTATTACATATTAAAATATTATCTAACGGCGCTCTCGCGACTTTTCCCAACATTCACTTAATTGCCCGACATTAACTGAGATTTTGCAAAACCCTACCAGTCACCATAAACGCAGGAAACGGTCCACGATAATATTTATTTTTGAGCCGTAAACCGCGACTTTGTATCTTACATCAGATATAAGATGCAAAGTATACAAAGCAAGATGCACAGACTCTGTGTTCTCACTGCTCTCAAACTCACCCCTTTATACCTTCCGTCCTATCCTATTCACGAAAAAAATGCTTCGAGAGATATCGCTCGGATTTTGATGCCATCGCCACTGATGTTCACGAAGCTGAGATGAGTGAGCAGCAATTGGTAGCGTTTGTCGTGAACGAGACGTAAAACGCTCCGGGTGTTAGGCTAGGATTAGGAACTCTGCCTCTGGGATAAAAAAAGGTTTTATTTCATAAGCTATTGCCAAATTTTATGCTTATCCATTAAGCGTGATTGAGTAACAAATATGTACATATTTACACTGAGTAACAAATATATATTTACAACTCTTTAATCATAGACACAATAGAAACATATGTATTTTTCTTCTCAAGTTACCATCATATCATTCGCCTGCTTGCATGTTAGCCAAATTTTGCTACGGACAGCCTGAGGTCATTGGACCACTTTGAGAATAGCGGCGCTTATTTAAAGCTTCGATTAATAAAATGGTAACTTTTTTAAATGTATGTGCAATTAAATACGGGACATGGGATTCCTGTAACGCCGGATTTCCCTGACTAATGACGCGTATTAAGCGTTAAAACACTTAAAATGTAAAGTATCAATGGTCACTAACTTCTTCTAAATGATTAATATATTTATAATAAACCAGTTTTCATTTATTTATACTACTAGAGTGTGTATACTGCACTAGAGGTGGTTCGCGAATTTATAAACGGAGCCACCTTTAGTTCATTTTTACTCCCTAACAGTTGATGGTCCTTGGCAACATTGTTCAAAAATGGAAATAAGTATTTCTTAAAAGCGAAAAGTTAAGGTCTATCTCTTCCGTCGCTGTTCTGAAATGAAAGTAGCTACTCTGAATACACAAATGGCCAGCAGTACTAGCATTGCGGCTAAACATTGGGTACTTACTGCGATATTTATAATTCTATAGTAAACTCTCTTTAAAAATATATATTATATCAACAAGCACACAAAAGATTCGTTCAACTGAATTATCAAATAAGTAGATAAAATCTGTTTAAATTTTACTCTTTAAATCTACCCAAGCTACTTACTACAAACCTGGCTTTGAATTAAAAAGATTAAGATAAACCAGACAGTTATCAGTAACATAACTACCAGCACAGCTCTCATAAAAGGACGAGAAGAAAGTTCTTACAATAAACTATTTTAAATTTTACCGCTTAATCCTATTACATACTTCCATTCATTAAATAGATTATAAACATTTGCTACTACGAGTAAAAAACTCTTAAGAGAAAGCGTTCCTTTCAACTCTCGACAACTAAGTACCGCTGATATAATCAATCATTCGTATCTCAATATTTGCAATGTGTTTTGCCATTCAGAATAATTGATTAACAAACATTTAAACATTACGGATTGATTGTATACACCCACCAGTATATCTAGGTCCTCGGGTAATCGTCCAATGACCGTACTGGAATAAATGTAACTTGTATGAACTTTGTCGCTTTTTAAAATAGTTTTTCCCATTTTACACAGTTGAGAAGTTATAATAACCAATTAACCATATATTTAAATGTCGTTACAGCTACTTATTGATTTACTGTAGGTTGGTATACCAAATAATTAGATTGGCAGAAATAAAATACATGGGAGTACATTTGAAGAAACCCTTTTCTAAACGAAAAGCTATTAATTTAAACACTAAATTCTCTTAAAATATTTAGAAATGAAATAAAAAGGAACTTTACATCATTTTAAGAAAAATACAAAAATAAGAAAATACATTTCTAGTATGGGTGCTTTTCTTTATTTTTAAACTGCACTGACAGTGACAACATTATGCTTAGATGGAAGTGCCAAAACAAATTGGCCTTCTACTTATTAATGGTGTTAGGATTCGACAAGCTGGCAGGTCTACCATTTAAAATCGATTTAGAGATTACTTTCACGCTTAATTTGGTGGTAATTTAGTGAATGCTACGATTGGCAGTAGATTCTTAGGCTTGTAGTTTCCTGGTCTCAGTTTTTGTTAGAATTACTAAGTCACCTGATCATGCTAATTGGTATGGCGTAATCTAGGAAGTCTTTTGTTTTGTTTACGGTTAATGAAAAAGACGTCTTTCAAAATATTATTGCAGTTATTTAATAGCGTATCTTAAGCTATTACACATAGTAAAATGTTATTACGTAAAAACTGTTAAAGTTTTCTATTATTAGTTAAATCAGTTTCAGAATTATGCAGACAGTATAAATAGAAATACACCAATCAAATCAACAATACTAAAATCAACCTAGTTCCACAGTAAGTTTAAAAAGTAGTTTGTTGTTGGCTTGTGGTTACTAGACGACAAACACCACTTGTAGATCCAATTAAATCATCCATAATCAAAACAACATTAAGTATTTGAGTATCGAAACACAAATAAAAGTATATGCTCGTTCCAAGATTCGAACTCAAGACTTCCATTTTCGTCGGCAATGCCCAACTGTGACTACGGACTTGGCTACGACGATCGATATAGCGTGTGGTGTGGCGCATAGGATCAAAAGCTTCAGTCTCGTACTTTACGTACGTACGTCACTTTAACATTCGCTTTCCAATAGCTTAAGTGAAAATAATGCTTCAAACTAATGATCATAGTAACATCAAATTCCTTCCATTCAAATGGAACCTATCGTTTTCTAATACAACTCTTCAATGTCTTATGATTACACCTACTTCACTTAGCAAACCACGCATTTTATTACACCTTTGATGTAATGGATTAAAGATTATATTTGTGTGATTAGTGTCGCGTGGGGGATATTAAATTAGTTCTGTCTTCAGGTGACAAATGGACCTCTGTCTCCTCAACGCGGGTGGTCGGATTGCGGGCGATGTGTACCGATTTATCACAACAATTTCACTCGCGTTGGAGGCTGGAGACGTGGACGTTCGTGACTGCAGCGATTTGTGCATTATCCGCTAAAAGCCACAAGGTAGCTATTATCGTTGACGAGTAAAGACAAAGACGGTCAATATCAACACCTAATTGGTCGCTTCATGCGATTTAAGAGGAATTTCCTTCCGTGGACGGAGCGGCTATGGAATTAACTCCCTGCCGAGGTTTTCCCAAGGGATCACAGTATGGGGTTATTAAAAAGGGGTGTACAGGATTCTGAAGGGTCTAAAACGCGCATTGGCACCTCTGTAGTTGCAGTTGTCCATAGGCTGCGGCAGCTGCTTACCATACCGGGCGGGCCGTATGCTGGTTAGAAACCGTCGTGGTATAAAAAAAATACAAAGTTGTAATATGCAGGTCATTCCAAGTGAACTACTACGGAATTAACAGCGATGCAGTTTTATAAGTTTTGGGCAATTATTTTTTCAGGGGTTCCTAGATTTAAATTAAAAATACTGATGTACCAAACAAAAGCTTAAATGAATTACAACATATAAATGGTTCTGAAATAAATTAATGACATGTAAACTACAACATTAATAAATATCTGAACAAATATTTGAGTTATTAATAAGTGTTGCTAGTAGATAATTATTTAGATGGGTATGATAATGGTTAATGTATGTACCTGTAAAGGTGAAGTCTTAGTGTATTTAAATGTAAAATTGAAATCTAGACTTGCAATGAAGCCTGATTCTTACGTGCAATAAAAACTTTGAACTTTGAACACTAGTTATTGACAAACCTTGATAAAGTGATTACCAGTCCTTACTTTTGCTGGTCTTGACTATTATTAACCTTTCTCCTTTCCATATAACATCTCCCTTAGAATGTCAGCTACAGTAATGGATACTCGTAGTTTATGTTTTACTACACTTTCCATAAGACTCGCCTAGGTTAAGTACACAACTTCATAATTAATCAAGATTAGATGCTTATTCCGATCAATTACACCGTACATGTTTTAAAACCTTAGAATATTAAAACATAGAAAGTAACCAGTGTAACCACTGGGGGCTTAGCCAAGACGACAATCGTTTGCAGAAAGAGCTCAAAGAGGACGCAGTGTGTTGACGATGAGGGACCTTCTTGTTCCTTTAGCCATCAACACAGTGAATCCTCCTTTCTGTAAAGGGTCGGCAACGCGCATGTGACTCCTTTGGAGTTGCAGGCGTCCATAGGTTCCGTATGCCTGTTTGCCACCGTCGTGGTATAACAAAAAAAAAACGAAACGAAACGCTGCACGCTAACGCTCACTCTTCCATGTTAGTGCGATAGAGAGATGAATAGCGTTTGGATTCGTTTTCTACAAACGATTGTCATATTGGCTGGCCCTTATGGTGTACTAGTAGTACTTTTCTTCCTCACTATTTTGGCTTTACTTCTAAACAGGTTGCTACTATGGAATTAGGTTTCTAGTCTTTATTCTTCTAGTAATTAATCTTCGAGACCACATAATATCTAACGGGTCGGCGTTTAGTAAAAGGGGTAAATAATTAAATATGCAAATGGTTCGGTTACTTTCGCTGTAATAAAAACACTGTTGTTGGGAGTATGTAATAGTACATTACTTACCAAGGACTGTAAAAGAAAGAAAGCCCGAAATCGCAGGTATTTGTGACCCGAGCCGCAGGCGAGGGTTGTAAATATGCGATAGAGGGCTTTCTTTTTTACTGCCCGTGGTGAGTACACAATTTTACGTCTCTACCTGGCCATAATGCGAGTATTACCGTACGCGTAGCGTGCGGTAATACTCATATTATGGCCAGGTGTGACGTAAAGTATAATTAACATCCATTCATGGTTCGATGAAATCATCGTGAAACTGTTTCAATTAATTGGGCCTTCATAGAAATGTGGGCCAGAGTTCACTAGTTCATTTGCTTTTTTGTACGTTGGTGCAAATCTAGGGAAGCTATCAGTAGTAAACTTAACAAAATATTCATGTGAATTGGAGCAACCCAACAGAATAAATTATATTTATTACGACAATTCAAACCAAATCACAAACATATACATTACATTTAGATTTAAAAAAAATAACGTATAAGAAATTCTATCAATGTCATGTGATATCCTTGAAACCGTGACATCAATAAAGCGCGTAACATTAGAAATCCCGAATAGAACATCATTTGTCGGGCAACCTAGTCCTACGAAGATAAAGCGTGGAGAGAATATCGGATAGCGAAGTGTTTCAAAAGTTTTGCCGAACCAATTATTTTACTGTTAGCTAACGAGTTGCTACTTATATATCCGGAAACAAAAAAACAAACAAACGTACACGGCTGAAAATGGTTTTATTGTTTTTCAAAGTATTCCCCTTGATGATCTATGCACTTTTGCATTCGCGTGAACCAATTTTTAAAGCACTTCTGCCACTCCGCCTGAGGTACCTCCATAACGTGTTGTTTGAATGCGTCGACAGCATCTTCAGCGGTCGAAAATCGTTGACCGCGTAATTTATTCTTTATATTTGGAAATAAATAAAAATCGTTGGGTGCCAAGTCAGGGCTGTACGGCGGATGACCCGTTAATTCCACATTTTGACCCTCCAAAAATAGAGTTGTTTCGCGTGACGTATGACAGCTGGCATTGTCATGATGAAGAATGATTCTTCGTCGCTGGTTAGTTTTACGAATTTGTTCAAATACTTCCGGTAAGCAAATGGTCGTGTACCACTCTGAATTAACCGTTCTACGGTTTTCTAGTGGCACTGTAGCTACATGGCCATTAATACCGAAGAAGCAGGCCACCATTTGTTTCAATGTACTTTTTGCACGAGTAACTTTCGTAGGGTTCGGCTCATTTTGAAACACCCATACCGTTGATTGTTGCTTCGTTTCGGGATCGTATGCATAGATCCAGGATTCGTCACCTGTATAGATGTTATAAACGGCTTTTGAGTCACCACGGTTATATTTTTTTAACATTTTATTGCACCATTCGACGCGAGCATCTTTTTGCTCTTTTGTTAAGTTGTGGGGTATCCAACGCGAACAAATTTTTTTTACAGCCAAATAATTATGTAATATGCTATTAATGCTGGTCATAGAAATACCCAGAGTCGCCTCTATCTCGCGGTACGTAACATGTCGGTCGTCCATTATAAGTTTTCGCACAGCCTCGATATTTTGTTGTACAACGACCGATTTCGGGCGACCTGCCTTAACTTCGTCCGTAAGCATACTACGTCCACGATTGAACTCACTTAACCAGTGATACACAGTAGTTTTAGATGGGGCTTCATCACCAAAAGTTGAAGTTAGTTGATCTATGCACTGTTGTTGCGTTAAACCACGCCGAAAATCATAATAAATCATAGCACGAATATTTTCACGAGTGAGTTCCATTCTTGCTGCGAGATGACATTTAAAACCCGTCAAAAACAAAACACGAGCGTTAATAAGAAAGAAAAAATATACCGGCCAGTACTTAAAAAAGTTCAAATTTTACCATGGAGGTCAAATATGCTATTTAAGAAGATTGTAATCCCGGTTTCCGGATATATAAATAGCAGCCTATGTATTATTGAGAAATGTTGGTGCGGGTCTTATGAGTCTAGATTTGAAGTACTTTATTCGATTTACTGCATATATTACAGTGTTTTTAGTCATGAGTTAGATATAAAGACTTAAATAAAGCCATGTTTACAAGAGTAATAGTTAAATATATTTTAAAAAATACAACATTTTTATGACAAAAATTTTATAGGATTTTTGCATACATTATCTTAAAATATCCCATAAGAAAGAAATTTAATCAAATCAGGCTATTATAATTTGATTTTTGACACAACCGTATCTTTACTGGGCTTTATTTATTTCTTTAATCTTTATTTATTGCACAATACAAGAAAGTACAAATGGCGAACTTAATGCCTAGGCATTCTCTACCAGTCAACCATTGGACTAAACAGAAACTAATGATTGGTGTAGGATTATAAGAGCAGAGATGACTCAATAAAAACAAATCACATTAACATACCTAATAGTTATAAAAGGCTTTAAAAGGAGCTCAAGCTTTGACTTATAACTAGATGGCTAAAATATAAAACATGAAAGTCTTAAAAATTATAAAGAATCTCGTCTTTACCGACTGTTATCGAGGGAATATTACTGGCGAGAAGCCGACATGATCTTACACTTGAACCAGTTGACTGTCCACTGACCCGTCACATTCTCCATTCTTACGTCTACGGCACAAGGTTCTTAATCGCTCGATTTTCATTTTTAAATAGGTATTAAGCTGGTGTTGTAACATGATGACTCGATCGGCAACCGTATCGAGTGTCGATATGGTCCGGCGGCGCCTACCTTCGTCTAGAAGACCTAGGTTGTAAACGGTACTGTGTCCTGGTTTACGCACTAGTATCGCCAAACGCCGCTTTTTTTGTACGGATAGGGTGGTCGGCATTTCATCGTCTATAGTGTTATTATTAGAACGTGACAATTATTATGACAAACGATTTTGCGTCCATCTTAGGCCCGCCGGTCTTATTAGGGACGAGATGGAAATTGCAGCGACAGCTCCCTATAGTCCGAAGGTAAATCAATGTGTTTTACGGGACTCTTGTTTATTGGGCAGACACTCCTACCAATTAAGGGCCGGGCAGGTTAGCCGGTAAAACATTTTGTAATCAGTAACTTGGCTAGCTATGTTTTAAATTTAAAAGCCATTGTAATAATAATGTTTCATGGCTGATATGGCTCATTTAATTTGGTGTATCTCTGCGGTCCATAAGTATTACCTGGTATTATGTACCTTAGGGCGACCTTCCTTTAACTTTAAAGCGGAAATTCGTCGACATGTGCATTTTGCCTGTCCTGACCTTTGGTGCATAAACATGGTCGCACACCGAAGCGTACAAGACCAAATAGAAGGTTTGTTAAAGATCTATGAGCGCAGCATGCTAGGAGTAAAACGTTTCGATCGAATCCGAAACTACTCAGCGCTCAAAAACATTGCATATGTTGGAGTCAAAACTGCCAAGCTGAAATGGGACTAGGCCGGCCATGTCTGTCGCGTGCATCCACATACGAGGGCTGCCTTTTAAGTTGTGTCGTTTGCCAACCTCCCGCGATTATTTAAAAAAAAAACATATGGCATTTTCATCCTTTTGAATTTAGAATTCGAAAACAAAAGAATGTTTTCAAATTGGTCGAATAGTTTTATTACAGCGTCTATTCAAAGGTGACAAGTCGGTTGTAAAAATGGAAATATCTAAGGAAAATTTGCGTGCGATAATTTTCTACAACTTTAAAAGGGGATTATCGCGACTTCAGTGCTTTGAGGAGATCACATCTGTGTTTGGTGATGCAGCACCGTGTCTTAGGACTGTAGAACGCTGGTATTTAGAATTTCAACGTGGGCACTCTAGCCTCAGTGACAAGCTTCGTGAAGGTCGTCCAAAAACCGCCATGACGCAAGAAAATATCGAAGCCGTGCGGCAGCTAATACTCGAAGATCGTCATGTGACATACCGTGAAATAGAGGCATCCGTGGGCATTTCAGGGACCACTATCCAAAAAATCCTGCACGAAGAACTTGTTGTAAAAAAGTTGATCTCTCGTTGGATACCACATTTGCTTAGCGACGACCAAAAAACAGCCCGTGTTAGTTGGTGTCGCAAAACTCTGAAGCGATTCAGCCGAGGAGAGTCAAAACATGTTTATGATATGGTTAGTGGTGACGAGTCTTGGATATATGCTTACGATCCAGATTCCAAACAGCAGTCAACTGTCTGGGTCTTCCAGGATGAGCCAAAACCGACCAAAGTCATACGCTCTCGGAGCACTTCAAAAAAAATGGTTGCTTCGTTTGTGGCAAAGGGTGGTCACGTCGCCACTATTGTACTAGAAGATCGCAAGACGGTTACCGCCGACTGGTATACCACGGTTTGTTTGCCACAAGTCATCACCGAATTTCGAAAAACAACTCGGAACGTCGTATGATACTGCACCATGACAATGCAAGTTCGCACACCGCCCGCCAGACAAAGATGTTTTTGAACACCCAAAACGTGGAAATTTTAGATCACCCACCTTACAGTCCTGACTTAAGCCCTAACGATTTTTTTACGTTCCCCAAAATTAAGCAAAGTCTTCGTGGTCAACGTTTCAGCTCACCCGAAGAAGCTGTTGACGCATACAAATCGGCCATTTTGACTACCCCCACTTCGGAGTGGAATAAATGTTTTAAAAACTGGTTTGAACGCATGCAAAAGTGTATTAAATATCGCGGCGAATTCTTTGAAAAACAATAAATGGTAATAATATATTAGATTGTCTATACTTATTTCAAACGACACAAGTTAAAAGGCAGCCCTCGTAGGTGGGTTAAAATAGCCACGGAGTGGGTGCCACAAGACGGGTGGGGGCGGATAGGCCCAAGCGGAGATGAGATAGCGGCATGACCTGGACGACTGGCCTGACATCGCACGGGATCGAGACGGATGGAAATCGATGGGGGAGGCCTTTGCCCAGCTGTGGGACACGCTATAGAATATTGATAATAATAAAAGTATTACCTAACACTTGCTCTTGACATTGGTGACTAAAATTCTAAGCCGTATTGTATTTAAAGTAATATAAACAATCCCTTGCAATAGAACGATATCAATTTTAATGTCTTAAGGTCAAGCTCAATGAATTGTCTTCAATATCTGTAATTCTCGTGTAAAGCGCTAGTTGAATGAGTTACGTGCGATATTTTATTGTATTTTAATATGATACTAGTTAATGTCGCTATTGTGATCGCGTTGCACGTATTGGAGACAATAAATTATATTATTTATAACTATCTTTTTTTATACTTTTTATACTGTGTGGGCTCGGCATAGGGTTGCCAACCGTACTATAATATATAGTATTGTACTATATTTTGGCCTGGTGTACTGTTGAAAAAATGCAAAAAAAAAACGAAAATACCATATTTTTGGAGCGTCTCATGAGGTAACAACAAGGTGTACTACATATATTTTTTTCATGTAGGTTTGGAAAATACTATATTTCTCTCAAAAAAAGTGGGCAACCTCTGCACTACTCTGCAGTCTCTGCACCACTACTACTTACCTAGGTATTCTATTTTATTATAATACTAGTAATATATGTAGTGTGGCTTCCTACTCTATTAATCAAATAAACTAAGCATTTACTTATGAATATTACTTGCATCCTGTATACAGACAGACCTAATCCCAATACTGATTATACTGATACTTCCTACGGCACAGTTAAGTAATTAGCAGCCCAGAGATTTACTGCATCAGCCTCGAAGATAATTAACAGATCATAAAATTCCGTTTACTAATGTAATTAGTGGAGAGTGGGCGGTTTGTTTCAGACTTAGCAAAAAACGCGGCGTGTGTTGACAAGATCAGAAATTAGAATTTGCGACTTTATGCTTTAATGAAACAAAAAGTGTAACAAATCTTTCTGGAAAATCTACGGTTTTGACTCAAGGTTGTTATTTTTAGGATTAGGTATGCGCATTAACTTTTGCTAGATTATTATTATATCTTCCAGGGCCGTTGTTAGGACGGCATTATGGAGAAATGTCCTACATTTAAAATAAATAAACGAATAATAGAATTAAATATTGTTTTCGGTTGCCGAGACGGTTACAATACGCACCTACGCGCACAAGACGCATTAGAATTTATCTGTCTAGACATAGGTGCCCTATTTGAACCCATAATATGTGTGTTTATTGACCTAGATACACCATGGTATGGATCGAAAGTACGTGGATTACAGTCACGTAGCCTTGTAAATAATCTGGGGTCATAGGTCGCAGGGTGGGCGAACATTTAATCAGAAACCTTATACATTAATGGCGTTATTCATAAAATCTGTCAAATCCATAATCCCGTCGATGATTAGTCCCTACCCGTCGTTTTGTTGTGTTCGTTAGAAAGACAGAATTTAACAGAGGTTAAGTATTTATTTTTTCTTACAAATAAGGGGACAAGTATAAGGTATAAGGTGTAAGTACCCAATTAATTATTTTCTGTTAGGTTTGGCTTTTGGCTACATCTGAACGGCCACCTAGCCCAGTCGGTAGTGACCCTTCCTACGAAGCAGGAGGTTGGGTGCGAATCGTAGTCAGGGGATTTATGTGTGTGTTTAACACAGATATTTGTACCTGAGTTATGGATGTTTTCTATGTATTTAAGTATTTATCTATATCAATCTATTATATATATCGTCGTCTAGTACCCACAACACAAGCCTTATTGAGCTTATTGTGGGACTAGGTCGGTTTGTATAAGATTGTCCTATAATATTTATTATTATTTATTTATCTTAGGGTCGGCTAATAAATAAAATCAGAGAGTAAATATGAAATAGAGCGGCACAGTCTAAAAACTTTTTGAGGCTCCAAATCTGAAGCGAAGCGCCATTGAACGAGAGCAAAACCAAAGTTTTCGTATAATAAAAATCATAGAAACTAGTTCACCATCGACAGACCTTTATTTTTAAAGGACGCTTCGATTTATTGCTCCCATATGTCCAAAAATTAACAACAAAGGACATAAAAAGCGACAATGGGAACGCACCATTGCCTAGAACGCATGTGAAATAGGTGTCACGTTTCAAAATAGCTTATATGGCTAGGAATCTATTACTCAGTTAAGTCCTTAGTGAATTCGTCTCTGTGAATTGCAGATAACATGTGCGACACACGTTTAAACGGTTTGTGTTTCTATGACTGATATCTATAAAATATGCACATGCATACATAAGCAACATTGCTTAGAACACTAGTAAGAATAGCATTAAGCAAATATTTAAGCAAGCAGATATGTTGTATAATTCTGTTTTATTGTCTCTCACATAAATTTGTAGATTATTTTCTAATATCTTTCCGCATCGATTGAAAATTTGATCGATCAAACGCCTCGAATGATTAGGTACCTCAACGTCCGAAAGATATATTAGATACAATACAATAAAATAAACTTCTTCTACATGATTTTCTTTCAAAATTGATTGGAAGTAATTGATGTCGAAATCTCAAAAGCAAACATTTGCCTACTTTTAGTACAGTCGCCATCAAATACATCGGAGCGCCCAAGGTGCTTACAAATATCTGAACAACGCCTCTATTGCCAAGGCAATGAAGTGCATGTTCAGATATTTTTAAGTACCTACTTTGGCCGCCTCGACATATTTGATGGCGACTGTACCATGGCTGGGATAGTCCTTGTTTGTGTCTCCTTTTCTCCTTATGCTGGATTTTAGCAATACAAATAGTTTTTGTATGTAACTTTGAGACCTACACCGTGTGTCAGTTTCCTTATATGACAAATCCTCAGCCCAACCCAGTGGACCGGTACCCCAAATTCGAAATTCGAATGCAGGGTAACGGCTCCATAATTGCCTGCGCATTCCTCCGATTTTTATCTAGCTAATGGGGTGTCATGTCGCCATAAGTGTTACGTTGCATTTGTCACGTCGTCAAACCGTTATATATATTATATATAACAATATTAAAACTAAACTTTTAAACTCAGATCGCCCTAGTAAAGGCCTTTTCCAAAGCCAACGGTATGCTACTCGCACATATTATCCATAACTCCCGTTTATGTAACTCTCATAACTCTCATGAAAAAAACCCAAACGTAGACTCAGATATTTACGTCTATATTCTGTGCTTTCCTTCGCCTTGTAGAAAGCGCTTATAATTATTATCCTGTAGCAAATAAATTTAACTGATCTATGCACAACGAGAAAATGGCACGTTAAAACAACATTCTTCTGCCATCTCGAGGAAACCCAATCCCAAATAGGAACTTCAATGGCATTTTTCCGAAGAAAGCCTTAACGATGAATGAAATGGGCATGTTAACATGCACTTATTCCCTTAGCTTACCGAGCCTAAGGCTAACTAATTTATTAAGCCTGCTTGCCTGCTTGCTCTACTTGCAAATACCTACCTGTTATTGCAAACGGAGTAAGCAGACGTGATTAGTACAATGGTGGAGGGTAAAATAAGTCTTCTCCAAGCAAAGTGCTATGCAGTTTGTGGCAGATAGGTGAAATTGTATACTTATCTCTTTTTGTGAAAAAAGAAAAAAAAGTGAAATATAATAACAACTCACTGGACCATAGATCAGGCGTAAGGAGCAAAATACATACATCGTACATCCTTTGTATGGACTCATTTGTCTTCTTTTGCGACTGCTACGGAAAGGGTCGTCGTCTTTAGCAAGTAACTTTTATAAGTTCTTTCGTCACTTTCCATCAGGCGAAGATAGAATCAATGGCTCGTCAGTTTTAAATTTAAAAAGGAATGGATGAGTATTCTTATGCTGATTATTTCAAATCATTAACTCAGCTATCCCTGGCAAGCAGTTTGAATGAGACTCCAGTCAAGATGCATTCGTTGTGGCAGGCTATTCAATATACTATATAGGTGGCAGGTTGTGAGCTTACCGGATCACAAATTTTAATCCTATGTGACTCGACGCGATGACTACGCGATGTTATAGTTTTATAAGTAGGTCTATCTACCTATCTATGGGTTGTTTGATCGATGACATTTCAGGTTGGGGATAAGGGTTCAAATCGTTTCATATCTTATTTTGCTTTACGTTACATATTTATTTTGACTAAAATAATATCTAATATTTCACGAGTGACGAAGGTACGTGTGTTTATATTTTTCTATTTCTTAGGTATATTCTGCAAACCAAACTGTTGAATTATTTCATGTCTCTTTGTCTGGGAAAAAAATGAGGGGCAAAGCACATGTAGCTACGAGTATGTGCGCAACGACCGATTTCCTAGCACTTTTTAAGCGAAATCATTGGGGAACATAGCCAAACTATTAGGCATGTTCCCTTTTTAAATAAAATTATTCCTAGTTTGATAGCCTGTATTAGGTAAGGTATTTACATAACTGCTAAGCTAAGCAAATTTTCTGGTCGTTTAATTTTATCTCTAGTAGAAAATGAGTCTTATAGTGCTCCCACACCAGCTGTTATAAATATTATATAACAAAGTGTAACAAGGATAAGGCTAAGTAGCTCTATGTTGTTAAAGAAAGAGTTGCTGTTATATAACATTTATAACAGCTGGTGTGGGAGCACCATTAGTCATTCTTGAAATTTTCACCTTTGCACCTGAATTATATGGGAATTCGAGCCAATCGGGTTTTGATGATAGCTATAGATAATAGAAACTTACTTATAATATTTATTTATCGTTCAGCCTACTTATTAATCATCGAGTCTAGTGAAGTACAGTGAGCATGATAAGATGCCAATATCCTATTGGCAAACTTTGTCCAACGGACACTTTCCACCTTTCTCTCAGGCCAGAGCCGTCGGCGCATCACATCAATCAACGATTATGAAAAAGCTGTCAGCCGTTTAATGCTACTTTCATTCGTTTCTAACTTGACTCGTAAAAGAGGTACTCCAACCATTAAAGTATACCCGTAATGTTGTAATTGTAAATTTTTTTAACCTTCCACAGTCAAATACTATAGGTACTATAGCCATTACTTAAAAATACTGTGTTTCATGATTTTCTGCAAACAGCAGGGCTTCTGGGGATGCAGTATGTCGGGAGTCGGAAAACTGCGGCAACCCGCATGCGATATTTTGGAGGTAGGTATAATTTCGGCTCCTTAGGCACGCTCCAAAATCATTTAATAATCCCAAGGCCATCATCATAGACAACTAGAAGAACCAAATCATTAGTCTAAAGTTTGGGGCCAGACGGCATACAACCACAGCCCTCTACCATGAGACCTTGCTTGCCAGAAAACAGAGATTTTAAACCATATTCACGGGAAGTACCCTGTAGGTTTTGATTCCCTTGCGAGTTTCGAAAATTTGTGGAAATTTGCGGCATAAACGGCTGTATCTTTTGTTTGCGTTGGCTTAGATGTTTGATTTTTTCACAGCTCCAAGGGACAGTAGGCCTGAGTATTTGATATAAATTTCAGCTTGATACCTTCACGCGTTCCTGAGAAAAAGGGTCTTGACAGACGGACAGACGGACGGACGGACGGACGGACGGATGGACGGACGGACGGACAACAAAGTGATCCTATAAGGGTTCCGTTTTTTCCTTTCGAGGTACGGAACCCTAAAAAGCACAAACATTGCTTCTCCGCTCTTCTTTTTAAAACTTTGCCAAGCCCTGCACTTGATTATTTATTTAGATTGACACAACAAATACTCTATACCATAAAGCAGTGAGGATAAAAAGCTGAGGTCAATAAGCCCAGTGACTGGGCTAAGAAACGTGCTATCAGTACTAGCTGTAGGACCTCCGCTCCTCTTTATAAACTGAAAGTATACAATCACGGGTAATCATAGTGCTTCGGCGGGCGCGCCCACGCTGTTAATTAATTCTGCATAATAAATAATGGACCGTGCTGAAAGTGTTTTGCTTTACACAATATTAAATAAAAGACATCTCTCTTTTATCCTTAGTCAAGTGCTGAGAAATTGTATTAAAAATATTCAAAACGGGGCAAACTAATCCCTTAATGCATGATTTACAGTGAAGTATAGAAACGCAACCAAATTTTAAAACAGTTTATATTTATTTCGGTGGCGTACATCACTCGTTTGACGTCTATTGATATGTGACGTTTTTCAAAGGCACCTCATTGTCGGTCGTTTATAAAGCGCTACGGTCGTGAAAATTCAGTTAGAAATAAACCTATTAACAACCGACAATGAAACCTTTTTTGAAAATGTCACATATGGGCACGAGCGAGATGCGGTTTTATTAATATCAATTATCATTTTTTTATTTTTATTAGCCTATTTGGTGTCCCACTGCTGGGCAAAGGCCTCCCCTCTTTTCCCCCATTCGACCCTGTTGGTTGACAAATTCGACCACTCTTTACAGAATGCGTCCAAGTCATCCCGCCATCTCTTTTTTGGTTTGCCTCGGCCCTGGTAACCATCCTGTGGGATCCAATCGGTAGCACATTTGGCCCATCTTTCCGGATGTAAGTATGCGGCAAACGTGTCCTGCCCAGCAGGGACCGGAAAACCCCTTCATTTGATTAATCGTTTCGATAGGGTAACCCTATTAAAGTCTTACCCTAATGATAGGGTTACCCTATCATTGGGTTACCCTATCGATATGGAAATCATTTTGAATAGGCTTAACCCTTTTCAATGTGGTTTCCGAGTCGAATGGGGTAAAGATAGCTTTAATATTTACCGCTTACCCTATCATAGGGCTACCCTTTTCCTGTCTCTTTTCCACGCAGGCAGGCGGTTCTATCTTTCTCATTTGAAATGGAACAGGAGAGGTGGCGGCGGAACAAATTGAGTAAATATAAGATTTGCTGTCGTTTATTCATTCTGGTAAAGTCACACTCACAGTCCAGTCCTCTGCTCACGTACACAAATTTAAATTAAAGAATTTCTGTTAAAGAAATGTGTCTTACCTTCAGTTTATTTTTGCATAGTTCGCACGTACTGATGAGATGGGCAATAATTATTTTGAATAAGAATAAAAACACAATTTTTATTCATATTCAAATCGATTTGACACAAACCAATATTCATCCTCCTAGAGTTTGTCCCGGCTTTTGCCACGGCTCAGTTGAGCCTGTGGTCCACTTGGCAACCTAATCCTATGAATTGGCGTAGGGATTGGTAGTCGTTTTCAGCTAATTATGGGATATACGATTTTTTAAGCTCACATGGTCATTCACATTATAATTATTATTTGAAACGGGGTATTTACCATGTATTATGTATATTAGCGTTATTGGGCACCCGATATTTCGGGTGCGAGGTAAATAGCCCGTTTCAAATAATTAATATTTATAATTAGGGGATGTAATTTCGAAAATTATTTCTGTTTTATAATCCAAGATGGCGGATGGTTATATACTTTTTACTGAAAAATAGTCATGGTACTTATTTTCGGTTAATTATTCGGGGTGTATGGTTAAAATCTGTCGGGATACTCAGATTCACCGTGTATATATATAATTTTTTTTTTTCATTTTATATTTAAAAAAATTCAGTGTATTCATTTTTTTTGTTTTTCTTTCATTTTTTTTTCGTTTTATTTTCGTTTCGTTTCGTTTTCGTTTCGTTTTCGTTTCGTTTTCGTTTCGTTTTCGTTTCGTTTTCGTTTCGTTTTCGTTTCGTTTTCGTTTCGTTTTCGTTTCGTTTTCGTTTCGTTTTCGTTTCGTTTTCGTTTCGTTTTCGTTTCGTTTTCGTTTCGTTTTCGTTTCGTTTTCGTTTCGTTTTCGTTTCGTTTTCGTTTCGTTTTCGTTTCGTTTTCGTTTCGTTTTCGTTTCGTTTTCGTTTCGTTTTCGTTTCGTTTTCGTTTCGTTTTCGTTTCGTTTTCGTTTCGTTTTCGTTTCGTTTTCGTTTCGTTTTCGTTTCGTTTTCGTTTCGTTTTCGTTTCGTTTTCGTTTCGTTTTCGTTTCGTTTTCGTTTCGTTTTCGTTTCGTTTTCGTTTCGTTTTCGTTTCGTTTTCGTTTCGTTTTCGTTTCGTTTTCGTTTCGTTTTCGTTTCGTTTTCGTTTTATTTTCGTTTTATTTTCATTTTTATTTCATTTTTATTTTATTTTATTTTTATTATATTATAATAGTAGATTGTACAACAAGTGCATAAAACGTACGATTTTACGCGAGGCGTTTAAAAGTCGAGTGTAAAATGGGTTTTATGGACGAGGGTTACACTCTAATTTTCACTTCATTTGCGAGGAAATTATTTATCGGTAATCGTACAACAATTTCAAGTTGTGACAAAAATATTACAATGAAAACAAATATGGTTCCAACCAATTAATGTTTTAATATATTTTTTTGAATTTTTAACATGTGAATTTAGAAATTTTCTGCCAAGTCATCAAAACATTTCGGGGCATTTCTAAACTATTATCAACTCCTATTTTATTTGATTTCATTTATTTAATTATAAAAAACACGCAATTCAAATAATTATAGCAATACTCAGATAGAATTAGCGGAAAAATCATAAAAAGTACAGTCAATTCCTATTGGACGGGAAAAAATTTGTTAGTATAGGTCAAAGTGGCAGGAATTGATATCAATAAAATTTATAAGTGAATATTGGGCGCTAAGGTGCCAAAAAAATGGTAAAAACCAGTTTTTCGCTTCTAGAGGAAAAACTACGGGTCGGACAAAAAAATAGTTAAATATAACAAATGTGCGCAATTATAAAACAAAGAGAATGAGCCCCGGTAGAGCAAAATCGGTCCAGAGGATCGTCCGCAATTCGCAAAAAAACACATTTTTTTTGCAAATATTGTAAATTCAATAACTCGCGTTCCGGAAGTGCTGGAGAGCTGAAATTTGAATATGATGTCAGTTTTGTGGTCCTCTAACTACAGTTAATTGTTCAAATTAAAATGTTGTAAACTTTTTGCAAACCGTCGACTTTTGCAAAAAGTGACCTTTTTTGGGTTCCGTAGTCAACTAGGAACCCTTATAGTTTCGCCATGTCTGCCCGTCCGTCCGTCCGTCCGTCCGTCCGCGGATAATCTCAGTGACCGTTAGCACTAGAAAGCTGAAATTTGGTACTAATATGTATATCAATCACGCCGACAAAGTGGTAAAATAAAAAGTGGATTTTTTTATTTTATTAGGGTACCTCCCCTATACGTAAAGTGGGGAGTGATTTTTTTTTTCATTTCAACCCTAACGTGTGATATATTGTTGGATAGGTATTTAAAAATGAATAGGGGTTTACTTAAATCATTTTTCGATAATGTAAATATTTTCGAAAATAATCGCTCCAGAAGTAAAAAACTATGCGTCCCTCCCCCCCCTCTAACTTTTGAACCATAAGTTTTCAAAATATGAAAAAAATCTCAAAAGTAGAACTTTATAAAAACTTTCTACAAAAATTATTTTGAATTTGATAGGATGAATAGTTTTTGAAAAAAAATTACAAAATAATCAATCACGCCGACAAAGTGGTAAAATAAAAAGTGGATTTTTTTATTTTATTAGGGTACCTCCCCTATACGTAAAGTGGGGAGTGATTTTTTTTTTCATTCCAACCCTAACGTGTGACATATTGTTGGATAGGTATTTAAAAATGAATAGGGGTTTACTTAAATCATTTTTCGATAATGTAAATATTTTCGGAAATAATCGCTCCAGAAGTAAAAAACTATGCGTCCCCCCCCCCCCCTCTAACTTTTGAACCATAAGTTTTAAAAATATGAAAAAAATCTCGAAAGTAGAACTTTATAAAAACTTTCTAGAAAAATTATTTTGAATTTGATAGGATGAATAGTTTTTGAAAAAAAAATTACAAAATAATTTCTGAACTAAGTTTGTAATTTAACCGTATAAGCAGGTGTTTATTGTACCTGTAATTTCTACAAAATTACAATGAAATGACGTGCTTTCAAATAAAGTAAAAACGGTGAAAATCGGTTCACGCAATAAAGAATTATTCCATAAAAATCATCTTCCATACTTTAAGCTCGCGCGCAATAGTTTACTTAATTTGCCGATAGATGTCGCTGTACGTGGAACTCTCATATCATATCCTACATGGCGGTGTTATTAACTCTTAAGTGGGGACACTTACTGTGACGGACGGAAAACTACGGAACCCTACAGCGTGGCCCGACACGCTCTTGGCCGTTTTTTTTTAAATCGATTGGGAGGGTATTTTAATTTTCGAAAAACGTTATAATTTCGGTTTCTATGCATTAAGGAGGAGTTGAACTACAAATTTCCAAATTTACAGATCATTTGACAAGGAATAAACTTGTTTAAATAATCTATGACCATCAGACACTTTTTGCGCGCGCGGCAGCGGCGCACTATGGCCGAAACGCCCGATCTAGCTGGACAAAATTATTTTACACTCATAGACTAAAATTGACTATTTTTATTATTATTTTGGTATAATTAATGTGAAAAAAAATTAACATGTGTAAGTTGACCTTTGTATAAGAATAATTACCAGGGCAGAAGAGGTCAGCTAAACATGGTTTTAATTTTAAGAGAAATGAAGCATTATTGCAAATGGCACCTAAAATATAAGAATAGCAGAATTAAAATACTTAAATATAGTTTAAGTTAATTATTAATTTTTTTAGGTGCCATTTGTAATAATGCTTTATTTCTCTTAAAATTACGCAACCAAGTTTAGCTGACCTCTTCTGCCCTAGTAATTATTCTTATACAAAGGTCAACTTACACTGGTTAACCTTTTTTCACATGAATTATAGCAAAATAATAAAAATAGTAAATTTTAGTCTATGAGTGTAAAATAATTTTGTACAGCTCGATCGGGCGTTTGGGCCATAGTGCGTCGCCGCCGCGCGCGCAAAAAGTGCCTGAACTTATTGGGATTACGTTCAGTTTCCACACGATGTTTTCTTACACCGAAAAACCCAGATACATTCTTATACGCGGAACATTATTTAAAATAAAAAGCATGATTAAATGATTCTGTTAAGAATCAATTATTTTTATTACATTTTCTCGCATATATTAGTCCCGACAAAATTATTTTGAATCATTTTAACGGGAATACAATCAACATAAGTTTATTCTTACGATATTTTTTTCAAATAATCATTTTATTCTTGAGTGTCCAACAATGACTGATATCGATCGTTTCATTATACTAGAAGTATCGGTGAACGGCGTCACATTTTGCTGGAGCCATTGAAACAAAGTACTACCTATAACTAGAATAACACAAAATTATATATATTAACACTTCACAATATGCATTTGATTTTGGTTCCTATAAGCCTGGGTCTAAGATTCAACCGACACGAGCCGTCACGCTCGAATGGCAAGAACAAAAACACCGGCACCACACAACGATCTTTTAGCGCACTAACAACCAATAATAGCGTCTAGATCAAAGGCGTAAGTACGAAAACATACGCAAATAGATTCTTGTTTGTCTGTAGGCTCGCTCGTGCCGCCCGGCAGCGCTTAGCTCGTAGGGTCCTCGAATAATAAATAAGTCAAATGTATTGGTCACAGAGTTTAAAATAGCTTAAT
Organism: Pammene aurita; assembly: GCA_947086415.1. NCBI lineage: Eukaryota > Metazoa > Arthropoda > Insecta > Lepidoptera > Tortricidae > Pammene > Pammene aurita. The sequence goes on from OX352296.1 coordinate 12,047,460, forward strand.
CGCATTTGAAAAACCCTATCTGATAGGGAAACCATATGCTGGGTTGTAACCACTTACCCGAATTAACTGTATTGACATGCTTAGCCTTTCGTTCGGGTAAGTCAAACGATACGCTTACCGAATTGATAGGGTTTTTAAAAACAACTCTATCAAATACCCAATCTAATACCCCTTTAATGGTTACCGGTTCCGGTCCCTGCTGCCCAGTCCCATTTTAGCTTGGCGGTCTTGACACCAACATCTACAATGCGAGTTCTGGAGCGCAGTTCCGTGTTTCTGATTCTATCAGTCCTGCGAACACCTAATATACTACGCTCCATCGCCCGCTGGCAAACCTTAAGTCTGGATTTTTGAGCATTTTATATTTATTATTTCTGGATCATATTATATTTAAAAAATATACCTTTATATATATCCAGATTATTAAATAGGTAATAGGTAAATATTTATAATTATAACTATGTTTACACTAGTCTAGTAGTAGTAGTCACTTTACAGTTAGTTCTACATAACATTTGAAAGCAATAACGTTAATTAATACCTTGCCAGGTATTGAAATAAGCGGTTCTTAATTAGTATTTTATATTACCAGCAATAACCGTTGGTAGTTTGAATCTGCGTAATGAAGGGGAAGCTACAAATCTCGGTGCAAGTGCTAAACGTTTCCGCCATACTTTTACACTTCAATTAAAATTATATCAAATAAAAGCTCATTTTACCGTGAAAAACTGGTTAATTTTCTTATATTAGGGTTCCGTACCTCTAAAGGAAAAAACGGAACCCTTATAGGATCACTTTGTTGTCCGTCTGTCTGTCTGTCTGTCAAGACCATTTTTCTCAGGAACGCGTGGAGGTATCTAGCTGAAATTTATATCAAACACGCAGGCCTATTGTCCCTTGGAGCTGTAAAAAAATCAAACTTAAAAGCCAAAGCAATCAAAAGATACAGTCGTTTATGCTGCAAATTTTAGAGTTTCGGCACTCGCAAAACCCACGGGGTACTTCCCGTGAACTCAGAAAATTGAAATTTGGCACGAAGCAACATCATATAGCATAGACAATGGAAAAATTACAAAAAATAGACATTTTTAGTAAAATCATACAAAAACATATTTTTTTAAATTTTAAACCTACTACCTTTTTCCTCGTAAACGCGTGGAGGTATTAAATTGAAATTCATGTCAAATACTCAGGGCTATAGGACCTTTCAGATGTAGCAAAACCAAACTTTTATATCAACGCAATCAAAAGAAATTGCAATTTAAGTCGCATATTTTGAAACTGAGTACTCGCAAGAAACTCAAAACCTAAAGGGTACTTCCCGCAAACTCAGAAACTTGAAACTTGGCACGAAGAAACTTCATATAGCACAGACAAAGGAAAAATTACGAAAAGTAGACATTTTTAGTAAAATCATACAAAAAATATTTTTTTAATATTAAACTTACTACCTTTTTCCTCGTGAACGCGTAGAGGTATTAAATTGAAATTCATATCAAATACTCAGGTCTCTAATACCTTTAAGTTGTAAAGGTTTGTCGGAACCCTCAGTGCGCGAGTCCGACTCGCAGTTGGCCGGTTTTTTTTTTCATATCACCGATCACCGAACATTTTATTTTGTATAGGTAACTAGATTTAGCCCGCGATTTCGTTTGCGTAAAGGTCGTTAAAACTTTCAAGCCCATTATCACCTCCATTACTTACAAAAATATTTGTATGTATTATATATATAAGTGGAGCTAACTTCTAAAAAATATACAGTATCTACAATACATAATACTCAAAAAGAAAACCAGTACAGAAAATATATAAAATTAAATTATATGTAAACAACGCCTGTTCTTCCAGACAACCTTTACTTTTATATTTTATGTCCCTATTTAAATCCAATGTTCTACCATTAATGGATTAACCTGTAAATTTAAATCATGCAGTAATTTATTTAAACACGCAATATTGTTTATTGTAATAAAACATTTTGGTCGCACGACGGCGGGTTGCCGATGGGATAGACTGCTGTGGTGAATTCTGATACCGACTATTTATAAGTATACAAGGATCCAGTATGGTCTAGAGCAGGGGTCAGGAACAGGCGGCCCGTGAGCCTCCTATTAGAAGTCGTCGTTATTGACAACCGACAATGTGGTACCGGGTTGCCTGATAAAGTCACAAATTATTAACAAAGTGCGGCCAGCGTCAATTTCGATAGCTACTACCTATGTGGCACATAGCTGCTAAAAGGTTGCCGACCCTTGGTCTAGAGTAAGTAATTATTAAGTAATACCTAGTGTATGTGTAATTCGTGCCCATAGAGTGCCCGTGCCGTACTAGTCTGTCCTGTCCCATGTCTACTATATGAGAAGATCACATCTCCTATTCAAGTCTCCTACACCCATTACTGCCTACCATAAAATAGTAGGAAATTACCTAGTACCTGTTCGAGAGCTTGGGTGCGATTCTACACTATCGATTTATCTACGTGACATGACATGGTAAATGTGACAATGTTGACAATGACAACTTATCATGAAATAGGTGATATTAAACTTGGTAAATATTACTTTAGCAAGAGGTATATTCGAACTTATTAATTTATGTTAGAATTATATAATTTTTGTTGTCATTCACGTGTGCGTCTCATTCGTGCTTTTGTGTTTGTATTATCGGGGAAGCGATTGTCAATGCGTCTTGCCAGTGCAATGGCCTATACAGGTTGGATTTTCTTTTTGAGTTAGTGAGGGCAGCTACCAAATCCCGTGCTGGTACGCGGAAATGGTCTTAGGAAACCTTCCCATGCGAGAAAAAGGTAATTTTTGACAAACTTTTTTTTATGCCAATCGATCCCATTCCAATCCAGGATCAAAGGCTGGTATGGGACCAAAACAAATTTACGGCTAGAAAAGCCACCACATGCTAACCATAGTTATTCCTAGCTGCCAACATAACAAGTCAAAATGGCCTCCTTACTGTTTGCTTGGAGAAAAGTCAGTTGCAAAGCTTAAGTAAAAGCTGTTGGTAATGTGTGCAAAAAAGCTTTGCGATAATATGGATGCTGTAAAACTGGCGGCGGCGGATTGTTTACCTTTGGAGCTTTTAAGTTTTAAACAGTTGAAAGCTTAACAGAAAGGCTAAGAAAGTAAGTAAGCTACTTATAACTGAGAAGCTGTTATGCCATGATTTCGTTTATAATAAAATGGTTAATTTATTTCTATTTTGACACTATATACAAAGTGTAAGAAAAATGCTGGTGACCCGTTTACGGGCATAATTGGTATCGTATTCTGATTATGAAAAACTAAGAAAAAAAATTTTTTTTTACACGAAAAAAAAAATGGTTTTGTATGGAGTGTGATGGCCGGCTGGGATGACGTGTCGCATACAAAATAATGTTTTTTCCCCGCAAAAAAAAAATCTCGTACTTTTACTTAGTCGCAATACGATACCCATTATGCCCTTAAACCAGGGGTTCCCAAACTTTTTTTAGGCACGCCCCCCTGCTGCCTAAAATGAAATTCCCACGCCCCCTTAGGCTTCGATGCAAGGTAGGTCTAGCCCTGTTCAAATTTCCCGAGGCCCCGCGCCTCCCACTTTGAAAACCCCTCCCTTAAACAGATCACCACTATTTTTGTGACAACCTGTATACGGGTACTTGAATGGTTATAAGTGCACCACCAAAACAATACTTAAATAATGACCTATTGTTAGATTTAATTTATAAATTGATGATTTTAGGAAATAAATATCACTCAGCTATTTGTTTTTATCATAGGTTTAGATTATTCGTTGTTAAATCGTGTGTTTTATAGGCGCAAAGGCATTAGGTATTGTTAGATAATTATTAATTACAAAGTGAAACTTAAACTTAAACATGACCCAAAGTTTAAATAATGAATTTATTGTTAATTAAGGATAGTAATGACCAGTACAGGTGTTTGTGCTGTTACCGCAACAAGTGACAATCATAAATTAATAAGTACGGATCTTTAATAGTTAATTAAGGTAAACAACATACATATGTGTGTATAGTAAAGTTAGGTTAGGTTATGTCATTACTTTAAATGAAATCTAAATAAATACATACAGCCTTATTCATAAAAAATCCTTAAATGAGGTTTTAACCATCATATAGTTAAAACGCGATACAGGGTGTAATCGTTAAGTGTGGCCAGGCCATAACTCCGTAAATATAACAGATATCAGAAAACTTCCAACTGATATCGAAAGTGCGTTACCCAATGAGTAAAAATACATTAATAACATTTTTTAAATAAAAGTATTAATATTAAAAATATTAAGTTTAAACGCTCCCATACAGTTAGTGTTTGGGAGTGAGTCGTCGTAGGTATACCTACGACGACTCACTCCCAAAGAAGAACGTCGCGCGTCGGTGCCGTAAGAGATAAAACTGCTTGAGATTCATTATTTGCACGAATAAACTGTAATAACATGATAATTGATTGATATGGAATAAAATAAAACAATTCATGAATAATTTAATAACGGTGAAATGACTAGACCGTACAAACTAGTCTTTATCCGAACGTCGGTCCGGGTTTGAAGTTAATGTTTGGGATAGTTCTGATTTTATTTAAAAAAAAGTTATTAATGTAATTTTACTCATTGGGTAACGCACTTTCGATATCAGTTGGAAGTTTTCTGATATCTGTTATATTTACGGAATTATGGCCTGGCCACACTTAACCTAACTTACTAACTTAGTATAAGCCTAAATGACGTTTTAAGAAATGTGTGATTTATAATCCCTCCATAAGCCTACTATAGTAATTTCATTGATTCGACTCGTTATGTTGGCACTCTTGGCAAAATAATAGACAAAATCGTATCCCAATCGCAATTTAAAAAAAAAAGTTTGACAGCATTTGCTGCATTTCCCGCTTTTTAACGATTTCCCGCTCATTACTGACATTTGTCAGTAATGAGCGGGAAATCGGCGAAATAGAATCGAATAAATGCAAATACTAGTTTAGATAAATGTAATCTACTTCAAAAAGCCCTTGCATTGAAAGGACGAATCAATGCAACAAAAAATGGGAGTAATAATTGCACAGTTGACTACAATACAAGGTAAGAATACCAATTTATTTACTTATAATTAGGTTATGTGAAGTTGATTCTTGCTTGCCTTTACTGTTTTTAATTAATCTAATCACTGATATATCCTCCTCAGGTATTATTACAAGAGCGAAATATAAGAAAAAATTCCGGATACAAACACCAACGCCTTTAAAATGGACCTTTTCCTTTTGCAAGTAAGTACAATACCTGCCCAAGTCAGACATTTTCACAGTAATAATTATATTCCTACAACCAGTGCCTAGTTACAACTAATAACATTAGGTATTCTTATTGTAAACCAGTTATATCTCTCTGATATCGCCTACAGTTAATGCAGTGAAATAATAGTGTACTAACTATACCCAGAAGGATGATATTAAACTAGTGAAAAATCAATGGTTAGATAATGTGCAAAATGTATTGAAACATGCGTTAGTAAGGTAGAATTTTATTGTTATTTTCATTCAAAATCCTTATTAATGTCACCATAATTATTGCAGAATATAAGTAGGTATTCCAGATTGTGATGCTGTAATGTCTGTAAATTCTATATTATTCAGTCAATCAGTCAGATGCTGACAATAAAAGGCATCAAGCAGATGTACTTACATTGCTGCCGTTTATTGTCAAGAAAATTTGACTACATACTTATGTAATAACTACTAATAACCAGTGGTGATAGGTATATATACCTTAGGATGTTGATCATTCTCAATTTAATGTAAATTTATGGTTATAATATGTAGTCACGACGATTTCTACCAATTTTATAGAAAACTTCTATGGAATAATATATATGAAGGCTAAATAAAAATAAAAAAAGTGTTTGTTTAAAATTAATTTAATTAAATTTGTTGCATTCTTTTCAGGTCGGCACATATCATCAGCCGTCATCATCCACTGCCATTATTGAGGCAGTAAGTCGTCAAGCATTAAGCAGGAAAGGGCAACCGGGTCAAGTATCCACACAAATCCAGGAAAAGTCTACCGGCCCCGGACATATTCTAAACCAAGCAGTCCTTAGCGGCAAGGCAATCAACTGAAACATAAAAGAGAAGAAGCTACATAGCCTGATTTTGGTCAAAACTACTGGTTCTAGACCCATAATACTCTTTAGCTTTGTTTTATTATGGAATTGTATGTTTAGTTTTGCTAAATAAAAATATTTTATTTAGCATGTAATGATTTTTAATGCTTCTCTCTGGGAGAATCTGTTTATTTAGTGGCATATTATTATTCAAGAGCTTAATCTTAGCAAGAGAAATGAAAATGGGTAATTCTATAAGGTGTTTTGCATACAAATTATACCTATCCATTTTCATTACTCTTAAGTGTTGATAGTTATGCTGCTGTAGGCTAACCTTTTGGTAATAACACATTTATATTGCAATAATTATAGTTTGCCCAAACTATACCTCTGTGGTTGAATTGTAATGAACAAAATCAGTAATGTATGTGCATTGATTGCCGCTTTAACCTATTGCCACAGTCGGCTGTGGCCGACATCAAAAAGTTGTGCCATGGACGCCAACGACGACTACAGCCGACAGGCTTTGTAATGCAATAGGGACCTACGCGGGCTTCCGCAAAGTTCAATTTCGCTTGACAAAGCGCGATTACGTGGCGTCGGTGGAGCGTCATTTTTGTTCAATGCTCGGCGGTCAAAAGGTTAATACTTGTTTTAAAAATACCACTTTATTATCTTTCATTAAAGATGAATGTATATCTATTCCACATATTTTTTTCATATACTACCAGTTAAAGTAAGAATAGTGCGATGTTTAGCTTCAAATTAAATATGTTGACTGACACCATTAGTGAGAACTGAGAAGTTAGGTTAGGTATCGAGTTCATCTAAAGATTGGTTGGAAGCTGTTTTATATCAGGTATGTTAACCCTTTGAACGCCATACGTCAAACTGTAACATATCACTCACACGCAAATTTTACTAGCGCAAGTAACCCAATATAAACCTTACTTGAAAGTATGAAGGTTATACTTTGACTGCTCTTGCTCTCTGCTTGCTCTTGGCACTGTGAGCATGAGAACTCATGATACCTTTAGGTGTTGTTAGCGTTCTACCTTTAGGTGTTGTTAGCGTTCAAACGGTTAAGCATGTTAAGCATAAACTAGATTAGGTCCCAATGGTAACCTATCTGCCTCCTAATAGAAAATCTGTTGCAACTACTTTACTAACTACTTACCTGAGACCAAAACTAACCTAAATAGGTGAAAATTGTTTGCTTCTTATTTCATGACTAATGAAACTTTCGCACTCAGAATCCAACATCAGAAGCAAAGCAAAGAAGAAGAATGAAACTTTAATTTACTCTTTTTATTTGGAACTAGGTAGTTTTGCTCGGTTTCAATATTATGCAATACTGTCAGTGCGATGAATGGTGCCTACCTACTTCTTTGGCTTGAAAATGATGCTTTACTTATATATTTCTATATATAACATCCTGCAGTGTAAAGTAAATACTAATACGACAAGTTGATAGTAAATGACAAATATGCTCACCCACACACTTCTTTCTTACCTTATGTTATGATACATATTCCAAAATCGGTTTTCGTAGTTGTACCTATTCACAAGCTCCATTGCCTGAATTGGCATTTTATAGCAACAATATTATTATATAACTTCAAAAGTTCACAGTCACTTTAATAGATAGATTTTTTTTTTTATTACAATAAATAATATTATTTTTCACAAAACATAAAACTTGTAACGATAGAGTAACTTCCATTCAGTAGAAATCTTCGGATTTGTGTTCGGTGTCGCTAGTATCAAAATCAGCTGTTCAATATTATGGCGGCCATTTTGATCCTTATCGAGGAGATAAAGTAGGGTCCTGGGTCCTGTAACTTTTCGAGCATTTGCAATAGGTTTGTAGAGCTGTTTAGAGATAAATAACGTTTTTAGGCTTCCGGACTTCAAGTAGGTTTGAAGGAGGTTGTAACTTTTTATGAATAAGGCTGTTAGTTATTATGATGTCAACTTAGTTCTTACAAATATTTAATGCATTCATCATACAGTAATCTGGCATGAGCCAATTGAGGTTCTCACACTGAGATTGTAAAACTTTGAGTTAACTATATATATTTTTAATTATTTGATGTCAACAAATTAGTCTAGTATGTCAAAACAAGAAGTCATAAAACTTCCCAAATTCAACATGGTCATAAAACTGTAACTACAAAAACGCCTATAATTTATTACAAAGAAATAAATCTTATAACTTTTAGTAATACTAATAGATATTAGAATTCGATAAGTCGTACGTTACGTCAGATATAGTATTAGTAAATCACTGTTCCTTATTAGTTATTGTACCCTAATACTCTAATCCTTGCCACTATATTCCCGTTGAAGTAAGAGCGCAAGCGAGTGTTTCTGGGCATACCAGTGTAAAAAGATCTTGAGGTCGATACTACTCTTGATATAGTAACTTGAAGTTTTAACGGTCTCCTAGCCCAGTCGGTAGTGACCCTGCCTACGAAGCAGGAGGCCCCGGGTTCAAATCCTGGTCAGGGCATTTATTTGTGTGTTTATCACAGATATTTGTTCCTGAGTTATGGTTGTTTTCTATGTATTTAAGTATTTATTACTGTATATATCGTCGCCTAGTACCCACAACACAAGCTTTATTGAGCTCACTGTGGGACTAGGTTGATTTGTGTAAGATTGTCCCATAATAATTATTTATTTATTTATTTAGTATGACAAATTGTTAGGCAATTAGGGGCACTCGAATTTTCATAAATATTCATCAAGATATGCGCTTGCTGTTGTTCTACTTTGCATATGAAACTAAGTAATTTCTATAAATCTATAGTCTGAGTGCGCACTTACGTTGTGTTTGTTTGATTATAAAACGTATTTTAACATTATACACAAGTTACCTATAAGTACTTGTTTTTTCTGGTCGTCTGAGCCCTTGACTTGCCTCAGCTCGCTAAGCGATTGTAACGAAAACCGTGTACAAAAAGACGGCTGAACCAATGGAATGTTAATGGTATCTGCATTTATCACTGCTTCTTATACGTTTTACTATGGGGAATTAGGGCTGCCTCGCAAAGGGTCATCTCTTACATATGGTCAAGTTCGATTTATACTCGTGCGCCGTTCATTTTGAGTCAGTCTAAACTGTACTTACATGTAAAACAGATTTTTTAGATTCACCCTGCAATAATTCAAAATTCCATGCGCTTGCTTGCCTTTAGAGTATTTTTCAATAATTTGTGTAAATTAAATATTATATTGTATGTTTGTATGTACGTACTACAAATTATATTACTGATATATTTTTTTGTAAAATAAAATTGTAGTAAATAATTTCATACTTAGGCACATGTCTGGTCGCCTACTAATCGTGAACAGTAAAATCTTTGTATTATATTAAAACAAACAGAACAGGGCCGAGGTAATTGTAATATATAATATTACCTGTAAATATTTGGTGATACTTCATCTAGATTCTCTTTAAAACGTATTATTTAGGTATGTGTAGTTAAACAGTATTTTATAATGAAGTACCCAATGCTAAGCTATAGCATTTCAAACCTTACCAGCAACCCTATTTAGTGCCAATCAACATTTTAATACTAGAAATGTTTGTAATTTATGGGTTTATTATGTATCTTTAGTTACCGTGACAAATAAACCTACCTGCACCACTTTACCGCTTTCTACTGTGATTTACAGCTTTAAGCCCTGCACTGTTTCTACAGCTTATAGAGCATTCGAGTCATATGAACCAGTGACTGTGACCCCCGATCATATAACTCACCATCAATTTTATTCCGGAAACATTCCTAAAGAAACTCAAGGTATATTTTTCTAACCAATGAAATGGCGCAGATTATCTAAGTTCGTGACTTGCTTCAGTAAGCCAGTGATGGATTTGTCATTATCAGGATGACGTCATTTTGCGTAGATAACGTGTCAAGGTGGTTGAATTGAACATAAAAATGACGGTAACTGTCATTTTATACTAACTTATATCACGCTATCGGCGCGATAGGTAAGTGCTGCCATCATTCACATCATTGAGCTGCATCTTTTAAGAGAACAAGCTTACCCTTGTTGACATTGGTCCGTGTACCACAAGGTACCAAATATATATTGTTTCGACAAACTCATTGTTACGAGATAAGTTAAAAAGGAAAGCAAAAAGCCATCCGTGGAAATAGCAAAAAAAATTCAAGACCCGACTGAAATGTTAAATTGAAAACCTCCTCCATCGAAATCATTGAAGTTAAGTAGTTAAACATTTGAAAATGTACGATATTTCTGTTCCTAAAGTTAATACACTTTTCATCCTAACTCCCTGGAGCCTAAATGGTCGCGCACTGTACGGTTTAAGAGGCATTTCCTCCCACGAACGCTGCGGCTGTGGAATGTGTTTTCCCAGCGGGCTTACAGTACAGTATGAGGTTCTTCAAAAGAGGAGTGTATTTGTTCCTAAAGGGTAGGCAACGCGCATGTGAAATGTGTATCTGGTTGCAGGCGTCCATAGGCTACGGTAACTGCTTACCATCCGGCGGGCTGTATGCTTGTTTGCCACCGTCGTGGTTTACAAATAAAAGATGGTATGATTGGTTATCCGGCAGAGAATGCTTGCCTGCGGTTGTTTAGCTATTGGAATTACATTCGAGACCGTTGTAATTGAAAGGTCTTATTTATGCTTCACGTCAAAGTATTATACTAAGAAACAATTATTGATAATTACGGACGATTCGTGATTAATGTATCTATATCTTATTACGTAGATAGATTATTAATAATACAAGTTAAAAGTAAAAGTTTAATAAACCTGTTTATGATCAGATATCTCGTTATGATTTTGATACTTCGGCATCTTCTGCTTCAAGTTGTTGCATATTAAACTAACCACATTTGATCACAATCACATAGGGTTTATTGGATTTAGCTACCCATGTAAATTTTATTTAAATAAAATAACAATTTAAAAAATTCCAAAAAAGTAAGACTTGCGACTATCAGGATATTATCCGGATAATACGGATATTTCGAATAGTTTCCGCTAGTGCTTGCTTGCTTGAGTGAGCAAAGGTATCATTCTAATCGCTAGACGAGCGTGTGCGACTCACAAGCTCAAACCATCTATGTAGTAGGTATAAATGTGTTTTCTTAAATTAAACGTTTCGTTTTAATTTACTGTAGTTATCACAACGTACAAGTTGAGAGGCAAGTGATAATAGAGAACATGCGTGAAAAATATTTAATTGAATTTGTTGCATAAACACGTTCAACAACCCCAAATTAATATAAATAAGTGGAAATCCGTAATAATTTTTAACAGTTTTTTAATGATATTGCGGTTTAAAAACGTAAAATTTAAAGCATTTTTTTTATACCTCAAATGTATTTTCGAAACTTCAGTTCGATTACTATTTACTTATGTTCTAACAAGAAAAAAATTTATGACAGCTATTTCATTTTTTCATTTTTTCAATTTTTCATTTTCAAAAACTTGTTCCTTCCAAACAGTTTTCTGCAACTTTGTGGTCGGTGACGTCACAAACCTCACACTTTTTGTATGAGGCGTTTTGACGCGCGGCGCAGACGCCTAACGTATTTTCACATTTTTGACGTTTCAGGGCTATCATAGATAGAGACATTTATTAGAGACATTTGAATCTACAGGGAAATATAATCGAATGACGTCTTCCAAAAAAATCATGCATATTCCTAATTATTAATGTGACTTCGGTTTCGCTCATACTTTTATGCCTCCTCGACTGGGGTTGTAAACAAATTATTATAAACTAGGCTAGGCGGATTAAGTACAGGGGTGTTCTTAAAGAGAAGTATAAACATCATAAGTAATCAAAAGTCAAATATGGAGCACCGCAACTTCCGACAAGCCGCCTTACAGAACCACCAACCAAAATAACGCTCCTTATTGGAGTTGCAAGGCTCTGATGACCGCTGAACACCAGGTTCACCTGGTGTTCAGAAATAATTGGTGTATTAGCTACCACTTGACTGACCAACCGAAAACCATTAGCTTTACCATCATTTACGGTCAGTCAAGTGGTAGCTAATACACCAATTATTTCTTAGTTTAAAGAAATTAGTGGGTAATTACTAATTAAACTCTTCCCTAAAGGGGAACAATTAAGGTCTATTATCAGACCAAAGGGCATTGAATTTATAAAACGAATGGATGAGAAAAACTTCAGTTTCAAGCTATATTATAGGTATTATAGTTTCGTGTGAGATTGATCTGACATTCATCAGGAGGTGTTAGTAGGATTTAATGAACCGCATTCTAATTTCGAAGCGTGTTTTAAAACCATTTGATCCAACTCAATTAAAAATATTCATTCCTGATCGCTTTGCTATACTGTTATTATGCTTAAAGCTAATTTTATCAAGGAAACCTCCTTGATTTATGAATTAGATGCTTAGTTCAATTTTTAGTCCAAACTTATTGGTATGTTAAAATCAATATTATACCTAGCTTTCATTGTTAATTGGATTAAAGTTAATGTAACTACCTCCAAATATCTAAAATATCCAATCAGAGCGCGTGCAGTAATTATAATGTGGCACTCGAACTCATAACAGCAATTATCTCGTAACCAGTAACACATGTTATGTCTGCCATACGATCATAAACCATTGAGGCTTCCACTACAGACGCTGGCCAAGTCACAAGCAGAACACTTTTCAGATCGCTGAACTGGTACCTATAATTAATTACCGTGAACCTGTAGCGGTTGATTGTTCTATTGTGGAATAAATAATAATTGACTACTGACAGAAATTTTTATATAAATCAATTATTTAATTTCAGATACCTCACCCGGTTTTGAAATAATAGCAAACCGCTTTTTCACTTGAATATTCAGGTAAGCTAGTTATACAGTTAACAAAAATAGTGGTGATCCGTTTAAGGACATAATTGGTATCGTATTGCGAAAAAATAAAGGAAAAAAAAATTAAACACCAAAAAAATGTTTTTTTTTGTATGGGACATGTCATTCAAGCCGGCCAACCCTCCATACAAAACAATTTTTTTTACCGGGTGGAATTTATTTTTTTGTTTTTTTATAATTAGAATACGATACCAATTATACCCTTTAACAGATCACCACTATTTGTTACACCTTATATTTCAAAGTTTGAAACAAAAGTGTCATGTCGCTTTTAGCTTGTACCATAGGTACAAGTCTTCGTGGGAGTCAGCCATCGCTCTTCAACAATTACCGACAGACGATCGATATTCGATATGCATCACATCAAGCTGACACCGAAGACGGTAGCTGTCATGTCACTTGTAAGGTAAAGTTAGGAAAACAGGTACAACTTGGCTAACCTTTAATTAATGGTAGGGAAAAGGACTGCTGTAGCACACTTAGATACCTAGCAGTGTCGGATTATCCACTACAGCTCGATTTTGGCTCGAATTAACACGTTCACAGTCCAGTGCATATGGATCACGCTGAACTACTCGTATCTCCACACCTCCGTGCCCCAACCAATCGCCGTGCCGTGTCGTGCCGTGCCGTGTCCGTGTACCAACACAGATGGGTCACTAACATACGATCGGGTACGACGAACTTGATTAGTATAACTTAATTCTTACTGCATGATAGTTTAGGGAGAATACTGATATATATTTTTTTATACCACGACGGTGGCAAACAAGCATATGGCCCGCCTGATGGTAAGCAAGTACCGTAGCCTATGGACGCCTGCAACTCCGGAGGTGTCGCAAGCGTTGCCGATCCTTTACAAAATTTTATTTGCTAGTTACACAACAGCATACAGAAAGATATGAGTATTGTACTAATTCGAAAGCGTGCTTGTTTGTTTCTTAGTGGCCCATATGTGGACGTGTGATTGAAGTAATTTGCTTGGACGTGCATACATACATGCATACATGCATACAGACATGCATACATGGAAATGCATACATGTTGTACGGGGACTATTAACGTGTTAAAGGTCATTATCTATCAGTTGAGTACTTTTATCATAAAGAATGTAAAAGCCAAATTAGCTACGGCGTCCGTATGCATATTTTTGACGCGCCGCTACCGATACGTAAGTACCTAGTACACTTACTTGGTAGGTACGTAAGTCACCCAAAAATCGTTAAATGCTTAAAGCATTACGTGAACGTTTACGTAGTGGACAAAGTGGAATTCATTTCAGCATCTTATATTTAACCACTTTTTGTCACGAGACCAACCAACTTCGAGTAGCGAAACGAGTCTGTTTCATACACTACACAGTACATACCTAAAACCTTGATTTCTAAACGTAATAGTTGCGCTTAAACCTGATACGGCTATTAGAAATTGCATATTGTAGGGCCCAACCTGTCGGGTTGGTAGGTGTAATGGCACCTAGGGAGTAGGAGTCCCGATCTAGGGCGATCGGGGCGATCGGCAGTGCCCGACAACCGCAGCTTTTAGGTCGTTAGAGTTATTTTACCTTTTTTATTTATAATGTTGGCCATTTGCTACACATTCCGTCTGGTATTTTATTTAAAATAAAAGTTAAAATGTGTAGATTCTCTGGTAATTAATATATTTATCTAGTTTTGTATTTAAATAATAGAAGGGTTGGGCAGATGAAGTTAGATTCAGGCAGCTCGAGCGGTCATTTAAATAACTATAATAATAAAAACAGTTTCTTTTTTTATTTAATGTATACTGTTATGAGTACTATCACCGTGCTTCACCAATACATTTTTTAGATATTTTGAAGGCATCTCTGTAAACGTTGGTAGGGACGATTTGTTGGTGAGGTAGGGTTTGTGGGGACGATTTGTAGGGAAAGTGTAATAACGAGCCCAACGCCAACAGGAGTTGGACACAACAGGTTGGGCCCTACAAATTGCCATGTGTAATAGCCGTTTAAGCAGTACCGGAACTCTATGACTATCCTTCACAGGAACGGTATCCTGCAAAATCGTATGACGGCCGCAAACTGACACGTAGCAATATAGTAAATAACACGTCTAGTACAATGTCCAGCATGACATGAGGTCATTATGACGCTATTGTAGCCGTACGTAAATACCCTATTAAATATAGACTGCACTGCATTGCTCGTTATTAGATTGTTGACCTCATAGTGCGATCGAATTACTTGTACGGACCGCATCATAGCAGATATCAGTATTCTGGCTTTAAATAAACGCTGGCGAAATGTCGAATAAATTTAAGAATGTTCAAACAACGAGGTTTCAAAATATTAATAGCGTGTCATATTTTTTTCCAAAAAATCCTTCTTGATCTATTTCAATGTTCAATGCTGGCTTTGCTGGCAACAAATGTCTGCCATCAAATCTGCTCTTCCTCGAACAATCACTCTTCCATTGTCTTTCAATGGTTCCTTCCTCCTTTTAAAAGGGATAAACGCTGGGGTTAAATTGGTTTTAAGTGGAAATTACTCACTCAAGATGGAGCGATTTGGTAAAAATCGCACAGGATAGTAAATCAGTTTTATATGATTTTTATCGCAAAATGATAATTACAAAAAAATCTGCAAAAATAAAATGTCTTTTGGAAATAAAGCGGAGATAAAACTGTTTAGAATTGTGCTTTGTAGTTTTGTACTCGCTTTTCTGCCCCATCACACATAAAAAGCACGCATACCCAAAGTACAGTACATTGCAAACAAAATCGGCCTACTTTTGCAGTAGACAGCCAATCGTCCTAAGGAAATTGCTAGTCTAAAACGACCGACAAAGCGCTTCGTTAAAATTAGATTATCGTAAGCAAGACTCCATAAAAGTGTGTAACTGTGAATCCTTTGAATATAAAGGTGAAGTTATACCAATTACTTATATTATTATTTGCGATAGAACCTATATATAAGTTGTGTGAAAATAATCGGAATAATTATGCCATATTTTCAGTGTAATTTTTTTCGTGTCTGTTTTTCTATTATATTTAATTCTATTATTGGGTAATTACTATTAACTTGATTGTACTTTGAATGTGGAATTTATGCCGACTGAGTGAGTTTTCCAATGACAGCTAGTTTACGCTTGATGGTACTGTTGTCTCTAGTTGAGCCGGCGTGTTTCGGTGAAGTCAAGGTACTGTTATTACAAATATCGTGTTGTGATTTGTGATTACCTACTTAGTAACTGTTCATTAATTATGTGACAGTATCATAATCTAGGGTATTAAGGGCATACGATATTGAAATAAATTATTTATAAAGAGACAAGATGAAACTCTCAGTTACTAGTTACTATTAGGTGCGTAGGTCAAAGGTTCATACAATGAAATACTGACTTTTGCTTAATATAATATAATTTTAATATTTATAAAAAAATTTAATACCACGACGGTTGCAAACAAGCATACGGCCCGCCAGATGTTAAGCAGCTACCGTAGCCTATGGACGCCTACAACTCCAGAGGTGTCACATGCGCGTTGCCGACCCTTTACAAAAGGGAGTATTCACTGTGTTGACGGCTAAAGGAACAAGAGAGCCCCTCATCGTCAACACACTGTGTCCTCTTTGAGCTCTTTGGCATCCTTACTCACCAGCAGGAACACAACACTATGTATGAGTGGGAAAGGGTCTAGTGCTATTTGGCTGTGGTTTACTGTAATGTGGAGGTACTTCCCCAGTCGGGCTCTGCTCCAGATTTGAGCGAGATGACATTCGCTGTGCTGTGCCCTACCACACAGCGAGATAACATTAACAGTACCCATACCTCTCTTTTGGACGTAGTTTAAGGACATACCCGTATCCAGACCTACTTTAAGGACATATCCGCGTCCAAAAATCGTATGATTCAAAGGGGGGTAAAAAACTTGCAAGGTTTGATTACTGGCAGTCAGAGATACGGATCCGGGGTCAAAGAAACAACTGCACTGCTATTTTAATTTAATTAGCAGCATCAGGCCGGCTAGCATATCTTACATTGTCGCCTGTCACTCCATACTTCGAGTCGCGCTTGAAGTATGAACTGTCGCGTCAAACGTCAAGTTATGCTAGGCGTGCAGCTATCGCAAAAACCGATGATCAAAAATCTAGATATTAGGCGTATTCAAATTTTATAATCTTGACTTGTTTCAGATATTTTATCAATATGATTTTCTTTTGTCATCAAAATAACGTCATGCCTATCAGGTTAAACCCATTGACATAGCGTTATTCTTATTTTGTATTTAACAAACCCTCCATAACGAATTGAATTAAATTGATAACCAGAAAGGGACGATCCGATTTACAAAAACGTTTAATATCAAATCATTATTAAAATAATTACAAATAATATTCTTGGAAAGTGCGTTTAGATTTAGGATTCTAGTTATTATTTGTTTAATATATTATGAGCACTGGTTAATTTAAAGTCTAGTTACTTTAATAAATACTGTTTTCCTCTTCGCTTTTGTCGGCTGATTCGCAAAACTCTATAAAACGTCGTCTTATTTCTTAGTAATCAAACAAGCACACAGAACAAAATACTTATTTTAAGTTCCAAGGTTTAGCCTCGTGTTCAATAACAGATCTGTTGTAAGACTATGAGTAACGTGCAAAGTTGTTTACTTTTTGAAACGTGCAAACCACCAAGTATATATAAAAATAAAAATTGTAAATGCATTAAGTTATACAAAGGGTTATGCATTAAATACATGTTAATGTCAAAAATGTCGTCCGCTGTCACAAGAAACATAAATATGCACTTCAGAGGGTCTATTCGACTCATGAGAATGATAGGTAACGTGGATACCATGTGCCTACTTTTATATCAAAATAAAATAACAAATATACTTAGGGTACGAGATACATACGAAGTATTCGACCGACTTAGAATTTTCTGTACTTAATGTACATTTGTGTTATATGTATTAAAAACGATGGTCCTTAGATTAGCATCATGGTTCACTAACAGAAAGTGAGTTTTATCTCCTTTTTAGGGTTCCGTAGCCAAAATAGCAAAAACGGAACCCTTATAGTTTCGTCATGTCCGTCTGTCCGTCCGTCCGTCCGTCCGTCCGTATGTCACAGCCATTTTACTCGGAAACTATGAGACGTATCTTTATAAAATTTTAACATAAGGTGTATTTTGTGTCTACTTAGTTCTGTACTGAAATTGCTGAAACGATTTTTGGGGGGGCACTCCATAAAAATATCTACCAAATACCAACATGATGCATATCAATCGATAGGTCTTGAAAAATAACATTGAGGTTCCTTTGAACATTTTTTGATTAAGTAGAAATTTTCAGGAATAATCACTCCGAAAGTTAAAAAAAATGTGTCCCGTAAGTCCAAAAATTATGAAAAATTTCAAGAAGATACATCTTTGAATATTCTTTCCACGAAAATTATTTTGAACATTATCGGTTAGACGTTTTTGAGATATCTCAAAAAAACTACGTACATAGGCAGATACGACCTTGCGATATTAATTTTTCCGATACGGCACCCTTGCCCGACCTTTGCCCTGCTAGTCTGTCTAAGACAGTCTGTCTAGTCTACATAAAGTCGAATAAACTCCCAGGTCGGCCGGTTGGCTCTCTCAGAGCCTATCTTACCTCCTGTGGCGTAACAACATAATCTATTCCATATGACTCATGGCAAGTTCAAACAGACAGAAGACAGAATAACGAACTTTTATTCCTCACGCGACCGAGCGGAAATTAGTCATTAAAAATTAGATAACCTAATCAGCTATGACTTTTCCGAATCGCACTTTTAGTCGAAAGGGTGGCCGATAACGCGTGATAAAGGACCCGCATTTTTACTACCTACTAATTAGAGTTATCCATAAAATAGGAAATGCTTGTAGTCATTTTATTGATTGAATTATTGGAAGCTATTAAACTTACCTCGCTTATGTTAGAAAATTATAATGAATAGAATCATTAGAATCTTGGTTTAGGAGCGTTATGTTTAAATTATGTTTGCATCCATTTTTATATTATTGTTTTATGTTTCGGCAATAAGTACCTATGTATTTAATTTTGAATTATAGACACTTACCTGGCCTTATGAACGAGTACCTACCTACTTACTACTTAGTAACTTTTTAACTGTAGAACCAGCCGATAACGCAGATTGCTTTTTCGGACTGTCTATGCTGCAAAGGATATAAGATTGTCTGTGTGCATTCGAAAAAAAAATTATGCTAGAATCCCCACGATCACTCTGCCTCGTGCTATTGGCATTGCATTCATCCAACAGGCTCCTTGCAACATTGACCAGTGGGCTACCGCGAACATCTAATCGAAGTTTCGTTAGCTCCGTCTCTATCGCTCTTGCAAAGAAAGATAGTGATGTAAATAGACCATCGAACGTACGAAGTGGTTTGCGGTTATAGGCCAGATAACTTGAGATACAGAGAAAAGTATCCATTCGCATAAAACGTTATTCACGCATTTTAAGGAAACGATTAAAGATAAGTTCCGTGGCAGAAAAAAGTAATTTGAATATCGTCACTGAAACGTACATTTCACACATAATGATATCGTCGGCAAGAAACACGAGCAGACAGTTTCCTGTGAACTGCTAATCGAGACCAGTGCATTCCCGCCCCGTGTCGATATACAGAGTGTTTTATATTAAGGGTTAAAAGCAAATAACAATAAATATGTATATATAATATATGAGAGGGTAAATAAAATCGCACATATGTTTTCTATGTATGTAAATATTTATCTATATCTATTATATATACCATCGTCTAGTACTCATAACACTGGCCTTATTAAGCTTACTGTGGGACTAGGTCGATTTCTGTAAAATGACCCATAATGCATACATATATTTTATTTATTTATTACTTCTGTATACAGAAAATTCACTATGACATATTAACAGTGATCGTACATTTTCCAGCTAAATTGGTGCAACGACGTTTTTTTATTAAATTGTTATTTAATTACCAACCATCTCTACATTATTACTTAGTTCTAAGTGGCTTTGATTTTATTTGATTCTTAGTTCAAACATTTAATAGCCTCAAAAAAATAATAACCTTAGCACTGCACCAAAAATGCTGGAAAATGTACGATCACTGCATATTAAAATTCCTGTTTAGGTTTGCCAAACATGCCTAACCTTGGCCGTATTTCTCTATCGCATTATATATACTATATTTCGGCATTAAGGGAAAATATAATATTCATATTCATATTCATATTCTTTATTTGTATTGATCATACATTGTCACAGGTATAGGTAATATACAGTTGTAAAATTAGCTTAATAGGTAATTGTTTTGTTTACAATATTTATGTCAAGTTTGTATTACTCCATATAATATGAATTAAAAATTGTTTTAGTTTCATTCCAGTATGTTAGGATCGTTATTGTTATTAAAGAATTCCAGGAGTTTAATCGAATATTTTCTGGAATAGGAACATTTTTTGTGAAAACTATATACATAACATAACTATCTACATATGTTTTCATGTACTCTGTACGGTTGATGTTTTTTTATTTTGAATTACACATCATCCTGTATACAGACGTAATACGTTCTGGCAACCAATTCGATGCCTCATTGATACCAAAAATCGCGGAATCAACTCGAATACGAGCATCGACTACAACCCGTTAATTGCCTATTCAGTGAATCGGTAAAAGACACCGCGCGTTGTACTTACTAATAAACCGTAGTTAGCCTCTTAGGCGGTTAACACACTGATGCGGTTTCCACATGCAGCGACGGTGTGTGAGCGAGATAACGCTCTGAATGTGTATTACGCTGTCTCGTTCACCGGAGTGGAACTCCGCCGGCGCCAGTGTGAAATCCGCCTTATTTGCTCTGTAAGAGGTAATCCCCGCGAGCACCTCTAGCGAGTACCTTTTAACTATTAATTGTCTCCAGCGTATCGGACGTACTAACAACTTCATAACTTGAAGTCATGATGTAAGCTCGAATGACCCTTTAAATTATCCTAACTTAAAGTTAGTAAGATAAATGTCCTAGTATAGTATTTCCTCCCGTTCTTGGCCTGTTACGGATTAGTGTTCTTATCAGTAAACTCCATTGTAGCAAAACCGCAAGCGCACGCGCCACGACAAAAAAAAGGATTTGGGCTCATGTTAGCGTTTATAGAATATCTACCATATGGACCACGCAATAAGATTCAATATGAACTAATACAAAAAAGCTGTATATTCTTAACGGTTGCGCCCAGCGTAGGCGACTTAAACGCTCTCCATCCAGCATATCTTGACACCGAGATCCGAAACAAATATGCGTAATCGGAGACCGCGCTTGCACTGGTATTCCGAGCGCCCGACTAGGCAGCGCTTAGGAGGCAATTGGAATTATTCCTCACGGGCAGGTAAAACAGGGTCGGATTTTGATTGGAAACATTTGGACACAAATACGATTTATGAATATTTAATATTAAAAAAAATATATATAAATATTGGGTACGTATATAACAATAATAATACTGATACAGATAGGTTCATTTACAAGTCATATAACTTACAAGCTAAGTCCTTATACAGTTGTATATTTTAATTTTAACTATAATAGAAGGTATTCCGTTTTAATTATCATTTCTTTTCATTGCATTACAATTCATTTAATTTCATTCAAATCAGTATATAAATAATAATCAGGTTAACAAATTACAGAAATAATCGGTTAGTTATATTTAGTTATACGAATAATCAACGAATTATAAAATCATTTTTTTTTTATGTTAAACTTACATATTTTTACCTAGAAAGTTAACCCACTGTTGCGTGTTAACTCATATTTATTACCTTAACATTAACACATTCAAATGATGATAATAAGCACAACTTGAATGTGTCTTTCTTCGCTTAAAACATGCTGTGCTGTATTGGCGTTTTACGTTTAATACATAAATATCCGATTGTAAATCAAGTAAAACTTTTCTAATAAAGCTCATTAATATAATAAAACTTACAATGTACACAACGCACATTTGGTTAGTGTTGGGGTGACTCATTATTTAGGAATGCGCTACCTACGCACTATCAACTTAGGGCCTACCCTAGGAAATGGCTAAGCTGGATTAAAGGGTTATCTTTTCCCAGTGTCTTATAAGCCTTGCTTTAAGTACATGTGCTTTTTATTCTATACCACCCTTTTCATGACGACCTGGCTTCGTTTTTTTGAATTTTGTTTGCTACTGTTTGGACTTTGAGTGTTAAGTTTTATTTGACCTCTGGCATTGTTAATCTGGACTTTCGATCGGATTTCTACATTTCGAATGTAAAAATGTTCCGACCATGGGAAGATGCCGTTACGTGTGTAATGTTTCGACCATGGGAAGATGCTGTTACGAATGTAATGTTCCGACCATGGGAAGATGCTCATACAAGTGTTTTGTGCCGACCATCGGAAAGCGTCAATTATAGTATCGCTTTTCAACCATGCGGAGGCGCTACTAATAGCGTTATGTTTCGGCCATTAAAAGATGCAAGCAAGAATAAAAAAGTGTCGCGGCCATGGGATGCCGGTCATCGACGAACAATTATTGAAGTCTGTACCTGTAACTATTTAAAACGTTGAAGATTTATAAATTATTAATAGAAGAATTATTAATATTATTTTTATTTGATTTCTTTATTCTTGGTAAGTAATTTGCTGTATATTAAAAGTGTAATATAAAGAAAAAAAATGTTTTTACAATTCGTTGATTATTTGTATAAATGATTATAACTAACCCCTATACATGTTTAAAATGTACCTGTAACTATCTAAAACATTGATGTTTTATTACGTTTTAATGTAGCATCTTAATATTATTTTTATTTAAATTTATTTATTCTTAGTAAGTAATTTGCTGTACCTATGTTAAAAGTAATATTAAAAAAAAATGATTTTAAAATTCGTTGATTATTTGTATAACTGATTATAACTAACCGATTATTATTGTAATATACTTACCCAATATTTATATATTTTTTAAATTAAATATACATAAATCGTACACGTACCCAAATGTTTCAATCAAAATCCGACCATGAATTTACCTGTCTGTGAGGAATAATTCCAATTGCCTCCTAAGCGCTGCCTAGTCGGGCGCTCGGAATACCAGTGCAAGCGCGAACTCCGATTATGCATATTTGTTTTGGATCTTGGTGTCAAGATATGCTGGATGGAGAGCGTTTAAGTCGCCTACGCTGGGCTCAACCGTTAAGATTATACAGATTTTTTGTATTAGTTCATATTGAATCTTATTGCGTGGTCTTGTTGCGTGGTGGTGGTGGTATTCTGGTGCATTAATAGTACATTACTTACCAAGGACTGTAAAAGAAAGAAAGCCCGAAATCGCAGGTATTTGTGACCCGAGCCGCAGGCGAGGGTTGTAATTATGCGATAGAGGGCTTTCTTTTTACTGCCCGTGCTGAGTACACAATTTTGTACACGTAGCGTGCGGTAAATCTCAAATTATGGCCAGGTGTGACGTAAAGAATATTTACGTACGTAAGTACCTTAAGTTAGTAATTACTTAACGAAGTATATTTAGGTACTTACTTACTTAACGGGTCTGTTTCATTTCATGTGTAAGTATTTTTTGGTTTATTTTATTTTTGTATAAGGACCTACTTTTAAACAATTAATATTTTATACCTTTAAGTATTACTTAATTTTATTTTGTATTATTTCAGATTAAAACTTGACCTAACTTCGAGTACTAGCTACCTATCAAAAACTGAACACGTAAATAAAACAAGGTAAAAAGTTAATAACTTTTAATTGAAAGTTATTAACTTTAAAATATCGTATTCTGTCATTTAGCTGTCTTCACTTCCTTAATGTCCAAATCTACATATTTGCAAATCTGATCTTGCGAGCTATAGAACATTGGCTACTTACAACTAAGATATATCAGTGTCGAACGAAATTGACAAATAACTTGAAGAAAGTAAGCTAAAACAAACTTAAGTCTATACTGAAGTTCATACACATGTGCCTGTTTTTAACTAAGGCAGCATGTGGCGGTGTTTCGCGCCAGCAATCGAGTTAACACTATTAGTGACTAATAGGTTGTGTGAATGATGATAAATCGCATCTCATACGATATATTTTCTCCCACGTTCTCCTTAGTCTAACCAACTAGGACCTTGAAATCTTTCTTTCGAAATTTAGCAAATCAAATAGGTTTTCAGTTCATGGAAAATTAAGGATACGGATACGAACTGCCAAATTGTTGCACTAATTATCATCTCTTGAACAATCCCTTATAGTTAGAGCTTTATAGGACATCGATGTATGGGAACCAATATTTTTGACATTAAAGCATGAGCCTTGGCACACTTGTTACTTAGGTGGACTAGAGTTGAAAACGCCCGGCAGCCAAGGGCGGACGCCCCGCTGGTGGGGGGGAGGAGGGGGTGAAGTTTCGTTCCGCCGCGCGTTCTTTCGGTCCTACTATCATCTTATTTATAGATACTAGGGCATGTTTGGTATCGTTTTCGGATAAACTGAGGATGGCCAATCATTTTTTGTGACATTAATAACATCTTTTCATAGAAAAAAAATGAAATACAGGCAGAAGTCAAAAAATCTCAGTAAAAAAAAAACTTTCTGCAATGATTACGTAAAAACATGCAACAATTGGGGCATGAAAAAAATATGATTATAAAGCCACGTTTATGTAGATTTCAAAAACATATAACATATTAGAACAATTTGAAACGCAACTTCGTAAAAAAAAGTTTAGAACAGTGACTCGTCCAAATATTATTACTTCATAAAATGAGGACCCCAAAAACAAATTTTATAATTGCTTGATTGTGTAATGTAACTACTAGCTTCATTGTATATTACTTAGTTAATAGCTGTGTTTAAGTTCGTTAGCGTGTGTGTTATATTATATTTTGAATTGTGAATAATCTAACCGTTTTATGATCTCAATTGACTGGTTCAAAATAAAACTAACAAGTCACAGATCTGATCATATATTATTGTTAATCTGATTATATATACTGAAATTCGTACATATATTTATGTGTAACATGTTCCATCACAAGCACACAACTCGGTGCACTTCAATTTTTGTTGAAAACACCTGCATCTAGCAGCTCATTTCTTTTTGCATCTGCACATAATCATTTCCATGCAGGCTTCGGCAGCTACTGGCAAGCTAGTCCATCTAGGTTCCCATCTCTCATTAACTTTCGTCCATCCCCAATCAGATGAACTTGGAATATTTTGGATCGGTGACATTTGACCCCTTACATGAACTGCTTGAATAACTGCCCGCAGAAAATGCTGGTGCAGTGCAGCATTCGTTGGTGGAATATTTTCCAACTGGCGGTCTTTTTTCGTGAACAACTGCTTTCGGCATTCGTTCACAGCCGAAACTAAGCTGGATCTAAAACAAAAATGCTAAATTTATCACAACTACTTACCTACCCTCTAAATTACTCATAGTTTTATGAATAAAGTAAATATTACCTATCATACATGACGACAACAAACTTTTCCACAATCGCCATTGCATCTTCAATTCTGCCGTAGTATGCTGCCAGGAATCCTTCTGTGGCACTAGGGAGTGCATTCCAGGCTTCGAATGCACTCTTTTTTCCTTTCCCGTTAAAAAAAGAAACTGTGTCACAACCTGTGAAGGCGGGGAACAGAGTAGGAACTTTTGCTTTTTGGGGCCCTGTAAAAGAAAATATATTTGAATAATTTAACCCAGTCGTAACGTATACAATAAAGATATATTATTTATGACTGTTTTTACCGAGCGCGTTGGCTATTTCTTTACAGCAAAGGTACTGCTGGTGTTTCCCAGTACCAATGTGTACCCATAGTTCCTCTAGCTGAGGTGTTTGTTGCACAGTTGCGACAGCTAATACCACAACATCCGTATCAATGGTACGAATCATGATCCGTGGGGAACCTTGGCTTACAGCGTCAGGAACACCCAAGGTTTAGCTCCGTGTAATCATGAAGAAGCCGACTCGAGAATGATGGTGCACGTAGCTGACGCTGTAAGCCAAGGTTTCCCACGGATCATGATTCGTACTGTTGATACGGATGTTGTGGTATTAGCTGTCGCAACTGTGCAACAAACACCTTAGCTAGAGGAACTATGGGTACACATTGGTACTGGGAAACACCAGCAGTACCTTTGCTGTAAAGAAGTAGCCAACGCGCTCGGTAAAAACAGTCATAAATAATATATCTTTATTGTATACGTTACGACTGGGTTAAATTATTTAAACATATTTTCTTTTACAGGGCCCCAAAAAAAAAGTTCTTCCTCTGTTCCACGCCTTCACAGGTTGTGACACAGTTTCTTTTTTTAACGGAAAAGGAATAAAGAGTGCATTCGAAGCCTGGAATGCACTCCCTAGTGCCACAGAAGGATTCTTGGCAGCATACTACGGCAGAATTGAAGATGCAATGGCGTTTGTGGAAAAGTTTGTTGTCGTCATGTATGATAGGTAATATTTACTTTATTCATAAAACTATGACTAATTTAGAGGGTAGGTAAGTTGTTGTGATAAATTTAACATTTTTGTTTTAGATCCAGCTCAGTTTCGGCTGTGAACGAATGCCGAAAGCAGTTGTTCACGAAAAAAGACCGCCAGTTGGACATGTTACACATAAATATATGTACGAATTTCAGTATATATAATCAGATTAACAATAATATATGATCAGATCTGTGACTTGTTAGTTTTATTTTTAACCAGTCAATTGAGATCATAAAACGGTTAGATTATTCACAATTCAAAATATAATATAACACACACGCTAACGAACTTAAACACAGCTATTAACTAAGTAATATACAATGAAGCTAGTAGTTACATTACACAATCAAGCAATTATAAAATTTGTTTTTGGGGTCCTCATTTTATGAAGTAATAATATTTGGACGAGTCACTGTTCTAAACTTTTTTTTACGTAGTTGCGTTTCAAATTGTTCTAATATATTATATGTTTTTGGAATCTACATAAATGTGGCTTTATAATCATATTTTTTCATGCCTCAATCGTTGCATGTTTTTACGTAATCATTGCAGAAAGTTTTTTTTTACTGAGATTTTTTGACTTTTGCCTGTATTTCATGTTTTTCTATGAAAAGATGTTATTAATGTCACAAAAAATGATTGGCCATCCTCAATTTATCCGAAAACGATACCAAACATGCCCTAGTATCTATAAATAAGATGATAGTAGGACCGAAAGAACGCGCGGCGGAACGAAACTTCACCCCCCCCCCCCCCACCAGCGGTGCGTCCGCCCTCGGCTCCCGGGCGTTTTCAACTCTAGTCCACCTAAGTAACAAGTGTGCCAAGGCTCATGCTTTAATGTCAAAAATATTGGTGTTGTCCTATAAAGCTCTAACTATTAGGTACGACTACGTACTAAGGGATATATTTTTGTCTCATTCGGCGTCGAGACCCTTGGTCCGTGGGGCCCTAGCGCTGAGTCTCTTCAAATACCTGTCGACGAGACTTAGAGATGCCACAGGAGACCGATGAGGTGGCAGCTATCTTGTCAACGTATCAGTTTAGTAATTTAGAGAGGAAATGCTGCCAGCATTGTCAGCATGCACAGCACAGCATGTCTTCTGTACCATGCCGCTGGGGCCTGTTTTAGATATATTTTAGTTTTATTCTTAGAGTTAACTATGTAAATTTATTTTTAGTTTTAGTTAATTTTATTTGTTATATTTTTAAGTCATCAAATGTCAATGTGTGTCAATTTTGTAACGACTACGTAATTATATACATATATGGACTGAATGGTCTATCAGAAAAATATCGACATTCGACAGGCAATGCCACAATAGTCAAAGTAAAAATGTCGGTGCGAATTTTTCCCAATAATAAGTGTACAATAAGGTCCTGTACCTACACATATTTTGTCCTAAATATTCGATGTGTTCTAGACCTCGACTATACCTACATTATCAGGCGGTTTAGCATAAACATGCGTTATCTGTCGACTGCATACTTCGAGTCGCTCGTGAAGTATGGAGAGTCGCGCGACAACGTAAGTCGTGTTAGCAGGGCTGGTAATACTTACCTATGCACACGTCATTTGTTTGTATTGGACATGTGTCCAAATAACTGTCTAGACAGCGAGGATAACATATAATATTACATTACTTACCTAGGGCTGTAAAAAAAAGAAAGCCCGAAATCGCAGGTATTTGGGACCCGAGCCGCAGGCGAGGGTTGTAAATATGCGATAGAGGGCTTTCTTTTTTACTGCCCGTGGTGAGTACACAATTTTACGTCCCCACCTGGCCATAATGCGAGTTTTACCGTAAGCGTAGCGAGCGGTAAAACTCACATTATGGCCAGGTGTGACGTAAACTTTTTATGACACGTACATGTCTAAAATGCCGGTTTGTTTATAAAAGTAAAAGTTCAAGTGTTTTTTCAAGTGAGAAACTGTGTTGACAGTGTATACAGATACTTATAAATAGGTAATATAGACCGGCAGTGGTCATTCAAAGTTCCGCTTCGCGCTTTTCATCATTGTTGTAGATAACGTCACATTGAGAAAGTCTCGGCTACAAATAATTTGGCAAATTCTTTGAAATAGTGGAGCGCCTCGAATTCCAGGGGTACATTTTGACTATTCGGTATTTAATAGGTAGCTTAAGTATAATATTGCCTGAAATATTTACAAATATTAATTTCAATCGTGCATGAGTATGTAAAACAAAACTGCTTCTTGAGCGTCATGTGCGCGTTGTCGGGGTCACGGATCTCCTGTTTACAGTTCAATAAACAACTTGTGAGTGTTTAACTGTGTAGCATATCGACGTCGACTACCTGTGTTCCTCTTCTGTCTATGGCTTATGCTAGAGTAGGAGCAGAGAATTAGTCGACGGAATCGATACTGATATCTTCAAGATTTGTATAGGTGTGATTCCAATAGCTTGCCTGACTGAAACTATTGATTGTTAAGTGTGTGGTGGAAAAACTAAAAGCGATGATGTGAACTTTACTGTGTCAACAATTCAATGCCATTTGACATTAGTCAATCTTCAAATATGTCATTAGTCTCACAGCCATAAATCTCTCCAATTACCCGTTAGGTAGATCGTCATAAACCTATTAAGTACCAAAATGGTGTTCAACAGTTATGAGTTCGTGACCTGATGTTATTACAACAGCGGAAACTGAAGAAGCAACCACAATCAGTGCCAAATTGTTCATAATCAAAAACTTTTAAGACGGAAAATTCCCAGCTACTTGCTGGTTAAATTTGTCAACGCTTCAAGCTAGAGTACTTACCTTTGCCACTCCTAAAAGACTGGCTAACTATCCCATAGATGTACCAGACCTCATCATGTAACATTGGTTTAAATAGATCTCGGTTTACGCCACTCGTGCAACGTTGCAACCAATGAGTACACAGCAGGCGGCAGGATGCGTGTGCGCACGCCAACGGACGAACTTGCAAAACTTCTCGGACTCGAGTTGACGTATGGGTTTTTTGCAAGGATCGGCCACACCTTCGCTTTACGCAACGTCTGACGTAACTGTTGCCAATTAAGGAGTGTTTTTAAATAATTTTACTTAGTTTTTTATGTTAGTTACGTCTTTTAAGTTAACATATATGGCATTATCGAATAAGTACGCCTATTTGGGTAATATTAGGAAACGAAACCTGGGATAAATGTGACTATTTGGTTGTGGGTTGTTTTGTCTATTAGAATTCAGCCTATTCGAACTTACAAACTCATCTTATGTCTCACCTATAGGCCACCAATATTTACCTATCGGTAGGTCACCTAATGGATGAAAACAAGATGCGCTGCGCAGCAAATAATGACAAAATACGAGTATTATCCGTATTAGACCCAGTTAGAAAAATGTATCCAAACTATACCACAGAATAAATAATGCTCTGCAAAAACTTTCGCACATACATAACGGTACATAATAGCACTCTATGTAAATATACGCAATTGACGACTTCGTTCTATACTATGTATAATTGGTAAACATACAGTATCATCTAGGTTAATGTTAATGGTTTACAACGCTGGCTAAATTAAGTCCCAATACGATTTGTCGATAAAGGCATAAGAACCTCATTAATACAAAAACACTCAGTCGTTTTTTAGCTAAGAGGATATTGTCTATAATGTTTTGGTCGTGATTAGCTTTCTTCGCTAACCTGTAATTGGCACTGGCATAATTTAGCCTTGGGGTGATTAATATATCGTTTAAATGGTATCTAATCTTATTAAAGTTGATGTTAGACCGACAGCCGTATGAACGAGTTAGTTAAGTAGTTTAATGTCCATCACACTTTGATTATGACAACACTGTACTGAAAAACACATAATTTCGTTGTCATCATCTTCATCCAAAGACCAGGCATAGTCTGGCAGATCTTTGTCAGTAGCACTAGAAATAGATCTCGGTTTACGCCACTCGTGCAACGTTGCAACCAATGAGTACACAGCAGGCGGCAGGATGCGTGTGCGCACGCCAACGGACGAACTTGCAAAACTTCTCGGACTCGAGTTGACGTATGGGTTTTTTGCAAGGATCGGCCACACCTTCGCTTTACGCAACGTCTGACGTAACTGTTGCCAATTAAGGAGTGTTTTTAAATAATTTTACTTAGTTTTTTATGTTAGTTACGTCTTTTAAGTTAACATATATGGCATTATCGAATAAGTACGCCTATTTGGGTAATATTAGGAAACGAAACCTGGGATAAATGTGACTATTTGGTTTTGGGTTGTTTTGTCTATTAGAATTCAGCCTATTCGAACTTACAAACTCATCTTATGTCTCACCTATAGGCCACCAATATTTACCTATCGGTAGGTCACCTAATGGATGAAAACAAGATGCGCTGCGCAGCAAATAATGACAAAATACGAGTATTATCCGTATTAGACCCAGTTAGAAAAATGTATCCAAACTATACCACAGAATAAATAATGCTCTGCAAAAACTTTCGCACATACATAACGGTACATAATAGCACTCTATGTAAATATACGCAATTGACGACTTCGTTCTATACTATGTATAATTGGTAAACATACAGTATCATCTAGGTTAATGTTAATGGTTTACAACGCTGGCTAAATTAAGTCCCAATACGATTTGTCGATAAAGGCATAAGAACCTCATTAATACAAAAACACTCAGTCGTTTTTTAGCTAAGAGGATATTGTCTATAATGTTTTGGTCGTGATTAGCTTTCTTCGCTAACCTGTAATTGGCACTGGCATAATTTAGCCTTGGGGTGATTAATATATCGTTTAAATGGTATCTAATCTTATTAAAGTTGATGTTAGACCGACAGCCGTATGAACGAGTTAGTTAAGTAGTTTAATGTCCATCACACTTTGATTATGACAACACTGTACTGAAAAACACATAATTTCGTTGTCATCATCTTCATCCAAAGACCAGGCATAGTCTGGCAGATCTTTGTCAGTAGCACTAGAACAAAAAGCTATATTCATTCCTTTTTATATTTATATCTATATTTGGGGTGTTGGCCCAAAACATTTACCTACCAAACCATCCATTCTCATCCATCCTTCTTGTGAAATGACGCCATGATTTTTTAGCCCTGGAAATTCAGAGCACCAAAATTATGAATATAAGTATGGCAAAATAGCACATTAACAAAAATAGTGTAATTTTAAAAACCTATTTAGTCTATCAGTTAGATTTGATAGAATAGACTTGAACGCGTTAAAATAATAAGGGCTTTAATTTATACTCTTGATTGGTTAGCACTAGTGGATTCATCCACTATCGAATTCGATTACTTATTTTCTTTTTTTTTCTGAAAATATATCTGTTACGGACAGCCTAGATCCCTACCTAAATAAATTGTATTCTACCTAGTTAGTAATAAGGTGTCTAGGTAAGGTGATAAATAAGTGGTACACACAGGTCAACTTTATTAAAGTAAAAACTAGATTGATTGATGTCTGTGCAGAAACAAGACTTGTTTGTACCGCTGAAAAGCAGTATATGTGCCCTCTGTGATGGTACGCGCCCGACTAAGGGCGGGCAGAGGGGGAGCGGCGTATTTGTATGAATGTTGACCCAAGCAGCCGTAATTACCAAACGACGACCGCGGGCCCCGACTGAGGTGGCAAAGCTTGACCGAAGCGAGAGCCGCGAAAACATTTTGATTTTTCCGGAAAATGCCGCAGCCCACATAGGTCATACATACCTCTAGAGATAGGTTTTCTAGTAAACTATCCAGTAGAAATAGTTTTGTAAGCCTCGGACTTAGGATACCGGAGTTAGAGTAGATAGAAGCTCACTCCCATACAAAATTAACTAATAAGAAAAAGCAACTTTTTAGTTTATTGAAATTCTGTAAAGATATTGTCTTAGATAGACAGATCTTGCAAAGACCTTTCTAACAAGGTATAAATCATCGAAATCCGTCCAGTAGTTTTCGAGATATAAGCAAAAATGTAAATAAATACGTAAATATCCTAAGTCGAGTGCAAGAAAGAGATAGCAATGTAAACAAAGGACTTCTCTGTCTAAAACTTCTAGATTCTTCGAATGTGTGAAAAAGATAGAGATATCCTTGTCTAAAATATCTAGATTTTTCCATAGCGTAAAAGAGATGAAGATAGATCTCTCTTTCAGATTGTTCTAGATATTTCCACCCTCGCTATTTTCGAATCATATAAAAGCCGGCACGCACCGCCGTAGCGACAGTTCAGTTCAGCAAGCAGTTCCAGCAAGAAAAATAAGAAGAAGAAGAGATAATAGTGACCAGTAGTCGACAGTATCAGTATATCAGTGTGCGTACCGGCTTTCTATGTGCCTAGTGTTAAAGTTTAGTGCCTAGCGTACCTAGGGTTCATATGACAGGGTATATGTACCTGTTTATGGACTAAGCGTTATAAGTAAAGTGTTAGTGTCTCAGTTTGTACCTAGTGCTCTTAGGGTAAACGTGCCAGTACTCGGGCAGGGTATATGTACCTGTTCGTGGACTAAGTAGTTCAAGTAAAGTTAGTGACAGTGCGAAGTAGGGTAAATGTGCCTATCCTCGGACAGGGTATATGTACCTGTTCTAGGATATAAGTTGTAAATAGTGTAAATAGCCATAGTTAGCCAAGTGTACCGAGTGATTGTGTTTTAGTAATAAATAAGAATCCAAGTGCAGTGAGTGTTATTACTGAGAGTCCCGTTCCACAGTGGGAGGAATTGGATCCCGAACCAGCGAATGCTCTGTATCCGCATAAATAAATATTTAGACTGTGCTGTCGCTGATGCAGACTGACGCCAGAGAGTAGCCTGGCGGCCACAGTTCTATGGTCCTTCGAGCCGGATCAGGGGATTCAGTGGAACTTGGACTAGTGAAAAGTGGATTCTTATAGTGACTACTGACACTTTGCGTGTGTGTTATTTGTGACATTGTGTTGTGAAATAGTGCTATAAAGTGCCGAGATGGAATCTTCAGGAATAAAAACGAGGTCGCAGTCTGGCCGCCGCACCGGAGAGGAAGAAGGCCGACTAGAAGATACTGCGGAAGGCGTATCTGCGAACGTGGCAGGGGCACCCGGTACCGTGCGCACCCCACAGGATGGGGTCACGGGCAAGGCCGGGAAGCCGTGTCAAGAATCTTCTGCGGGGGTACCTGTAAGAGCTGGAGCCATGGTACCGTCTGGGCCCGCGAAGGTTGTCCATAAGGGACCACCACGTTCCCCGTCGACACTGGAGCGGCGAAGGATCGAGCAAGCGATCAAGAAGCAGCTGCGACACAAGGAAAAGGCGGAGCAACGCCGAGTTGAGCGCGAGCACCTGAGTGGGCGCGCGCAGAACCTGTCTCCGGTTTCGGAAAGAGGGAGTAAGGAGGCCCAGTCAGAGGGCCACCCTAAGGCCACGGAGACACAGAAGTTACCGACTCCATCACCAGGCAAGGTACCGACGGTCAAGTCTCATCCGTCGAGGAAATCGCACGCATCACACGTAAGCAGCCTCCGATCAGCCAAATTAAGAGAGCTCGAACTCGAGCAAATGAGGAAAGAGGTCGAGCTAAAACGGCGAGAGATCGAGTTGGAACGAGAGCTGCTAAGGAAGGAGTACGAGCTCAAGAGGGACGAGGTACTCGAAGAAACGAGCTCTGGAACTGGAACTGACTCATCGTCCGTGGGGTCATCGCGCACAATCAGCCCGGCCAGGGAACAACCGGCTGAACCCGATAGTCGAGTGCACGAGTGGCTGCGCACCATTGAAGACACGCCGCGTCATCGAGTGCGCGTAGAGTCGCCGCCCGTACCGTCACGGGTCAGGCGCGCCCAATCGCCGCCGCGTGGGCCGCGTATTGAGGCACGAGCGCCGCCGCCCGTGGAACCGCGTGATCAGCCACCAGGACGACATGAATGGACGCCGTATTCCGAAAACGCCAGACTAAGGTCGTCGGTAGAGCCGCTGCCGAGTGATGCAGCGACAGCATTCAACAGGCTCGCCGACCAGCTACGGGACGCCGTCAGGACCACACCGCCGAAGCAATGTTACGAGTTGCCGCCATTCACGGGCAACCCTAACGAATGGCTACTGTTCTTCAACGCCTACACGGAGTCAACCCTACGGTACAACTTCAGTGCGTTCGAGAACATGGCTCGGCTGAGGAACTGTCTACGTGGAGATGCACGGCAGTGTGTGCAGCATCTGTTATCCACATCGACACAGCCAGAGCTAATAATAAGGCTCCTTAAGAAGAATTTCGGGCGCATCGACTTACTGGTGGACAAGGCGCTGGACGAGCTCAAGCGGCTACCGCCGTTGGGACCCAGTGCCATCGACATCAACGAATTCGCAACGAAGATTGTAAACATTGTAAGTACACTTTGCGAGCTCGACAGCAGGAACTATAGCAACAACCCGTTGTTAGTTCGAGAGATAACAGACAGACTGAGTCCACACCTCAGAAGTCGATGGTGCGCCTACGCAAAGGAGCACATAAAGGGCGGCAAGTGTGAGCTGATGCTGATGGCTGACTTCTTAATGGAAGAGAGCGACGCAGAGTTAGAATTCTCGCACGCTCGCATGCCTGGCACCAATAAAAGGAGGGAAGCGGCGACTAAGGAGGTAGCTCGACCATCACCGAGTCGCGCAGTCCAGGGAAGAGGCGCGCGTAGGACGCAAGCGCAGTACCACGCCGAGCAGACGTACACAACAGGGAACACCGTGGGCATTCGGGAGCCTTGCTTGTGCTGCGGCGGTGAACACAGGACTACGGAATGCAAGCGAGTCCTGGTCATGGACACGGGCGCGAGATGGGACTGGGCCAAAAGCAACCGCATATGCTACAAATGCCTGAACGGTAAACACTCCAAGTTGAAATGTCACGCAAAGGCATGCGGTTCCAACGGATGCACCAGATGGCATCACCGATTACTGCACAGCGAGGGCAGCACGCAGAGAGAAGCGCGTGTACGCCGGCCGCCACCCCGCGCGGCCTCACCTGCCCCGCAACCTGCCGCCCGCGACGGGTCCGGACATCCGCAGGCGGCCAAACCAACAGAGCCGGAGATCACGTCGAACACGACGGTGGAACAAGTGAACAGCACGTCCAGCGTATTTTTGAAGATGGTACCTGTTACCGTAGAGGGTCCAAAAGGGAAGGTGGATACCTACGCTATGCTTGACGATGGCAGCACAGTGAGTCTGATCCAAGCAGACTTGGCCGAAGCCATAGGAGCCACGGGACCCGAGACGCCGCTGCGCCTGGCAGGGGTAAGCAACATGGAAGCTGTGCCAGAAGTAAGCAGACAAGTCAGAGTTCGCGTACAAGGAAAGGGCCTAGAGACCGCGTATAACCTAGTCTTCACCACAGTGAAGAGACTAGGACTACGAACGCAAAGGATGAGCAAGCAGGTTATGGAGATGGAGCACTTCAAGGATATCCAGACTGCCTGCTACGACGAGGCCGTACCGCGACTACTTGTGGGGACAGACCAATGGCCAGTGTTGCTACCTCAGGAGGCGAGAATACGGGGACTGGACGAGCCGGCAGCAGTACTGACAGGGTTAGGTTGGGTGGTCTTCGGAGGGAAGCCACGTATAGTCAACCCACCCGAGAAGCACGTGACGCTACACTGCCGCCAAGAGGATGACGAGCACCTGGACTCTATGTTGCGGGAATATTTCAACATAGACTCGCTCGGCATCAAGAATATCAAGAAGGTAGATCCAGGGACACAGAGGGCCCTGGATATCTTCGAGAAGTCGGTCAAGAAAATCGACGGACCACGCTACGAGGTGGGACAGCTATGGCGGGACGAGGAGCCACGAATGCCGCCGAGTCTGCACACGGCGTTGAATCGACTGCATAGCATCGAGCGCAAGATGGACCGTGACCCGGCATTCGCAGCGAGCTACACCGAGCAAGTAAATAACTTGCTTGCTAAGAAGTATGCTGAGCCGCTGGAGGAGCCGCCAGATAGCAACGTAGCGTGGGTTCTACCGCACTTCGCTGTGACCAACCCCAACAAGCCGGGAAAGATCAGATTGGTCTTCGATGCAGCGTGTCGCAGCCAAGGGAAGTGCCTCAACGATTTTCTTCTGGAAGGACCGGACTTACTACAATCACTGATCGGGATACTGTTCCGGTTCCGCGAAGGGAAGTTCGCCGTGGTGGCGGACCTACAGGAGATGTTCCTCCAGATCAAGATGAGGAGTGAGGACCAGCCCTCACAAACTTTCGTCTGGAGAGGAGACCGCCGAACCGGAAACCCGCAGTTCTACAAGATGACGAGCATGCTGTTCGGCGCAGCGAGCTCGCCTTTCCTGGCGCACAGCGTTCGCAACAGGAACGCCCAGGACAACGCCGAAGAATTCCCGGATGCTGTAGAGGACATCGTCCGTAACCACTACATGGACGACTACGTGGCAAGCTATCCGGACGAGGAAGAGCTCGTACATCGTGCCACGCAAGTAACATCGTCGCACGCTAAAGGAGGGTTCAAGCTTCGTGGATGGACGTCCAACAGTAAGAAGTTACTGCAAGGTATCCCACAAGAGCTGCACGCAAGCGCACCGGCGCAGCTAGGGAAGAAGGAAAACAAGATCCTTGGCATGTACTGGAACCCTGAAACGGACGAGCTCGGGTTTAACACGGCCATGATGAGGGTACCGGCCGAGGTACGAGACATGAAGACTACGCCGACGAAGAGGCAAATGCTATCGGCCGTGATGTCCGTGTACGACCCACTGGGGCTGTTAAGTCACTACACAATAACGGCCAAAGTCCAGTTACAAAACTTGTGGGCCAAGAAACTGGACTGGGACTCACCACTGCCAGAAGAGGACAAGCACGACTTCGAAGAATGGCTACGGGCTTTGGACAGCGTTGCAGCACTTCGAATTCCCAGATGCTACTTGTCAACGGGGGCAGCGGCGAGCAAGGAACTACACGTCTTCGTGGACGCCAGCACCAAGGCGTACGCATGCGTGGCATATTGGAGAGTCGTCCAAGAAGATGGGACGGCCCTGGTCAGCATGGTCGCCGCCAAAAGTAAGGTGGGGCCAACGAGACAACTCAGCGTGCCACGCATGGAGCTACAGTCAGCGCTCATCGGATCGAGATTGCAGCAGACCATCCGAGAAGAGCACCGCCTCACGCCAGCACGAGTCGTTATGTGGACTGATAGTGGAACAGTACTCCACTGGATTCGCAACGACGCCAAACGCTACAGCGCCTACGTAGCCAACCGCTTAGGAGAGATAGCGGAGCTAACAAAGCCAAGTCAATGGCGCTGGGTACCAACCAAGGAAAATCCGGCAGATGAAGCTACCCGGCCGGATAACAGAAGACAAGTCACCTTCGACAGCCGATGGTATCAAGGACCAGACTTCCTGAAGAGGCCGGAAAACGAATGGCCAAAGGAGATCGATCCAGGAGGGCGACTACGTGATCATCGTGGATGGAAATTTACCACGCAACGTATGGCCACGAGGGATCGTCACGAAGGTGTACCAGGGGCCAGATGGTGGAGTCCGATCAGCCGACGTCCAGACCAAGGGAGGCGTGTTCCGGAGGCCCGTCACGAAGCTGGCTGTCCTACCGTTGCAACAGGAGCAGCCGCAGGAGCGTCAGCGGGGGCAGAACTGTTACGGACAGCCTAGATCCCTACCTAAATAAATTGTATTCTACCTAGTTAGTAATAAGGTGTCTAGGTAAGGTGATAAATAAGTGGTACACACAGGTCAACTTTATTAAAGTAAAAACTAGATTGATTGATGTCTGTGCAGAAACAAGACTTGTTTGTACCGCTGAAAAGCAGTATGTGTGCCCTCTGTGATGGTACGCGCCCGACTAAGGGCGGGCAGAGGGGGAGCGGCGTATTTGTATGAATGTTGACCCAAGCAGCCGTAATTACCAAACGACGACCGCGGGCCCCGACTGAGGTGGCAAAGCTTGACCGAAGCGAGAGCCGCGAAAACATTTTGATTTTTCCGGAAAATGCCGCAGCCCACATAGGTCATACATACCTCTAGAGATAGGTTTTCTAGTAAACTATCCAGTAGAAATAGTTTTGTAAGCCTCGGACTTAGGATACCGGAGTTAGAGTAGATAGAAGCTCACTCCCATACAAAATTAACTAATAAGAAAAAGCAACTTTTTAGTTTATTGAAATTCTGTAAAGATATTGTCTTAGATAGACAGATCTTGCAAAGACCTTTCTAACAAGGTATAAATCATCGAAATCCGTCCAGTAGTTTTCGAGATATAAGCAAAAATGTAAATAAATACGTAAATATCCTAAGTCGAGTGCAAGAAAGAGATAGCAATGTAAACAAAGGACTTCTCTGTCTAAAACTTCTAGATTCTTCGAATGTGTGAAAAAGATAGAGATATCCTTGTCTAAAATATCTAGATTTTTCCATAGCGTAAAAGAGATGAAGATAGATCTCTCTTTCAGATTGTTCTAGATATTTCCACCCTCGCTATTTTCGAATCATATAAAAGCCGGCACGCACCGCCGTAGCGACAGTTCAGTTCAGCAAGCAGTTCCAGCAAGAAAAATAAGAAGAAGAAGAGATAATAGTGACCAGTAGTCGACAGTATCAGTATATCAGTGTGCGTACCGGCTTTCTATGTGCCTAGTGTTAAAGTTTAGTGCCTAGCGTACCTAGGGTTCATATGACAGGGTATATGTACCTGTTTATGGACTAAGCGTTATAAGTAAAGTGTTAGTGTCTCAGTTTGTACCTAGTGCTCTTAGGGTAAACGTGCCAGTACTCGGGCAGGGTATATGTACCTGTTCGTGGACTAAGTAGTTCAAGTAAAGTTAGTGACAGTGCGAAGTAGGGTAAATGTGCCTATCCTCGGACAGGGTATATGTACCTGTTCTAGGATATAAGTTGTAAATAGTGTAAATAGCCATAGTTAGCCAAGTGTACCGAGTGATTGTGTTTTAGTAATAAATAAGAATCCAAGTGCAGTGAGTGTTATTACTGAGAGTCCCGTTCCACAGTGGGAGGAATTGGATCCCGAACCAGCGAATGCTCTGTATCCGCATAAATAAATATTTAGACTGTGCTGTCGCTGATGCAGACTGACGCCAGAGAGTAGCCTGGCGGCCACAATATCGTTAGTTCATAAACTACGTAAATATTTAAGTAAGTGTAATGTTAAGAAATTTCCTACGGCCTTATCGTAAAAGGTGGCGTAAATTGGTGAATAGATGTAAAGTTTATTTTGGTGTCCATTGAGTGAAACTAAGAGCGGTGACAATGAAGCTCGTAGGCAGCCATGAACACAGGATAGCAATTCGCAACTCTTACCTGGCCATTCCGCTGTAGCGTCTAACACGAAGATCAAAACTAACGTAGCGTAGAATTGCAGGTACGAGTATTTACTTGGGCCAGAGTTGCCAGACTTAAGTGGCAGTGGGTGGGCCACATTGCTCGCAGGACCGATGGCCGATGGGGCAGAAAGGTTCTTGGACAACCGCGTACCGGAAGGCGCAGTGTAGGAAGGCCCCAGACTAGGTGGACCGACGATCTGGTTAGAGTCGCGGGAAAAAGCTGGTTAAGGGCGGCGAATGACCGTTCATTGTGGAGATCCTTGGGGGAGGCTTTTGTCCAGCAGTCAACGTCTTTC
The DNA here is from genome assembly GCA_947086415.1 of Pammene aurita. Lineage (NCBI taxonomy): Eukaryota > Metazoa > Arthropoda > Insecta > Lepidoptera > Tortricidae > Pammene > Pammene aurita. The sequence goes on from OX352296.1 coordinate 12,087,590, forward strand.
GGCTGAAATAATGATGATCATGATAACTTGGGCCAATCTTCTCATTCACATACACTACATACAGCGCTTCCCTAGCTTCAAATATACTTTGGTTGTTTCAAAACTGATTCAATTGACCCCAGTATATACTACTTGATCTTGGTGAAAAGCAATTTCAACTGAGCTCCTGCCTCAGAAGGCTCAAAATCCCGAGATAAAGACGGGCGAAAGGAACTCCGGAAATAAATAAGATTTAAATTTTATTGAGGAAATTGTTTAGTATAGGAACACGTGCTGTCGACAAGAAAACCTTGTAAACGAAAAGATACTTACTTCATTATGGAAACTTACTGTCAAATTAGGGGTTAAATTATATAAGAGACAAGCTTATAATGTGCAAAACGTTTTGTGAATAGACGGGCTAGTATGAATACGCCGCCCACGGAGAAAGCCGAGCTTTGTGACTTTACTGCAGGTTGTCGTAGAAAATTCATAGCTTGAAGACATTTTGTATGTAGGTATTAAGTAACTTTCAGTATTTAGCAGCTTTCATTGTTTTAGGTAGGCTATGTGAAGTTTGGTGAAACTAAGGACATTTTTAAAAAAAATAATAATGTAAATACCAACTTTATGTGTACCTATAAATTGAAACCATGGTTGTTCTTTAAAAGTGCGTGATTGCGAAGCAATGAAGGTAAATGCGTTTGGTTACATTATTTTACTTTTCTATTGACCCTGAATTTAGGGAGCATTCCTCTTCTGGAGTAGCAAAAGCAAGACAACGACGGAACTCTACACTGATTAAAGCCCAATTCACTCTTACCCGTTCACTGCTTTTGACATGGCATTTATTTTTAAACACAACTCAGATTAGTTAATTACCTATACTATTTCGAATGAATCCCTGGAAAGCTTAATGAGGGTAGATAGTTGATTAATGTTTAACTGCGTGTCAGAAGTAACAGACATATTTTGTTGATGACTTAGTTAATTGTTACGAAAATAACTTTATTTTAAACAAATACTATGATACAACCTCAGGCATAACTAGAATTAATGTACTTAATTCCAAAATTATGACATTATAACTTTCATTACAAAAAATAATATCTAAATTACATAACGTTGCGTTATCCATTCCGGTCTTTTATTATATGCAACTCAACTCACCAGTCGTATAAACTTATGCAATGAATGCGCTTTACTCGTATCTTTGCTTTTACATGCATACAGTGCAAACCTGCAAACCTGCTTGCATCAGCCAAAGCCGGGCGAATTCCAACTGCGCTGTAGACTATCTGCTCAGATCCAGTATGAGGGAAATAAATAAAATTATTAAATATTTGGAGACTGTCTTCTCAACCTAACCCCAAACTAAGAGATATCACACATTTGAGCTGAATCTCAGCGGAATTTAGACATATAGAAAAAAATTGCAATCCTTAAAAAATTGCAATTCCGCTGGGGCAGGAATAGTTAACCTCTAACCAACTCTAACCGCCCAGAGCCCTATAAAAGGGCCTCCCGTTCCATTGTATTTTAAACCTTAATTTTGATAGGTAACAATCTTTATCTACACTCACATTGTAAGTCCAGCGATAATACCGCCTGTTGACTGCCTCTACTTTTAATCTGTGTACTGTACTGTTATATGTTATTGAGGTGTGCAATAAAGAATATTTGTTGTTGTTGTTGTTGTTGTAAGTCCTCTAAAACGTGTTCAAAAACGGTAGGCAATGGCTATCATTACCACAACCGATTTTACTATGATAAGCTTTTTATCTGTGGCAGTAACGTAATTTTAACTTTACATGCTCATATATTAATACGTTATGAGTTTCAATTTCCGAACATTTTCCGAATTTGATAACATAATGTAAATCCTGTCCTCATTCCCGACCAACGGCACGCGCCCGCCCGTCCGCAGGCACAATCGAGTTGGCCATGGCGGTGCAATGGCGGTCATTCTATGGTTTCCGAACACTTCATTTAGGATATATAATATGAGTGTAGATAAAGCAGTGTATGCAACTGTACGTAATTAGGCCTTATTACGTAACAGTTACATAAACTACTATTTCGTTTAGGATGGCAATAGGTAAATTAACTTTGGTTAATGATTAATCAAATGATGGTGGCGAAAATGGTTTTTGGATTTTTGTATGGAGCCCACAAAAAAAATACAAAGAAAAAAATTTTGCTAAACACAAAATTAGTGCACATACCGGTATTCGAGCCCAGGAGGGTTTGAATTGAATCTAGGCTTATCTCCAGCTTCGTAGGCAGGATTACTACCAATACCAACTGTAAACCGAAGTAGGTGTTGGGTAAAGTTATACCAAGTGTACCTGTGGGTACTTCGGGGACAGCACTTAAAAGCTCCAACGACTATAACGAGAAATTGCGTGCTTTTATACATTGCGACATTTGATCGGTTCATAATTATTTTTACATGTTTTTGAAGTGGTGCACGGCTTACGGCTGCTGTAAAGCCGATGTAGATCAAAATAAATGCAAAGGATGATTGATGACATTGAAGATTTCGCCAGCTTAGTTACTCGAACCCATAGCCATCGATGTAAGTTCAAGTTGATTATTTTTTCAATGTTTTCAATGTTTGTATTTGATTTAATAACAAACTATTTGATCGGTTCATTGAGCAATGATCAATGCACCTAAGCACCTACGAGTAGTCGGCAAACTCGGCAAAGTAGAGTCTATGTGAAAAGAGAAGTCACATCATCACGTGGTCTATATATGTGGAGCTTAATACATTCTACGACACCTCTCTTTCCACACAAACTACCAAAACTAGCATTCGATTTTCTCGCCTTCAATATCATTTTATTTTTATCGTCGTATCGTATTTGGTTTTATCGTTTGAAGTAAAATCTCTGTAAGCGATGTAAATAACAAATAAAGGTAATGTTATATCAATTTATTGTTGCAAATGAGAAATTGCTGCGATTGGAAAGTGGTCCCAAGGCGGCAATTATGTCGGTGTCACTATGGTTTTAATGCTGAACTTGGTGCAAAATCTTGCTTTATCAGATACGAGACGTTAAGCCACTACTGAACTTGGAGATCTGATTCAACCACAGTTAATCCATGGATACAACCAAAACTATTCATTTGGAAAGATTAAACAACAAGATTTTCCTTCAGGTTCTTGTTTTTTCTCCAGATATTATAAAATTTCAAACTTAAAAGAAGAACTGTACTTACGAACTAAGTTCTTACTTTTATTATTAAAGATATTTTAAAACAACAAATAATTATAGACATTTTGACAAATTTCTACCCATACTAGAGTTCTCTTCTTAGTCGTGCACTCTTGGCAGAGTGATCGTGGTCATGTACAGGTTAGTCTTTCGCCACCACTTCCCTGGTGATGAGACGCCATGTAGCTCTATTTTTAGAGTAGTGAGAATTCTGGAATACTAGAGTTACCCATATTAAAATAACAATTGAACTGAGTAGGTTGGATAGGTACATAACTAGTTAATTAAAATTTTGTATTTATATGACAGCTTTTCCAGAGTCTCTTTCACTCGAATTAGCAAGTGCGATCTAGGGGGAAATAACGAAATATCGATTTTCGAGGTTCGCAATAAGCCCTCGGATTGAATCAAATTGGTCCAAATCTTGATGTCGTTTTAGTACCTGGAGAAAAAATAAATTAGGTAAATGTACACATAGTACTGTTTCCAGCACGCGATCATTATCTCAAATTATTAAAAAAATGTATACCATAATTAATTCACTTAAAATTAAAACTCTACGAGCCCCAATGCATATTAGATCGTCTAGTCACACTTAAAAATACGATATTTTTTTTTAAACTGCTATTTAAATCCGGATTGACTTTGATGATTAAAGGAATACGCTACATACAAAGCCATTGAAAGTAGTTTAATGTTGCGTTGTACAAAGTGTAATAATGTTATTTAATTTAGAGTAATTGTATCGTAAAGTTAACATTAAGCAAGCAAAAATTACGTCTAGTTCATATTTTAGGCAAAATAGGTCGTCTATATAAGATAAAAAAATAACTAAAGAGATGTCGTTGCCACGATCTACAATTCAAACGATTATCGAGCATCACCGAAAACATGGAACAATGTCCTGTTTAAAGAAATCTGGCCGTCGACGAATAACCTCCAAGGCAGAAAACAGGATGTTGAAGAAGATTATCAAGAAAAATCGTCGTGCAAGAGCAGGAGAACTTACGATATTGTGGCGGGACGCTATTAAAAAAAAACATTTCAGTCGATACCTGCAAGAGAGTAATGAAGAGAATGGGCTATAGTTTTTACACTGCTAAAGAGAAACCGTTACTTACTAAAAAACAGAAAACCAATAGATTGAAATTCGCTAATAAATACAAAAATTGGACTGTCAATCAGTGGCGAAAAATAATATGGAGTGATGAATCCAAATTTGAAGTCACAGTTGGTGACAAACGAAGTAAAGTCATTCGGGAAAAAGGAGAGGCATTTCATAAAGACTGCCTTAAGCGAAAGGTGAAGTTTCCAGCATCTTTAATGATTTGGGGCTCTATGTCGGCACAGGGCGTGGGCCGTCTGCAATTTATAGATGGAACCGTCAATGCCGAGAAATACCAAAGCAGCCTGCAAGAGAGTTTGCTGCCGTCTATACGGCAGTTAAAATATAAAAATGCATTTACTTTTCAACAAGACGGTGCTGCATGCCATAACGCGAAGACAACGATGGCGTGGCTGAAGTCCAAAAAAATCCCTACCATGCCATGGCCGTCCAGCAGCCCGGACTTGTCTCCCATAGAAACTTTGTAGTGGAAAATGAAGAAAAGGCTGCGAAAGGACCCTTCTAGATCTAAAGCTGATCTTAAGGAGAAACTTACCTGTGTCTGGAATGAAATAACCACCGAAGAGTGTAGAGAGTTGGTAGATTCAATGCCGCTCAGGATCAAAGCCGTTTTGGATGCAAAAGGTGATACCACCGTGGTAGACGGTCTATTATGCATCGCCTAAACCGAAGACGAACTTTTTTGCGGATATCTCATTTGGCAAAATAATGTTTTTTTTATCACTGTGGAAAGTTGTTATTTTTTTCATTCGATACATAAAGTATTATTCATTTTCTATATTGTTTTTATATTACACGATCTTCTAAACATCGCTGTCATCCTGAATTTTTAGGTTAAAGTTAGGTTAGTACATTTTTTATCTGCTAGACGAACTCATTTGCATTGGGGCTCGTACATCCAACTTTGTTACTTGTCACAAAATGTGTTCAGAAACCGCGTTAAAGATAACAGACGTAACGACGCGATTATGAACGACGTTAAATATTAATAATAATTACTCGTATATCCAATCAATTGGGTTTTCAGTTACGAGAATCAGAGCGAAATCTGAAATCAGAAATCACATTTCCTAGCTTATATAATAATTTAGTGTTCCATAATCACTTTTTATATTTAATCATTATTAAGTAGAATAATAAAAACAATAATTAATGCCTAATTAAATCGTAGTATCCTGTTATTTTTTACTCACACTGTGTAGTGTAATGAATTATAGGATGGCCATGCAAACATGGTCCTCTGTTTCCTTACTACATAGAAATATTAGAAATTGAAGGACTCATACCATTTTTTGAACCACTGAAAAATATCTATCAAGTTAATGACTAGCGACTAAAAATATTCTTGAAATTAGATTAGTGAAAATTTTACTCCCAAATTGCAACATTAATTCCAACCTTTGAAGTCCAAAGTATCAACCCCTTTTTAGGGTTCCGTAGTCAACTAGGAACCCTTATAGTTTCGCCATGTCTGCCCGTCCGTCCGTCCGTCCGTCCGTCCGCGGATAATCTCAGTGACCGTTAGCACTAGAAAGCTGAAATTTGGTACTAATATGTATATCAATCACGCCGACAAAGTGGTAAAATAAAAAGTGAAATTTTTTTTTTTATTAGGGTACCTCCCCTATACGTAAAGTGGGGAGTGATTTTTTTTTTCATTTCAACCCTAACGTGTGATATATTATTGGATAGGTATTTAAAAATGAATTGGGGTTTCCTAAAATCATTTTTCGATAATGTAAATATTTTCGGAAATAATCGCTCCAGAAGTAAAAAAATATGCGTCCCCCCCCCTCTAACTTTTGAACCATAAGTTTTAAAAATATGAAAAAAATCTCAAAAGTAGAACTTTATAAAAACTTTCTTGGAAAATTATTTTGAACTTGATAGGATGAATAGTTTTTGAAAAAAAAATACAAAATAATTTCTGAACTAAGTTTGTAATTTAACCGTATAAGCAGGTGTTTATTGTACCTGTAATTTCTACAAAATTACAATGAAATGACGTGCTTTCAAATAAAGTAAAAACGGTGAAAATCGGTTCACGCAATAAAGAATTATCCCATAAAAATCATCTTCCATACTTTATGCTCGCGCGCAATAGTTTACTCAATTTGCCGATAGATGTCGCTGTACATGCAACTCTCATATCATATCCTACATGGCGGTGTTATTAACTCTTAAGTGGGGACACTTACTGTGACGGACGGAAAACTACGGAACCCTACAGTGAGCGTGGCCCGACACGCTCTTGGCCGGTTTTTCATTGTATTTTTAATAATTGGCATAAAAATTCAATTGCGTCGCCCTCTGTTAGAAGTACACCGCACTTCTGAAACAACGTGCCGAATCACTCTCTGTGCTCGTCATACTCGTGAACCATTTTAGCTCTACCAAATAAAGCAACTGGTGAAGCTAGAATCGTCCAAACTTACCAGTAGATGGCGCTTACAAATCAGCGCCATCTGTTGTTCGCAATGTGCATTATAATAGTTGAAATAGTTTACCATAATAAAAGTATATTTATGTTGATTAATACATATTAATTTTGGACCTCCATCTTAATAAAAGGTCACTAAGAATATCAACAAGATAATAATATTCATTGCCAAAACTTCCTTACTTTATGAAGGTAATGTTTTCATAAGTTTGATGTTTTTACATAATTATAACTATGTTGTATATTTTCTAATATATGTTGTATACTTCATGATATTTATTTGTAAAGTATTCATGTATACATATTTGTTTAGTAATCACAAAAGCATTTTTCTTTGTATTTAATTAATATCAGGCGTTTTCCGTTGCATTGAGTCATATCTACCATTTGCCAGAACATTTTCTTTGTAACTTCACTTTAAATAGTAAATAGGTATTTCACTATAAATTTTTCTTCATTGTATACGAGATGAGAAGGTTTTGCAGCATTTTGGAGACGAACAGCAAACATGAGACTTTGTTTGAGGCACCGTACCGATGATGTAGGTTGCTGCGCTCACCACAGGTAACCGCGAAGCTAGTAGAAATATAGCTGGCTCTTTTAGCGTGGGCGGTGCGGGTGCGGCAAGAAAGGGACGGAGTTGTTGGGGCTCGCGTCGCTGAACAAACAAGGCTTTAGCCTTCCGAGTCTGTGAGTAGCATTCGACGAGACGTAACGGACCGGCGCCATTGCTCGCGTATCCACAAACGTGACAGTGTCTACTTTTCGCTTGTTGTGCCATCGGTCGTGCTAAAACATCGTTACTGCGCAGTGTTAAGGTAAGGGAAAAGTTTTTATTACTTTCGTGGATTTGAAAAGTGCGTCGGAACTGTATTGTGAGGTGAAGCTTTCTCGTATATTTAAGCAAAGAATTTACTGAGGGCGGTGCGTGCATATAGGTACTTGTCGGAGGATCGGAGCCGACGCAACGCGGCGCTACCTTCGCCAGCGCCCGCGCACCTTTACGAACTATATACATATACGTATATAGAATGTGACATTTTTGGTAAATAACGACTGGCTGCGTTAGTGAAGTGTAAATGTGACTTGCTCTTTGTTTGTGTTGAGTACATATAAATATTCGTGGTCAGTGTCTTTGTGTTTTTAACGTATTGTTTGGGATTGAGAGCGTTTTCTTCCAATTGCCTTATCTGTTGAAAGTATGTTTTCATCGTCTTGCAACATGTTCCTAAGCAATCCGTCTTAATCGCTGGTCACGTCTTTGAGCGACGTTTTATTACCTACCTCTACCATGATTCATTCAACCATCGTTTCAGTTTTGCAAATTTTATGAATATAAAAAATATTTTATGCATTAAAAACCAATCAGTATTTATTATAGCGATCATTAAATTAACGACTTTAATTAAGTCTACTCAAAGTCATTACACATCTTCATGTGCCAACTTCGTATTAATATTATGCCTCTTAAGTCATTAAAATGGAATGCAAGGAGGTAAAGCACGTAACCAAAGTGCGGTACGATGGTTCAAAAAGCACCGTTATAGGTTTAAGTCTACCTATACTTACCTATAACGAAGAGCAATATGACTCACAAACGATACATAATAACTAGCTCTACCAGTAGAGCCATAGCGAAAAGGTACTTGTGTTAGCCGACTCTACAATGTACAATTCTGTGCCTATTCAAAGTGACAAACACTGTACAAAGACATTTACATACGCTATTATTGCATAACATACATACAACCAGGTAAATAAATGCAGGTACCCAGTCTTATCTGTGTGTGCATTTCCTAACGCTATCACATGACATGTCATTTATAAACGCATTCGTAAATTTTCCATTTCAATCACTTTTGTCGCCCGTAACTTAAGAATGTTAACCTACAAAATATCTTTCCGAGCGAAATTCAAGCGGCATTAAAAGCTTCTCAAATACCTGCCTCTTGTCAACTCGATAGAATTTAAATTTAAAGTTGCGTAAGCGTTACTTCTATCTGTCTGCTGACGACATTAGGTACAGTATTGCACGTAGGTGTGAGGAAGATGCGGCCTTTTGGCAGTCGTGGAAGTGACGGTCGGCTGTCAAGGCCTGCCGCCGTCTACACCTTACTGACCATTTTCAAAGCCTTAATTGATGATTGATGGAGCGATGCTTCCTCCAAAGATCCCATTTAAATTTCGTTGTCACTCAACAGAGCCTAGAGAATTTGGGACCCTATTATATCCGGAACCGCACAAAATACATTAACCTTAAACACACCACTGTATGCTTTATTAGGTAGCTTAGTTTCTTTATAGATCTTGACTTGAATTGGTCTTTGTTCTTGTTTAAAATATGACCATAAATCAACGTAAATGTTGCTCTGTCTCTCCTCCAAGAATCATTGTTAAATAAACGGACGATTGTAACGCAAAGTATTTGTCAGAACTCTGTATTGTTCCGAGATCCGATTTTTTCAACAGTTCCCTTTTGTTTATTTTACCCCAAAGTACCCAACTGCCTGTGAAATGGAGATTCCTTCATTTCGAATAATTTTTCGTTCAATAGAATCATTGAATACTAATAGGTAACGCCTTGGTATACCTACAAAAGTATACATAGTAGGCAACAAAATTATACTTCCGATGACAAGTTTATGACTATCATCTTATCGACTGAAAGACGTCGACTGATAGCCAAGGAACTATGACTATAGTAGATATCATTTATGAATACGAAACTCTTGAATGTTTGCTGAAACCGTTGTTACTTGTTTAGGTATACATTTATTTATAAACGCCTGCAATCTAGCCTAGCCTCAATAACTACTCGTAAATCATTCGTTCCTCTATTGAATTGATTCCATTCATGTATCCGTCTCACTCTAGCATTAATCTCGGCTATTCTATAGCTCGTTCCGCTAAACCATTCCCGTTTGCATTTACCATGTGCCCCTATACCACTATTCGAAGCCAAAAAGTTGTATCTCTATACAAGTTTCATAAAAACATACGCCATTTTGGCTTGAAACGGGTGTAGACATCAACATCTGGCCATCGAACTCCCCCGATAATATCAAACACTTAGGCACTCCATTCTACACAACTATATCTACAATATCTAATCCATTTTAATGTTTTTTGCTAATCTCTGCTTAAAAGAAATTAGAATACGAAGTAAAATTTCGTGGAAGATTAGTTTCTTTGGGATACGGGCGAGAGTTTTGAGTGATTTTTATAACCGTAGAAATTCGGATCCATTCTACGTGTTATCTCTGGGTGGATTATTCGATTCCCTAGTTATTCCCCTAGTTTTGTTTGACCTACATAATTGAAATGACATTGTGCGATTGTGGGCGCAATAAGCCATTACGTCATAGTCATCAGACTCCTACCGTAATTTGTTAATGGATCACAAGACACAATCAATCGGCGCAATTTGGCGTCGGCTGTTACCAAGCAGCAAAAACCATTGATACAGAATACCGAGCCCAACGCAAATTGACGGTCTGCAAAAACTCGCTTCATTTGCCGTGGCTAAGCAGCCGTGTCGGACAAAAAAGGGCAATTTTATTAAAATAGGCGCAGGTCTTCGGAAATTTTGCGAATCTCCTTAAAAAACACTAAGCCGCCATAGGTATGACTCCCGTTTCGAGATCCCATTAATCAAAACAAATTAACAGATTGTACCAATCAAAAGCCAAAGACATTTCTTGCCATGAAAATTGGCCAATTCAAGTGTAATAAGGAACATTGTAGCACTGTATTGAAATCAGGTTTGCTAAGTGGTAATCGAACGGAAATAGCTGGACTAAAATATCGAATCACGCGCAGGAACAGGCTAATGGTGCAAAATGCGGCTCCTAAGGGCAGGAATGGGCGGACATTATTCCAAGAACCGCAAGGAGCATTCCTGGCATTCTGCAGCGCCGGCGCAGGTCGGCAAACCTTTATGCTGCCCAATCAAAGCTAAGAAGTACAAATCTGTAAAGCATTCCTATTCTTATACACGTTTACTACCTTTTGCATTTAACTATAACTACATATTATGGGCTGTTTGGCAGTAATCCGGTAACTAAAAATGGAGAGCATGAGTAAAACGCCGGTAAGCTTATTGCTTCTGATACTGGCCGGACAGCTTAATCGTTTTATAATGAACATGTCCTTCAAAATGATTAATAAAGCATATTTTGTTTGATGTCACCTGACTAAAAGGCACGTACCTACCTATTCATGTGCGAAGTGCATGGTGGGGGTAACGTGAACGATCGCAGTGCACAATGTGACAAAAAATGAAGTGCAAAGGGATCTTTGTCTTTATGAAATTTCAGAATAATTGACATCACCGCTCGGTTAACTGTTAAAATAGTGAATCAGCTAGAGGCATTTCATGTAAGCAAGGAGTATAAGCCATTCATAAAAAAGGAAATAAATATTGAACCCCTGCCCAACAGTTGGTACCGCAATCATGCACACAGCGAATATAGTTTATAATATAATTAATAATCTGGTATCGTTCCTTAATTGAATAGATTAGCATTATTAAGCGACATATAGTGACGATATTACTTATATAGGCGGTATCGGTCTCGTCTCGTATGTAAAATTCCGACTTTAATGCGATACAATATGTAGTTGTGGCCACTTAATAAACAGCGGTGTAGGTCATCTAACAAACATTACGTAAGCACTAAATAAAACCTTGCAAACATATTGTATGGTATTCGTATCGACTACGGTTGTTTTAAATTAGAACTTATCAGTTTGTATTGTATTGTACTACAAATTATTAAAATCCTGACTTTAATGCGATACAATATGTAGTTGTGGCCACTTAATAAACAGCGGTGTAGGTCATCTAACAAACATTACGTAAGCACTAAATAAAACCTTGCAAACATATTATATGGTATTCGTATCGAATACGGTTGTTTTAAATTAGAACGTATCAGTTTGTATTGTATTGTAATACAAATTATTAACATTTTGATATTATAAATGGGAAAGTGCATGTACGTGTGTGTTTGTTTGTCCGTCTTTCACAGCAAAACGGGGCGACGAATTGACGTGTTTTCTTAAGTGGAGATAGTTGAAGGGATGGAGAGTGACATAGGCTACTTTTTGTCTCTTTCTAACCCCCCACTTCCCTAAAATGGGGGGTGGAAGTTTGTATGGAGCATTCCGCAATTTTCAAGGTAGAAAGCTAAAAATTGGTATGCGGACTATTTGTGTGCGGTTTATTCTGTTCCGAGTTCTCTTCTGTGTTTTAAATCAGGAAAGGGGAACCGTGTTACCCCGAATTTAACGCGAGCGAAGCCGCGGGCAAAAGCTAGTTAAGTAATAAACGTGGATAAACCTTTAAAAATATTTAAAAAAATGTGTCATTTCATTTTAAACATTGCTCCAATACAATTGTAATAAGTTGCCTACACGTGCTAACAAAAATAATAGCGAAGCAACTTAAGATCTATTGTATGCAATGTCTTAAAAATGTACATGCATTATATTTACGTTATATTTCAATTGGATCAAACTATGTCTTCCGGCATGCATATAAACCATTAATAAATACTTTAGTAGTTAAAATGTGGATATATGTACTTACATAGTTATGAGCCTTGACCTCGAATCTGATGACGGTGAGCAATGTATGAAACTAGGATAAGACACATAGATAGGTATAATCAAAGATGATCAAGTTCGGGTAAGATCCCGAAATAATCCACTACATACGTAATAATAGTAGTTTATGCAACTGATACATAATGAGGGGCCTTAAAACACGTGAAACGAGCGCAGCGAGTTTCATTAGGCTTATAATTTTCCGGGTATCTAAAACATGAATCGGCAACTTTTCTAAGGCATATAATAATATAAATTGGCCGTAAATTAATATTTTAGCCACAATATTATTTTATAAGCCTCAAACATGTGGCATCATATTATTGAAAAACGGCAGCAATATATAGCTGACCAAAAAATTTACCGGGAACTTGAAATAATAGGTTGGCAACAAAAATATTAACTTGGCATCTATTATTCAAAGCAGGCTTGGTTTAAATATTTGTTGCCAGCTATTTGTTTCTACCTAATTAACCATTTTTTGGGTATCAATTGCTGGTATCATTTTTATTACGGGAGCACTAAAATTTCAGGAAACTGGAATACTTTTAAGGTTCCGTACCAAAATGGTTTAAAAGGGAGCATGTACTACTCTGTCTTGTCACAATATCTATTTGCTCCGAAATTGCTAGATCGATTGAGCTGAAATTTTGTAGGTTGTATGTCCTCTGGTGCTTTAAGGGGGTAACTAAGAAAATGAAATAAAATGTTTTGCAAACCATGGGGTCATTGTTAGTTATCATCAGGCGGGCCGTATGCTTGTTTGCCACCGTCGTGGTATACATATAAAAAAAGGTGTCTGCGCGACCGGTATGCATGTTGGTTAGGTAATGGTCGTTTTCCACATGAATCTTCCATGGCAATATATAAAAAAAAATTAAAATTCTGAGTAATTTGTATTTAAATAAGGCTAGGAAGAGTTAGGTGCGAAGACGAGCAAAGGAACAAGGAGCTCAACTGTGATTAAAAGTTAAAGTTTGTCATAAAAAAATTGCATATATATATATGATAAAAAAAATTGATCTGTATGGAACCCGTAGTATGCAATTTTCCCTCTAGTTATTACGTATTTTGAATGTATACATTGAGCACTTGAGCTTTATTTAGGTAATACCTACTTCCAAAAGGCAGGTACATGATTACTATCTAGGTATAATCAAATAATTGTTGTTATCTTTTCCTTTAAAACTTAAGAAGGTGTGGTCTGTGTAGAAGTAAGGTAGGCGACTATACCTCTTTTTTTCACAATAGAAAATTAACGATCCATTTCGTGTATGTATCTTTTTTTCAGCCCTATGAGGGGAAATTACGACATTCGCACGATTTTTCTAATCTGAAAAAAGGCAGTATAGGTATTTAGGTAATATCTACACAAAACGCACTCGTCATATTTTCTATTAACTAGGTAGTGTATTTAGGTAATACCTACACAAAACGCACCCTTCATATTTTCTATTCACTAGGTAGGTAGGTATTTAGGTAATACCTACACAAAAGGCACCATTCACTATTAGGTTGGTATGCTCTATTAACTAGGTTGGTATTTTGGTAATACTATACAAAAGGCACCTTTCATTTTTTTTAAATCATATGTGGCATATGAATTTTGGTTCTAGATATCTGACTATACAGGGTGGTCCAAACCTTGACGTCAAAAAAATTTTCTTTGATACCTCTCGTCGTGGGCTATCGGAATATACCCCATGTATGTTAGCCGATTTTTCGTAGTTTTCGAGTTATGAATTTTTTGATTTTTAACTTTTGTTAAGAAGTTCCGGGTGAACCAATTAATTTATTAAAAAAAAACTATTGAACTTTTTTGATTTTTTCTTTTTTTAGCACAATCCTTAATAAGCGGCGCAGTTGCAAAAAAAATCTGCATCCTCTGCAACCGACGACTCTGTCCAATTATGACTATCAAGTGTCACTTTTTTTTTACCTTTAAAAAAACTTAGGTTCTAGCAGTTTCTAAAATAACCAAATGTCCTTGAAATCGTTTGTATTTTTTTTTATTTAAGCGCAAAATCTAAGCTTGACATGCTTGGACGTAAAACTTTCACTTTTGTCTTTTATTTTTCTAACTCTCAGTCAAGTGACGATGCTGATTTTTTTTTGCAACTGCGCCGCTTATTAAGGATTGTGCTACAAAAAGAAAAAATCAAAAAGTTCAATAGTTTTTTTTTAATAAATTAATTGCTTCACCCGGAACTTCTTAAGAAAAGTTAAAAATTAAAAATTCATAACTCGAAAACTACGAAAAATCGGCTAAAATACATGATAGCCCACGACGAGAGGTATCTAAAAAAAATTTTTTGACGTCAAGGTTTGGACCACCCTGTAGATACTTACCTACCAATATTCATAGACCCTAGTAACTTTTTAAGAATCCATTTTATCTTATAATTACAGCTCGTGTATAGTTGCCCGTTGTACTAATATTGAATATGTAATTCACTTTGATTGCTTCCTAAATATTTTAAAAGTACCTTATTTTTAATTTAATAGTAATCGTTTACGATACAAAAAAGGCTTCTTAAAATGCTTCCCAGTTATAAATTCAGTTTTCAATATAATTATTTGATACCTACCTATAGTTAAACAATGACTATTAATACATTAAAAAACAGCCCATATTGAAATAATGTACGGCCCCAAATTAGTCGCCAACCTATTAATTTTGGTACCCATTTTTTATTTTTTATAGCTACCCAAATTCAATAATTTAGCAGCCTGGTTAAATACATGCCGTTTCATTATAGGATCACACGAGTGTTTTAAGGCCTAATTATGTACAGTTGCATACATTACTTTATCTACACACATATTGCAAGTACTCAAAGATGGGTTCAGAAGCCGAAGGCAATTGACCTGCATTACTAGGTAGATAGATACAAGTGCTGAAACATAAGCATAAACACATAAGCTTAATAAAAATAAATAAATTAGAACTGATAAGGAAAGTATATTTATTTATTATAATATAGTTACCTAATAGTAAACATTTACATTTTCGCAATTAAAAATGTTTCGACAAACAATAACTCACAAGTTGATAACAGAAATGGCGGCCGTACAAACTTCTGTCGCGAGTTTTTTTAAATATCAGCCAACGAACGAAGTCCTTATTCTCATGTCATCCGAGATCAAAATGTCGTGCGGTTTATGTCAAAAAATATATCGTACTGACGTTTCATATCGACAGCATTTTAAAATCTATGGATACCAGAATAGAAACCCATTGAAATTGTGTTGGTTTTGACAGCTGTTCCAAATTTGAAACTCATAACTTAACAATATTTGAGCATGTAAAGTTAAAATTACATTACTGCCACAGATAAGAAACTTATCATAGTGAAATCGTTTGTTGTAATGCTGGTCATTCCCTACGGTTTTTGAACGCATTTTAGAGGACTTACAATATGAGTAGATAAAAGAATTTAATGGACGAAAACATTAAATCAACTCATTTTAGGTAGGGTAAGGTATTTTTTACGAAAAAAGACTTACAATTTATAAACGTTTTTGGGAAATTTGTTTGTCATCCACGTAATCAGCACCATGCTGCACTGAATAAAACAAATCTTTGTTTATATTAACCGTAGCATTCACAACAAGACGGAGTAAAAATTTATTGCTAGAGTGTAAATTTATTTCCTTCGAATTAGGCATATTTATCTCTTCGCCGTTCTTCACATTAGTTCCTGTCTTTTATTCTAGAAGTCTAGACTATTTCTAAAAATACTCTCTCTATAAAGACATCTAAAGCGCCTGAAGTCACTAAATACATTTGCCGTGATTCTATTAAAAGTCGACACAATTTCCTTTCCACTGCGCCCGGGGAAGAGAACGACGGGTCCCTGACGGGCAAATTGTGTTTTCTAGGAGCTTCCGCCAGAATAACTGTCGGGAAATATTTTTTATCAACAAAATGACGTTAGGAAATAAATCGGAAAACTTTAAGATTACCCAATACCCTGTTTGGATGAAGTACCATATACCTACCTAAGTAGTGGGAGTATTCAGAATAGAGTTATATCAAAAAGTAACACAGAATATACTTTTTTATCATTTTGCAATTAACCTATACAAATAAGAGAATTACAGTTAGCACGCAAAAGTGACAAAGAAAAACGGGGTTCTACACGACCCCTTTTGTTAAAGAGATCCGAGCGAATGGTGGATGTAATTTTCTCTCTGTATTACTTAAACGAGTTATATGATATCAAGTAATTAAGATTCAAAAGAGAAGCTTACCTAAGTATAGTCAGGCTAACCATGAAGTGCAGTAACAGTAGAAGTAATAAGCTATACTCATCCCTTTTTTAGTGGTGACAGTACTAGCGTCAGAAAAAGACAGAATGATTATATCTCTGTCTCTGCTTGAAGTGAGAAATTCCCTGGCCAATCTATAAGAGCAAAATTGGTGAAGTGCTCATAAATCTTAGGTAGGCTCGTGAAAACGTAGTTAACAAACAATGTCACTAATCAAACACTTCGAACAACAAATCAAACCACAGGCTGATAACAAATGTTAGATTTCATTAACTTGCACACAGTATTAGGTACAGGTGAAACAATTGTGAAACAAACAAAAGTGAAAAGAGATGTCCGGAGCAGGCTTATTCCTGACTGAGTGTGGTACCTATGTATATTTATGTTCATTGTTCATGTTTAAACATGAACAATGAACATAAATATACATAATTACTTAAATCAATCTCAATTCTTCAATTACTTAAATTGAAGGAACATTGTTTACTTGTTCGCGAGATGTACCTACGTCAGTTATCCAATATTTTTTAAATGAACTTTACCACCTTTGCGTATGTCGCATCATATACACCGTGGGCCCTTATAACTATAAAGATTTTAACAGTGTATTCCTGATCATATTTTGATACTAAAATGTCCTATAAACTTTTCTGGAATACGCCTAGTTTCAGAGTTAATACCAATTAAAATAATATATACTTTTTATTATAACTCAGCACAAGACGCCTTTCTGGTGGCGTTGTTGTCATTATTGGGCATAGTTTACACGTCCTTGTTGACAGATATCAAAGTGACAAGGAAAACTATGAAGAAACTATTTTTTCCCAAAAAAAAATTACCTATTTGTTTTTGGCGATAATTTTATTAATAACATTTACTTCATGTGCAATAAACATTCAAAAAATAGCAAAAAAAAAAGAAAAAAATATATTTTTTTGGCGTAATTGACCTAAAGTCACATGATATTTTTTCCTTATTTTGGTCTCAGAAATTCGTGATTAAGATCTGTTGGGTTATACGTGCCCACGGTGTATATTATAAGTACCTAGTCGGTTACTAAGTTCTGTTACTAGAGTTTTCACTAAATAAATAGTAATAGGTAGTAACATTTTAATTATTTATGAACATAATTTAAAAGCTTATTTAATAGTCAATAGATTATAATATATTGAATTGAAAATTATTGTCGCAGTTTTTCAGAATTCTTTCTAACACTCGGAAAAAGGCGTGAAACATATACGTCAAAATTACACTCCTTGTTCATGTTGATTTTAAATCCTATTTATTTTAGATCACGTTTAAGACGCATCAGTCTCGCACAATTCGGTAGCTATATTCTTTAGCTTCAATTTGGTATATGTATAGTTCACGTGGGTCTATCTGATAAAATACTAGACTATACGTTGCAAGTCTGCTTGTTCCATAGCAGTCTAAATCTATGTATTTTGTGCAAAACTTAAAAATAGGCAATGTTTCAAATAGGAATATCTGTGTGATAAAATCGCAAGAAAATTAAATGGTGGTCACACAATTACCTCTAATATATAGGCTTCAAAACAAAGGTGCAATATTTATTTGATGCACTTTTGTAAAGTGTAATTTTCTTAAATTTACCGCGTGTTTGCGTCTTCAGGCAATCCTGTGCTTTACAAAGAATTTCAATAAATTTCCCATCTGATTTGTATAGTATTATACCATATTATGTTCATTAGAAATTAGGCTAATAAATAATTACTTTAAATTTTTATTTAAAACTTTATTTTAAATTGTATCAGTCAGAAATCTGGTAACAGAACTTAGTAACCAACTAGGTATGGTTGTGGTATACGATAAATATATACCGAATCGTATACGTGAGATCAATTCAATTTAACAAGGTATTCCCGAAGCTTGCAAATTGTAGATTTTATGCGAGCAACGGATATTGCATGGATGATTCAGCCGTTTTGCCATCTAGTTTAATTATCACTATGAATTACTTTTAACTTTGGATTCAATGAAAATGGAATCGTCTTGAAAAGGAATGAATAAAACGGTAGAGACGACAGTAGAGTTGGACAAAGTCGAACAGAGGAACTATTCAACTATTTACAGACTACAGAGTACAGAGATCAAGACATAAATTTGTATGTAGGCGGTAAACTAGCTCTAAAACATACAGACTTTACAGTACCTACAATACATTCTTGTACACCTACAGTATGTACTCTCCACAATTCCGCATAGTTGTTAGGTATTTACTAATCTCCAAACTAGTTCGTTCAAGATACGACTCACCTACCCACGATCTCATAATCCATGGGAGAATCTCACGCGACCAGGTAACAAGGGATGGGATGCAATTCCTAAAAGAATTAAGCAGCCGTTTCCGGAGACACGGAATGTGCACATTTCCTATCCCGCATGGACGGATGGTATTTTCCACGGACAAGATTATAAACGCAACTTCACCTTTACACGGCATATTAAAGCAATTCCATTGACTTGGATAGCTATTATAGGTATTCCCAGAGAGGTTATTTACCGGTTACTGGTGTTTTGCATATATTATCCACCAGTTTTCCGATAACCTCAATCAGACGGTATCTTGATAACGCTGGAATATCAACAGTCTGTTTACTTGTGATAAAAAATCAAAACAAAATTGTTAGACGTCTTAAGCTACTAAGTATAGGATTTCTAGGGTATTTTAGGGATATTTTAATACCAGGTTTATTGTATTTTCTACTACTATATTGTCTGGTTTTATCTCGGCAATTGAAAGTAATGGTAGCATGAATTGAATATTCTTATAAATGACATTTAATACGATCAGCATTCAAAGTTAGGATTACTAGGATTGACTGCCACACTGCACTAAACCTAACAAGGCATTTACCTAGCTAAAGCCAGATAAAACCAGGTAATTTAAATATCAAATGAAACTATTGATACCTATCAGTATCACTCCTCGGAACAGTGTTCTAGTTATACCATATAAAGTAGCGACCAATTACATCCTTGACTTTTAGCTGCACTGGTTTTATTACATACTGTAGCATGACGCTACGTATCATACGACATCTGTCGACTTTCTTTAGAACTTCTGAACTTCTGTGTCTAAGGCTAGGTCACGGTTGATATATAAAAAAAGCGTACATTGTGATTCACGGCATTACAGGTAGATGGCGCTTCTATCAGTCCGTATTTTGTAATACGTTTGGCAGTTATAAAATTGAGATAATACTCGCGCTAATTTTGAATGTGAATTTTTGAGGTATTCCAGATTGTCAAAAAGAAAAAAGTTGATTTTTGATTGAGTCTGTCAGAGCGCCGTGAGATTTTGGAAAGAAAAAGAGATAATCTGGATGTGGTCTGGGGTTTTTGCTATAATTTGCTTAGTTGCATCGTGGTGAAGTGCGATTTATTTCAAACATTATATAGCAAGTGCTATTAATACATTATTGGAGCAAAAATAAAACCAAAACCATTGCCGGGCAAAAAAGGCCATATAAATTATATAGCAAGTGCTATACACTGGAACCGCCTGATCCGGAAGGATTCCGGAAGGCGCTTGTGGATGCCGGGCCGGCGGGACGGTCTGCAGCTGCCGCGATTTCCGCGGGTTTCTTCGCCACATCATCGGAGAGTTAGAGTCCGCATCCAGCGGGCTCTCCAAGTGAGAAAAGGAGTTCAGCGAGCTATTGGGTCCGCCTAAATCAAAGCGGACACTTGCCCACGAACTCTTTTTAATTTAAAGCAACAGCTTTAGCCAACCTGCTTTCGAGAGTATCAAATTATTTACATTTTTGTTAAAAACGTTATAAATCGGATTCCTTTTCTATGTATCCAGTATTTTTGTGCCATAATAGTTTTTTTTTGTTGTTTTGCTAAATTCCCCAAATTCCAATTTGCCTCGTTTGACGGGCGTATAAAGACCTGGCTCTTTAATTTAGGCTACGTTCAGCCAGCGAATCATCTGTCACCATCCATATCACCCGCCTCATTAACCCATTATTTTCCTGCAGCCAAATTATTACTAGCCGAGTCTTTATTTTTACTTACCGGTTTTGCTAACTATTGAATGTGTAATGTCCTTGTTTAGGTACAGTTGTCTTCATTTTTAAGTGAAGTGCTAATATTAAATATTTTTAATTATTGTAATTTAATTACATTCTGGCCACTAGGGAGGTTGTTGAATGTGAAAGTGAAATAGGTACAGTTGTCTTCATTTTTAAGTGAAGTGCTAAATTTAAATATTTTTGTTATTGTAATTTAATTGCATTCTGACCACTAGGGAACTTATTGAATGTGAAATACCCTTATTTAGATGCCGTTATTGTGATTTTTACGTGAAATGCTAAATTTTAAATAATTGATTATTTTTGCTAATATTAAATATTTTTACTTTGTCGTCAAAATTAAACGTGTTAATGCAATTAAGAAGTATTTTACTGCAATACTTACTAATTAGGTACATAGGTATTAAAATTTCCTGTTAACAACTATGAAAAACGGTAATATGGTTCGACACTAATTAAAAATTGGAGCGAATACTTTGTATGTTTACAATGTATAATTTAACCGTGCCGCGCAACTTATCGGTAAGGAATTTCTAGTTCAAACAGTGCAGCACTATAAAAACAAGATATTTTGATCCCCTGAGCAGCTCTCGGAATTGTTAGATAAGACTCGGGTTACTTCTAAACAGCAATATACAACAGAAACACCTATTACTAAACTAGGCGAAATAATTTTAAGAGCAATGATGATGTAGGTATAAAGTATTAAGAAGGTGTACAATGAGACAATGACGTTATGTACTTATACTCGAACATTCGCCAGTCGTAATTAACAAATTAATGACATAAATCGTATTTTCATGGAAAAGGTAAATAATGAAGTACTTAAGCCTGTTTACTAATTAATTAAGTAGGTAACAACAATAGCAGCGTAGCAACTATACATTTCTACAGTTATACCTAAATCTTGCAAACCAGGCTAGCCTTTTCCTGGATCCTTTTAAAGATCCGCTAAATCATTGCCCAACATCGAAGCATTTTATTTATTTTCTTTCACTCTGCGTCACCGGCCCGTCATGCATTCTCCGTCTAAAGGAAGTGATCACGTGAGAAATTAAACCGAATACTTTGAGCCGGGGCAAAAACACTTCCGACTGAACTTGAAGGAGGTGTCGCTTGTGTTATGTAACCACATTGTGATCGTTGAGACATTTCCAAGAATCTTGACAATACTGCAGTCATGCTCAACGGATTTAATGACAATTTAAACATTTTAACTATCGTGAAATGTAGGAAACTCTGTGACTTGAGATTCGTTAAGAGCTCTCAACTTGTCTAAATAAGCATTGATCTTTTGTAACCACTTCAGACGTACATGATAGCAACATTTTCAGTTGACATTGAAAAAGGTTAACTTGGGTACTTGACGAGACGTTGACACACCGTTTATGTTGCAAATCAGATGACAAAAATGCGACTGCGTCAAGCTATGTTGGTGATCAATAAAATTTTAATACAATCTAATGTTTGTTTTTTATATATGAAACGGCATGTTCCCTTGACCGTGTCTGACTATTGAATTAATTACTGCACCAGCGGATATACGCGTCCACACTCTAAATAGTGCAAACAAAGGACCAATATGATGGCGGTTCACACACAGGCAAACGACCGGAGTTAGCCCAAATTGCCGTGTGCATCATTGTTTGACTACTCTAAAATTAGAGTCCGAATTCGAACCATAGTTTGTAAATTGTGCTCAGGATTTATTGATTCCGGATACGTTCATAAATGTGAATTATTAACTCTCAGAAGTATCAGTTACTGCAGTCTTTGTTGTTAGCGCTCGTTTCGTTTAATAAGGAAGAGCTATGGGTACAACAAGTACTTACATTCATGGTGTCCAGGCTATTGTATTCGCATTAAAGGCGAGGCGAGATATCAGAAGACCCAGAGTAAAATTACCTTGAGATTCGTTACAACTTTGCGTATTCACAAAGCGAAACTATACTAGCCGGCCTCTTCACTCGCACGTGCTCTTCGTTTTTGGAATAACACCCCAACGCTCTCGCTGCATTTGTTCTACGGCCATTTTTAAGAGACCCTTCAAAGCTTTTAATCTCGTTGATAAACATGCTCGTCCAACTTGGCGGCGTTATTTTGTGGGTGTGTATTTTTATTTCTGTGCGCGTCGGTGGCAATAAGTAATAAGGTAAACATTAAGCAAGTCGTGGAGGCTGCCTGACTAGTTTTAGTCGATATTCTTATGCAAATAATAAAATGTAGCCGATTTTGATGAAATATTTTTATGTAAATCTTTAGTTATAGCTAAAGACTGGGCATTTGTTCATTTTTATTTGTCCACACCTGTGCTAGGAATTATAATATGCTCTTACTCTCAGCCTTTATATTTTTAGAGCTCTATGCCTATTATATCACTTTACTCACAATTCGTTTAAAACCGTGGTTTCTTTCCCAACTTAACAATTTTCAATGTTGTACAGTTCAAACACTTAGTAATTCGATATTGTTGACACTCAGTGTTAAGCACTCAACATAAGTAACCGCAGATAAGAGGCAAGTAACGGGAATTAAAGTTCCCATGGCTCTCGAAATTATCGACCAAACGTTCAACGGTAATTTCCTTTTCTTCTGCCCCTTACAAATTGAATTGATAAAGTTGTGTTTTGAACTAGTTAGATAATTTTACCTTTGATGTACCCAACTTATTTTGCATAAAATAAATTCGAATTTAAGAAGAACTTATTTATGTGATGAGCACGAAACTTTATTAGGATTGTTCATGTCTGTCCTTTCGTTGTTGTTCTTTACTGCATATCTACAGAACTTACTGTGATCCTACTTAAACTAATACCTAATACCTACTAGATGTATGAAAAACATTTATTTATTTAGGTACTGACCTGTCATTAACTGTCACTGTTAAACAGGTACCTAAATAAAACCTAAACTTGTAATACTACGTAAGTATAAATAATAGGGATGATGACACATGTTGAATTATGCAATAAAATTTAGTTGAAAAGATGCAGAATTACCAATATATCCAAATAAAGTGAAAATTAAAAAAATCTATTGAAATGGTTCAAAGATATCATGCTTCAAAATTTCAAAATTTTTCAATATTTTAAAGTACGAAATTAAAAAAAAACCAATGATACCATTCGATTTCCTACATTTTACTGTTAAATAAATTGTATGGTAACCATATACATAAACGCAACATTTCACTGTAAAAATAGCAATTTCATAATTTTTCCATACTTTAAACAGGGCGACTATATGATCGTGATGTCACTTTTGCATGTAATTTTTTTAGGAGCGTTTCGAGAAACAAATGCAAATCTCAGACTTTAAGTCTAATTTCTGACTTTTGTGTTGCTTTAACGCAATTGGCTGCATATAGACATTTGATCCTCACAACAAAACGAATCGATTGATACCATACATGAATAAAATTCACCATGCCTATTGAATCAATAAGATTATTCTTATTCTATTGCAATGATCTATTCTTGTATGTCCATAGTTATGTTTGATTCTAACCATTGTACGTTAGATACATGTTATACGTCTGTAAACTTAACAATTAATTTTAAATTAGTTCCTTAGAAAGCAGCTTTAAAATAAAATTTTCATGCAGCACGTATTAGCTCGATACTTAAAGTCGCGACAAAAAACCCAGGTAACTTTCAACAATCCTAGTAATCCTACTTAAGACTACTAGGGATCTACGCGCAGGTATTCAATTCAAACCTAAGAATCGTAATCGCTAGGCTTACCGGAATCTATAAGTAGGCTGCAAAGCGGATGAGCGAAGAATATTAATACAATACGATAAGGTATGCTTGTGTGGCAGCCGTACTTGACCAATTAAGCCAGCGATCTCTTTATTGACATAAATTGCACTAATGTTCATTTTATTTTTAGTGTCAGCACTAAAAATAAATTGGTAGGTATCGTGTACATATAAGCGTAAACAACGTTTATTTATTTTATATTACGTGCATTTCTAGTTATATTATTAATAGTTACATATATGCGATTTCATTTATGCCTACTAGATAAACAATTCAAAAACTAGATCTACGTTTACGTAAGCAAAGTATATATATATACGTTTTGGGTCATCTGACTAAATATTAAGCACCTAGTCTAGCAAAATCTAAAACATTTTTAAACTCCTTGTTTGCCAACATAAAAATATCCATCCTCGACAAAAAAGTCTTCCAAATAGTTATCTAACCAGGAAATTTTAAGAACCCGGGACCTCCTGGTTTGTAGGCGGGGTCACTACCGACTAGGCTACGAGGCCGTCATCAAAAGTATTTATTTTCCCCCAAACCTAACCTCCATTTTATAGAATCAGTGTCGAATGGGCTCAAATATCAATGTTATAAGTATAATAGGAACGAAGATTACAGGCAAGTGGCATATTGTCGACATCTCGAATAGGTATTTGGATACAATGAGGCAATCAATTGACTCGTAATATTAGTTGTTTGTAGAGACGACAAGCCTTGTGTTTGGGTCTAATTGGTTACTGATTACAGAGCCTGGGTGAGCGTATCCATCTCTGTTGCTCTGACTAAATTGGAGTAGGATAGATATAGGTACCTACACTAATTCCGACATTTGAAGTTTAATGTAGGCATTCAACACCGAATTTAAATTGTTAAACCATTGAGGGTTTACTTTATGTGGGAAAAATAAAGGCATAAGTATTCACAACCAAATTAGCTTGAACTCTAAATGGCCGGAACCAGGAAATTACTTGTTCTTTCATACAAAACCAGTACTGGGAGCATGCCCTAGCCTGAACAATGAAATCCCTCACTGTACACAGTTGTTACTCTAGCTAGAGGTAACTAGGAGGCCGATTCGAAATAAATTATTGATGTCAATTTGATAACAAAATCTTGTCATATTGACATCAAATAGTGAGTTCGAATCGGGCATTAAATCGCGTGCAGAATAAGAATATCTAACATGAAAATTAAATTATTTATTTTTAACACAGTTTGATGTCTACATTGGCATCTTACTTCTGAGCCATGTCGCATATGTGTAGGTACGAAGGCTTACCGATGACGAGATCGCTTGAAATAAATTATGGCACCTTTGATCACATTGGACATGAGCACCAATCGAATAATAAAAGGGCGACGTGTTTGTACAAATCCACGTGATTAATTATGTTATTAATCGGGAGTCCGCAATGTTTTAATAAATTTTTTTTTATACTACGACGGTGGCAAACAAGCATACGGCCTGCCTGATGGTAAGCAGCTACCGTAACCTATGGACGCCTGTAACTCCACAGGAGTCACATGCGCGTTGCCGACCCTTTACAAAAAGGAGGATTCACTGTGTTGACGGCTAAAGGAACAAGAGGGTCCCTCATCGTCAACACACTGGGTCCTCTTTGAGCTCTTTGGCAACCTTACTCACCAGCAGGAACACAACACTATGAGTAGGGTCTAGTGCTATTTAGCTGTGGTTTTCTGTAAGGTGGAGGTACTTCCCCAGTCGGGCTCTGCTCCAGATTTGAGCGAGATGACATTCACTGAACGTGCCCTACCACACTAAGCGAGATGCCATTCGCAGTGCCCATACCTCTCTTTTTGGCATAGTTTAAGGACATACCCAAGTCCGGACGTAGTTTAAGGACATACCCCGGGTCCAAATTCATGTGTAGGTACATTATTAATTTAATACACGTTAACATTTTGACAAACTGCCGCAATAAAATAACAAAGGTTATTCCGTGTTGTCGTTCATTAAATTAGTGCAAATCACAACCTGCCATTTCATTAAATAATTCGAAGACATCATTAGGTATACTATAATATTAAGATATTTTTTCAAAACCTAATCTATCATCTATTTTAACTACCTACATTTATTATTTGATGCAAACCATTTTTACATCAACAAATTTATTTCTTTAAAATAATGAGAAGCGAGGTACGAACTAAATCTAGGTAGAGTACTTGGTATGCTTGCCCAGTATCATAGACACCACGGAATAAATGACGCGGGTGACGCCCAATATATTTATTTCACAGCAATTTAAATTGACCGCAGACGCGCTAATTAGAAGGCATAATACAACATCTAATCATTTATTCAGGACACGATATCCGAAGATTTATATCTCTATCCAATTGGCTACATATTAGGTACCCATTACCGCATTTTTGATTGTTCGCGGCGCCAGTATATAGCCGTCCTTGACTGGAATTATTTTTGTACCCAGGCATGTTTTCCTATGTCTGACATAAGTCTTTTAAACGTTCAAATGTTATTTACGTGTAATATACGTTGTGTATGAACAGTAAATTTTCACGGCAAGTTCAATTTCAATGGGCTGAAACATTTTTTTTAAACTTCTGATGATGATAGCTTGATAGCCGTAATAAAAATACCAAAGATCAAATAGTCTGCAAACAAAGCGATAGAGATACAGTTGAGATTTTTATTTAGACGAAGTCGCGTTACCTAAACACTGCCACGAAAGGTAGCTGTTGAAGGTAGAACTTTTAAATTTAGAACATAATATTAATTGATCTCCACTAAGATTTTTAGGTATTCCACCACTAATGGGGATGAAAAGGGATTCAAAATTTTTAAGAATTTCCACAGTTTACACACGGACGAAGTCGTGGTTGCAGTATATTAGAAATACTTATTTATACTTAATTATAATAAACGAGATCGTCAATAGTTAGTTATTTTATATAATAGTCTCAAATATATATGCGACCATATTATGGTGGCCCAGAATTGAAGATCACCTTTAGGTTCCTAATCTTTAAAAACAAATTTCTATTTTATCAATATATGTAGTATCCATCTCGCATTAGGCTATGTCCAATAATGAATTATTACAGTCCTTTCGCATTCGGTATTTCAATGAGAATTCATAACAATTCATCAAGCGTTACAAGCAATGGAATTTAATCTCATTGATTATTTTACTTGGTTACTTGCATTTTACCGCGACTTTGTTCGTGTAATTTTGCATAAAGAAGAAACAACGTACTTAGTAAATATTTTTTGAAAACATATGCATGGACATACTAAAGGTGTGCATTATATCCAAGAAAAGTTCCACAATCACTCTATTATTTAAAAAAATACACTTTCGTTACAATTTTGTTTTCAAAAATTAAGTCGGTGACCTGTATTTTATTTATTGTTAACAGATAGTACAGAATGTCCGCCAAAAAATTACTATTAGCATTTTATTGATTGATTTTGATGTCAATTCTAGCTGCTAGAATATTTCACAAGATACCAAGAAACCAAGCATAGAGAGTTACTAAGATAAATAAAATCAACTGTGAGGTGTACATACTTAGAAATTGCTTTGATACTTTTTCCTACCTTTCAATCAGCAAACGGGTCGGCTCAAGGTCTTGAAAACAAACGATCCACAAAGGCACGGAAGAGAACAGCCGCTGAAATAAACAGTTCAGTAGTTGGTTATCTGTACGGGAAATAAGTCACGTTTCAGTCCGTTTCAACGAAAAGTCGCTATTGTTAAGAACCTTTTTGCTGTAAAAAGTAAGTGAGTCACTTTCTGATTTAACTGTATTATTTTCTCAATCGCAATACACTTTGCGAATTATTTTATTTAACGAAATATTACGGATAAAAACATCTACACTTTACTTAACCGGGTTATTCATACTACTGTGCGATCTGATTATGTTTCACTCTTACGATTGTCATTTTATTCGGACTTCAAAATACTCGAAACGTTCGTTGACTTGTCAGTTGCCAATCAATGCATTTCCACGTTCAAGAACAAATTTCACTAAAACACACCATGCACATCACTGTCATTCTCGTTACCAACCATTATGATATGATGTCTATTTCAATTACGTACATCGAGAACTTTCCTGAATTGCCTGCATCCTAGAGATGTTCCGTTGTACTCTGGAATCAATCCAGAGGTTTGGTTTACGACAAAAGTATGTTTGATTTAAAAAATATAGGAACATGCTACAATAACAATCTATGTAAACACTAATGTGTCTCGTTACTCTCGTCTCGTGATGTATGGAGGACAATATATTGTATTATATCGTAGGCATCGTAGCCCTGTGTAAAAATTACATTATGATATTTATGATTGTTTTCCTCTTCAGTAATACTTCCAAGAACTACCGTGATATTTTCTTACATCCTTCCCCACGATATAGCAACAGACACCTCAATAAGAGTTCGCAATTTTTTCTGACGTCATAATCGATACCAATAATTGCCACTATTGTGTTACCAGGACAGACAATGAGTAGACAGTATATTTTATCTACGTCATACCTGCATCTTGCCGATACTATTTACCCCCATTATCTTTGACTGACATGATTATATATATTGATTGGTTATTAGTACCACAACAGCAGATTTCAAGCTAACATGGTCATTAACGTTGTAACTACTAATAAAAACCGGCCAAGAGCGTGTCGGGCCACGCTCAGTGTAGGGTTCCGTAGTTTTCCGTCCGTCACAGTAAGTGTCCCCACTTAAGAGTTAATAACACCGCCATGTAGGTTATGATATGAGAGTTCCACGTACAGCGACATATATCGGCAAATTAAGTAAACTATTGCGCGCGAGCTTATAGTATGGAAGATGATTTTTATGGAATAATTCTTTATTGCGTGAACCGATTTTCACCGTTTTTACTTTATTTGAAAGCACGTCATTTCATTGTAATTTTGTACAAATTACAGGTACAATAAACACCTGCTATACGGTTAAATTACAAACTTAGTTCAGAAATTATTTTGTAATTTTTTTTTCAAAAAGTATTCATCCTATCAAGTTCAAAATAATTTTCCTAGAAAGTTTTTATGAAGTTCTACTTTTGAGATTTTTTTCATATTTTTAAAACTTATGGTTCAAAAGTTAGAGGGGGGGGGGGACGCATATTTTTTTACTTCTGGAGCGATTATTTCCGAAAATATTTACATTATCGAAAAATGATTTTAGTAAACCCCTATTCATTTTTAAATACCTATCCAACAATATATCACACGTTAGGGTTGAAATGAAAAAAAAAAATCACTCCCCACTTTACGTATAGGGGAGGTACCCTAATAAATAAAAAAAATCCACTTTTTATTTTACCACTTTGTCGGCGTGATTGATATACATATTAGTACCAAATTTCAGCTTTCTAGTGCTAACGGTCACTGAGATTATCCGCGGACGGACGGACGGACGGACGGGCAGACATGGCGAAACTATAAGGGTTCCTAGTTGACTACGGAACCCTAAAAACGGGGTGGTTACCCTACTAGTACTAATTGCTCAAAAACACAAAACTACATGGTAAATATCTCGTTTTTAATAGTAGTTATAACACAACAGCTTTTAAGAGAATTACTCTGCACAGAAAGAGGCGGCAATACCAGCCATCTTCTTTAAACAGGTAAAGGAGACGGTCCAGTAGCGTATGACATATTATATTCTTGGTTATTTAAATAATTAACAAATCAAGTGGCTTCTGCAACGAGCGTAGATGTAAACATTGTTGTCTTCCCTAATGACATTTCAGTTACCTAAATGTCTCATCTTAAACGTACACTCACTAAGATGAAGCCACTCCAAATTAACAAGAGTAATGAATAGATAGGATCTGTTAGATAATTTATATGGGACAGATCATCTAAAATAAATGGGTGCGACTTTTAAATCTTTATAAATATAGATTAATTTTTATGTAAATTATTAGATTATTTCTGTTTAAAAAATTGTTTTTTTTTATTTGCATGTAGTTGCACTCTCTCGGAAGGGTTTCCACTGAAGACCAGCGTCGTGGACCTGAAAAGGTACCTTGACATTAAGCTGAGTAGAAACCATTTCAGTGACGCTTAACAATAATATACTGACATTGTTTTTCTTAAAATAATAATATGCTAAAACTATGTATAAATAGTAGTTAAGTGTTTCTGAATAAAGTTTATTCTATTCTATTTTATTGTATTCAGATATTCAGATTGAACTAAGCCCACTGAGGCGAGGCGACAACAGCGACCAACCTCAAACAAAGCAACTAGTTACATTTATTTGTTTTTAAGATATCACTTTACTTTTTTACGTAGTTAGAAGTGCAATCTCATATTTCGCGCTTTACTCAAAATATGAGATTGCAGTGCTAAAACGCTATAAAAAATTCATCAGTATAGGATACACCTACTTTTCCCTCGTAAACCTAGTGGAACCACGGAATAAAGACT
Organism: Pammene aurita; assembly: GCA_947086415.1. Classification (NCBI taxonomy): domain Eukaryota; kingdom Metazoa; phylum Arthropoda; class Insecta; order Lepidoptera; family Tortricidae; genus Pammene; species Pammene aurita. The sequence continues at coordinate 12,118,516 of OX352296.1, forward strand.
AGGCGAAAACACGACACCATTTTACGAGCTTACATAGTCGTTAATAGCAGTGACCCACATATTAGCAAGACTGCATCATTATCAATTATCGGCGGGTTGACGCTTTAATTTTATTAACGAAAAATCACGTTGTAGGATTTGTTTCATTTTATGTGTTACAGTTTGAAATGTGTTTTTGTTGATATTGGCAACCTGACAGCAGTGTTTTTCACACCTTATCATCTATTCTGCAATAAATCCGAACTTACAGCACACTAAAAAAACTCTTTTGAAACAATACCTCCGCTAAAATAAATAGTTGCATTAAAATGTCACCTATTTATTTGTAGTGTCATTTTTCCTGTGTCAATAATCTGCGGTCAATATTGCATTGCTTACATACTTTATCCATGAATCAGTGGTGCCTCATGATTGGCAAACTATACCGGGTTGGGCAGAGTAACGTACTGTCCTATTGTAATACACTCGTTTATTTAAATCAATATAACGGATCTCCTTTCCCTAAATATAATTTTAAAACGTCTATATTATCACCGTCATGAATTCCAAAAGACACTTTTATTATACTCGGTTTTGTGCATCTTCAATAACAAATTTAAAAAGTAGCGCAGTTGGAAAATTGTACATTGTGATCGAGGGCGATATTCTGCTAACCGAAAAATGTAAAAATCAAGGTCAGGTTTAATACTGCGCACCACAAATCGTTTCAAGGAGTCTTCTTCTGCTGAAATCAGAAAATCTGTACATTTCGGATGGTTGTGTCCAGCTCCAGCAAGATAAAGTGTGCCTAATATAATAAACAACATAATATGTAATAGGTGTTATATTGTTTTTAAACCTCTATACAACTTTTAAACTAGGACAGTTTATCTGCCCAACCCTTTAATATTCGCGGTCAAAAGTTCAGCAGCTAATTCGGTTGTCCCCAGCATCTGACCTATCCGATTTGGGTCAATATCCTGTTAGATTTATATGCCATGTTACACGATTTTATGCCTCGCAGCCCACGGTATCGGTTCAAGGCCCTGGATTTATGATGCCATGGCATTTGTGGACACAATGCCGCACACCTAAATAACCTATTTGTTGGAAATACAATGTAATGACGGTACGCTTTACAACTATTGGTACCTTTTAGTTAGATGATGGTTTCCAATCGTTCATTCATTCAATTTGGTTTAGAAATTGAGTTTTGTTTTTTCTTTGTGTAACGATTTATTTTTATGATGTCTTAATAATAACAAAAAGGAATAGTAAGCAGAAAGTACAGTCTACTTATTCGTATTCAGCGACGATAATGCCTTGACAAGGTATGTTTCGCCAAAGTAGAATTTAACGTTTGAGAAAAAAAAAACACGTTTAGAGTGAGCAATATGTCTTTATCTTAATCTGTTAGAAAAAGAAGTCCTTATTGGTTCACTCTTTCTTTGACTGGATGTTTGCTTCTCCGAGTGCACATTTGTTGTTATGAGGTGTTGTATAAGTACATAGGTACATATATAACAATTCATATTGACGCTGTTATAACGTCCATACTAGTATAATCAGAGAGACACAACTGAACTTGAATATTGGGAATACGTAAGCCCTAGACTACACAGGTTTTTCTTAGGCAATAAACTTTATATTCCTTAGAATATAAAGTTTATTGACCTTAGTCAATACTTAAAAAAGGTAAGGAAATACGAGACCGCGTTCAAATACCTATATTTAGGTAGCTACTCAATAAATTTATAAAGTAAATGGTAGAAGTCAAATACTCATTGCTCTTTGCGACAAATCAAAATATCTACGGCTCTCAAAGCCGAGTCAAAGAAAGCAGCCTCATAACCAGTTATGATATGTCCCAAGCCGTACTTTCCCGGCCGTAACGTCATCATAACACACCGTTCATTTTTGAGATTTAAATAGACCGGTCTTATGACTATGCGGGAACCTAGTCATTATAGAACAATAATACAGTTATAAATAGGTCAATTATATATTTTTATCCCTTAGCTACGAGAGTTCGTTACAATCTACTTTCAAACCTAGGTAGGTTTAAAAGTAGATTGTAACTATACCCATTAAGGTAGAGTTCGTTACAATAACGCTAACTGTATTAATTAGGTACAATTCTTTGATTTTTGATATAAGTTTTGTAAAAATACTTAATTACCTAAAAACAAATAATATATTTAAAAAAAAATTGTTCACTTCAGTCTAAAACTGTTCGCCTGCAATGTAAGTAGGTAGTTAGGTGTAAGTAGTAAGATTTTAAGGCACCAGTATACCTACAACAGACACCTCAGGCTGTCTGATTGCCTTGAAATGAGTTTGACGTCGTCAGGGGTTTTTTGCGGGGAAAGGCAAGGCAGGTTCATCTTTAGACTTCATGACTCAAGCTTTGTAAACGTTTTGCGCAAAAAAATTGAAGGTTACTAAAGGTGACGTAAGAACGACGAATTAAATACGTACCTATCTATTTAATTTGAAGATGTACCCGCTTTTGGAAGGGCTCAATAAAAGTAGCACTGGCTTTCACGCGTGTCTATGCACTTCGTGTTGTTTCATAACTTCATAAGATCATAAGGACTTTTTAACAAATACATCAACATCAATAAAAGTCTAGTGAAAAACATGATGCAATATATAACCGTGTGTACTACTTATGTACTTACTCATATATCAGTTTCTGGCAAAGCGTCTACAGAATTCGGCTTCTCACTGGCAAGTCTAGCATGCCGTATTTTCAGAAGAAAGTTTTCCTACACGTCATGAAGACGAAAACCAAATTAGCTCCAAATAGCCTGCGAATCATGAATCATATCCCTACTGCATTGACAAACTACATAGATGATAAGACTACGTATATGTAGGATTTTTTTGTTATATTTTAGGTATAAGTACGTAACTAACCTTACAATTTTCATACAATACGCTCTTACAACAAGAATATCACACTATAATAAATATTTATTTCGCTTTTGGCTCTTCTAATTTCCATAAGTATTACTCCAAATGCGGCCTTTGCGGCATCAATTCAGAGTAATGGTTAGGAATCTGATCCGTCTCGATTGCAAGATAAATCAAGGGCCATTGTATCGACCTCGATCGCCTGACTTGCACTTCGGCGTATTCCTTGTTATTTTAGGTCTTTGGAGAGCATTTGAAAAACAAAACAAGTAGGTCAGCCGGCTAGGTTTAAACATACAGTAATTGTTAGATGCAACTTCAAATTTGTAGGTAAATTACTCAAAATACTCGACCGTGGCTCAGTTATTGTCTAATTACTGCTTTTGTTAGCATTAATTCTGATGTACATATTAGTTTATCTATACCAACGTTAATCCAATATTTTATTGCCTCAATCATTTGCTAAGTAATATTATGTCACAGCAGTTCTTAGTTTTTGCAGTTAAATATACCTACCAGTTTCGAAAGGCTCTATTTTACAATAAGTTTACCTATTACATACCTACCTACCTATTATTGCCTAAATAATTACTTACGTGAATAGCTAATTAACAAGCGTTGCTAAACTTACTAAAGCGCGTCGAATCCGCCCCCGCTTTCATACATACTTAAGCAACAAGACCTAGGCTATAATTCCAATAGCTTACAATGTCTAACATAATGGGCCGGGCCAAATTCTCGAATCCTCAAGGGCATTCGGTCTTTTCATCGTCTTTAAGCAAGTAACACAATTGCGCTCTGAATCTACACATAGTTTTATTTATATTATAAATGCCAAATTTTGTAAGTTTAGATATTTGGATGTTTATTTTTCCTTCATTCAAAAATGGCTGAATGGCATTTTGACGAAATTTGGCACACTGATAGATTTATAACCTAGACGAATCATATTTTGTATCGCGGAGTTGAACTGCCTAAAGAAGTGATATAAAGGGTTTAAAGAAGTACTAGGCAAGCGGGAGGGGGTTTTGGCAAAGGCTAAAGCGAAAGCTAGTACATTATAGTTGTTAGTTGTTGTTATTCTGAGGAGTAGGAGGGTCATAGTAGTCATCTTACCTTTCGACTCCACATGCATTTGCAACCGGAGTACGTAGCCCAACCCAACATAGCCAGTAGAACAACTGACTCATGCTCCCATTCGCTCCACATACCTATCAATTATTCACTTATTTATGGCAGTTACATTTATATTCAGATAACATTTGGTAAAACATGCATTGCTTACATAGAACGGATAAAAGAACCTAGGTAGCAAACCTACCGAAATAGTTAGACGTATATATATTTACTTAACGTATGGCTACATATCACTGGACTTAGATATGCATTTCTTATCTGGGGTAGTAGTAGTGGGAAAGCAGATAATAAAGAAAATGCAGTGAGTGCTGCGAGGTCCAGATGGGACAGTGAAGCTGCCAAGTTTGTGACTTTTAGCACCACCATTAATTTATATCAGTTTGCATAAACCGTCTTCACTGGTACTAGTGGGATCAATGAGTACCTACGGTCTATATTTAGCTATTTGCGTCTTCATTTCTGATCAAATGTCTTTAAACTGACCTTATCATTAACAAAACATCTGATCGACAAGTTTGGCCAATTAGTTTTTTTGTCGAATAGCCAATTCGAAATGCAGACAGACATAATGAGCTGTCCTCATCAGTCGCAGACAAAACCCGTGGCGTGTGCCCAAGCTGTGGCGGAACTGGTTTAACAACTAACAGTGACAAATAAAATAGGAGGACTTTCAATTTTCGTGCGAAGAGGTACAGTACTAGTAATCTATCAAGTGGGGTTATCTATCAGAGTTAAAAAGATTCTTTGTCCGACTTAATTTACTCAATTTATTCAACACACCTTTTTATAAATAAATATATAAAATAAGTTAATAAATATTATAGGACAATTATCTTACATAAACCGACCTAGTCCCACAGTAAGCTCAATAAGGCTTGTGTTGTGGGTACTAGACGACGATATCTATACATATAATAAAGCTGAAGAGGGTCGAAAGTCTGTACATGGAAGATAATCGAAAAAAAGTTGGCTGGGGATACTTAGAATCGATAACAGAACACGTCCCAACAATTTTTAGAATTTTTGTCTGTTTATCTGTTTGTCTGTTTATCTGTTTATCTGTTTATCTGTTTGTCTGTTTATTTGACCGCGCATCACGTGAAAACGGCTGAACGGATTTCGATAAAATTTTGTATAGAGATAGTTTGAGTCCCGGGAAAGGATAATATATAGTTTTAATCCCGAAAATTAACCCTGGTGGGGGTGAAAATGGGGTTGAAAGTTTGTATGGAGAATTTTTAACCGCTGAAACGATTTAGATAGAAATAAGTATGGAGATAATTTGAGTCTCGAGAAATGTCATAGGATAGTTTTAAAACCCTTGTGGGGGTGAAAAGGGGGTTGGAAGTTGGTATGAGGATTTTTTTACCGCTAAACAGATTTAGATGAAAATTGGTATAGAGATAGTATGGGTCTCGAGAAAGGACAAAGGATAGTTTCATCTTGAAAAAAGGCCCCCCCCCAACCTTACTTTAGAACCGTAGGTCCAAAAAATTTGAAAAAAATAATGGAAGCGAAGCCTGAAAGGTACTTTCAATAAAAACTATCTATCTATACATCTATCACGTGAAAACGGCTGAACGGATTTCGATGAAATTTTGTGTAGAGATAGTTTGAGTCCAGGGAAAGGACGAAGAATAGTTTTCATCCCGAAAATCAACCCTGGAGGGGGTGAAAAGGGGGTTGAAAGTTTGTATGGAGATTTTTTAATAGAAATTAGTATGCAGATAATTTGAGTCCCGAGGAACGACAGAATAGTTTTCATGCCGAAAATAAACCCTTTCACCCCGAAAAGGGGGTTGGAAGTTGGTATGACGATTTTTTTACCGCTGAACTGATAAAGATGAAATTTGGTATAGTATGGGTCTCAAGAAAGGACAAATGATGGTTTTCACTCCGAAAATCAACCCTAAAGGGGTGAAAAGATAGTTGGAAATTTGTGTAGGGAATTATTAACCGCAGAATCGATTTATTTATTTTTAGTCAAGGTGTTCATATTTATAACATGTTACCCGTCGATGCTTTAAATTTACATTTACCCGTTCTTAAGAAATATTTGAAAATATCATGTATGTCAAAGGGTTATTGCAGGTTCGAGTATTATATATGACGGACAAAGATGCATGGCCCAAACCAAAAAACTACTACAACATTTATAGGACACCGTTTAGGTAGGAAAACATATCAAACGTTTTGTGAAGCAGTCAGATTAGGATTAATTTTTCTTTATAATTAAACAATAGGTACATTATCTGTCTCTCAAGCTGTTTTGATATGTCTTCTTGAAGAACTACGTATTATTTTGTATCTTTAAGATCTAATAATGTATTACTGTTTTGAAAAAAATAAGTCACGTCGAGTATCTTTTCGGTCATCATAATACTTCTTGGGCCAGAGGTGTAGAGTACTGTAGAGTTAGAACCGGTGGTAGTTTTGGAACGAAGTTCCTTATTGGACGGTTCGCGGATGGGAGGCTAGGTGAAAAAAAGTCACGTGACCGTCACGTCACGAAAACGCGACACCCATACGATTGAGAAACATGTAAAATGGAATGAAATAAAAAATATATAAAATAGAATAAAGTGAAGTGAAGTGAAGTGTAGTGAAAGTGAGAAGTGACAAAGTGATAAAAGTGTAAAAAGTAGAGTTCCTAAAAGTAAAAAATGTCAAAAATGTCAAAAATGACAAAATTTCTAAATTTCAAAAATTTCATAAATTACAAAAATTTCAAGTTTCAAATATTTCAAAAATTTCAAAGTTTTCAATTTTTTAAAAATTTTCAATAATTTCAAAAATTTCTAAAATTTCCAAAAAATCAAAAATTTCCAAAAATTCAAAAATTTCAAAATTTCAAAAATTAAAGAAAAATAAAACCACAAAATTAACGAAAAAGTCAAAAATGTAATAAAATTAAATAACATTCCACGACACTCACGTATTTTATTTTTCTCTGACGTTCATTAGTGCATTGTAATGTGCTTACCTTGAAGTATGTAATTACCACAATTATTGCAACCAGTAACGTAAAAACGTATGAAAATTCATTATCTACGTAACGTAATCAAAATCCACCTCTCTTAGGTAAAGCAGTGTATGCTTCTGTACATAATTAGGCCTTATTACGTAACAGTTACATAAACTACCATTTATCTCTTTTTAGGGTTCCGTAGTCAACTAGGAACCCTTATAGTTTGGCCATGTCCGTCCGTCTGTCCACGGTCTAGCTCAGTTACTGTTTGCACTAGAAAGCTGAAATTTGGTGAGGCCTGATAAGAACTTTCAATAAAAACTGTATTGAATAAAATCGGTTCAGCCTTTTTTGAATTATCAGTCAAAATCGCATAGTGAAAGGATGTGCCGGATAGTAAACTGACGTAAGCGCCGCCAAATATCCCTTAATAAACGACCGTTTGAACGGATGTTTCGTAACAGGGCGGCATTTACGAAACTACACTGAGCATCGCCCGACATGCTCTTGGCCGGTTTTTTTTGCATTGTTATCCCGGAAATCACCCCTTAAGGATTACTAATTCCTCAAATAGAAAAAAAACATTTCTGCATTTGTGACACCCCCCCATTTCAACCGCGCCTGGAACCTTTCATGCGTAGACTGATTTAACGGGAGGATCGATTTGGATGATATTTGCCGTGGACATGAACGTATAAATACAAAAGTGGTCCTGTATCGTCCGATATACACCTACTATTGTATGTCGTTTAAATCATGCCAATAAAAATTGATAGGATAAATCCATCTGTCAACTTTACTTCAAATTCCGCCTCCAGGGTAGCGGGAGAGAAATTAGGGGTGAATTAGCCTCTTACTGACACAGACCGAATTCCACGCGGGCGGAGCCGCGGGCACAGCTAGTATATAATAAATAGATATAGATAAATACTTAAATACGTAGAAAACATCTATAACTCAGGTACAAATATCTGTGATAAACACACAAATAAATGCGCTTACCAGGATTCGAACCCAACACTTCCTGCTTCGTATGTCACTACCGACTGGGCTAGGCGGCCGTTAAATAATAATTTATTGAAATAATCTATTGGTATTCAGAAAAATAAATCTTGTACTTTCAAAAATATTCCTTAAACTCACACGATTTTCACTCATTATTTTGACAAAACACGGCAGACCACGAGCGTTACGAAACGCTCGAAACGTCAGGGACAAAAATAAAAGTAAGTGTACGCGATTAAGTCCCGTATTTTGTCGAAATAATACGAGTGGAAAAAAATGTTGCGAACATCGATACTGGTTTCTGCGGTGTTTATTTTTGAGCTGACACTATTATATTAGCTAAATGCAACCTGCTTGCACCAGTGTCATGGGCGTAGACTGTGTCACGCTAGTTGTAATGGGGGGTAGACAGTTTTTATTATTGACTTGTCTCCTCAACTACCTACTTTAGGTCTGGGCGTCACCTGCAAGCCACCTGCTATGCGCACATATGTCTTATTATAATATTTCATATGATGAAAATTAAGTACAAGGACTTCGCATTTAGGTCGTTACACCCATTGTTATCTTAAAATTTTTAAACGCATACGAAGATAAAGCAAAGAATCTTTATCTGACGGCGTTTCCTCTTAGATATATTAGCCTCTTTCAACTCTCAATTTGCACTGAAATTAATGAGTCTAATGGGGGATCAATGTTACTCTGCGTCCGTATTAAACACCTTACACACAACCCAACATGATCCCTGGGTGGTGCTAAAAGAGTAACAAACTTGGAAGCTGCACTGTCCCATCTGGACCTCGCAGCACTCACTGGATTTTCTCCATCATCTGCTTTTTTTTTTTTTTATGAAATAGGAGGCAAACGAGCAGACGAATCGCCTGATGGTAAGCAATTAACGCCGCCCATGGACGCCTGCAACACCAGAGGGGTCACAAGCGCGTTGCCGGCCTTTAAGATGGGAATACGCTCTTTTCTTGAAGGTTTGAAGGTCGTATCGGTCCGGAAATACCGCAGACGACAGTTCATTCCACAGTTTTGTTGTGCGAGGCAGGAAGTTTCTCGAGAAACGCACAGTTGAGGACTGCCAACCATCTAAGTGGTGATGATGGTAATGCTGTCGCGTAGGACAATGGCGGAAAAAGGCGGCAGGGATTAATCCGAACAATTCCTCGGAGCACTCTCCGTGATAGAGGCGATAGAAGATGCAGAGCGAGGCTACATCTCTACGCAGCGCCAAGGAGTCAAGCCCATCCGTAAAATCCCGGCAGCCGACAATTCGAGTCGCTCTCCGTTGGATGCGGTCAAGAGGGAGAAGTTGGTACTGGGGCGCTCCCGCCCACAAATGAGAACAGTATTCCATATGTGGGCGTACTTGTGCCTTGTAAAGCTGGAGGCGGTGGGCCGGAGTGAAATACTGCCTCGATCTGTTGAGCACACCGAGCTTTTTTGAGGCCAATTTGGCCTTACCCTCTAAATGGCCGCGGAACTGGACTTCACTCGAAATGTCGACGCCAAGGATTCGGACACTGGCAGTGGCAGTTAAGGAAGTGCTCTCAAAACGAGGTGAAGCGACAAACGCAAGCTTTTTTGCGGTAAACGCGCAAACCTGTGTCTTGGTAGGTTTAAAATGGACTAAATTTAGTCGACCCCATTCTGAAACTTCTTTAAGGGAAGTCTCAACTTCAGACACAAGTTTGTCCCGGCTCTCAACGACATTCTCCCGAGAAATGTTAGTTCGGCCTAGTACTACCTAAGGGAAGAAATGCCTATCTATATACGTGTGACATGTAGCCATACGATAAATAAATAAATGAGTCTAAAGGAAAACACAGTTTTATGTCATAGGGAATTCAAATGCCTACATGTCAATCAGATTCAGTGTCTCGACGAGCCAAAGAAATAAACATACCTTGTAGTAGGTAGGTACGTATGTAGTACCTACCTTCATACGTACGTTTGTAAGGATGTAACTTTTCTTCGCAGTCAGTTGGGCTGTAGACTAGTCCTTCATTTTACTTTTACACCTTAACTCTTAATGTCGTAACCGGTAAACAAAAGATGTATTGTTGTTATAAATACTTGTATACAGCACCGTGAAAAAAGTAGTTTGGCTGCCCAAATGAAAACCGAATGTATGTATTTTTAATAGTTACGAGACGGCGGGCGGTGACTAAACGAGGCTGAACATAAATTAACATATATTACTCGGAATGGAACCTAATATGAACGTACCAGGTGGTCGCTGTCTGTAATTTGATAACGCCGAAAAACTACATACGCGCTGGTCCGACCGACGTTTGTTTGCAAAAACAAAGACATAAAAATATGATCATGTTATCGGTGAGATTAGAGACCGTTCTGCACCCAACCTATTTCAGATCCTAGCGTGATCTTCTAGGTACATATAAATACAGACTGTTTATTCAAGTAAAACTGTGTATTCTGTCTCGGAAAACGTAGTGTAGGACGCCCTCCGGCCAGGTGGGAGACGATCTGCGAAAGACTGCTGGCAGATGCTGGATGCGGCAAGCTGAAGACAGGGCGCTATGGCGCTCATTAGGGGAGGCCTATGTCCAGCAGTGGTCTAGTATAGGCTGATGATGATGATGATGATTCAAGTAAATATGTAGGTCATATTGAAAGACTTTCAGCATAAGCTCAACACTGAAATTGCAAAAATTTGGTACCTATTCCATCAAAATCATCTATATCGTGTCAACAGAAATATAGGAACATTTTTATCGCAAGTTTTTATCATCGAGATAGTTGCAAGTGTGTGGTGTGGCTTACATATATGTCATAATTGTAAGTAGGAAATTTGAATGCAATATTAATCGACTTAAACTTATTGTTTTCTCATTGGGGCAGCTAGAAGGGAAAATCAGAGAAATAATATTGGAAATGAAAACTTTTAAACCAATTAATTACATTTGTGCCATAGGGAAAATATTATGACCACAATAAAACCTCTGACCATGGTATTTGGCTGCGATGGTGTCATTTCTTTCTACTAAAAGAAGAAGGTAGTTGATGAAGGTTCATTCTGTAATGTTATAATGTCTGCAGTGCAGTCAAAGTCAAGCTTTTAGTATTGTTTGAAGTTAAGAGGCTGACAACACCCGATGACCTTCAATTTGACTTTACTCAAACAGTGTTTCAGCTATAACTACTTGTTTTGAGAAAGTAAAAAAAATGTATGTTAATATTCGTTATATTTGGAAGAACTTCGTTGCGTCCGATACACGATTGGACGAAATCGGCTCGATAGAAAATAATTCCAAAGTTACATCTTAAAATTAGCTTTAAACAGTTGTATGTCTTTAGTTTCTTGACTTATACGTCTGTAACTAAGGACAAAATTCCACCACACTAATACTAAAAACTTCGTTGCCTTATATTTCTCAATGAATGCGTCGTTTTTTTTAAATTCATTATTTTGTAAATTTTGCAATGAGCTCCCATACTAATCATAACACAGTGTTTCTCTTTCACTCGCGCTGAATAAGATAGGGAGAGAATTTAGCTGTTGTCAGCCCCTCTTTATGATGACTGTAAATCTAGATATGAAAATGTTACACGTGTTTGTACACTGAATGTTTCCATACTTTTGTCTGCGTCTTAAGTATGGAAACATTCAGTGTACAAACACGTGTAACATTTTCATATCTAGATTTACAGTCATCATAAAGAGCAAAGACGTAGACGTGAGACATACGAATAAGCGCAAAAAACGCTCGAACCCATTGAAAGTAGTTTAGTTTAGACAATGAGGCGGTAAATTAATGTAATTTGTAAGTCAGTAATGACCAGTATAATCAGCAAACATGGTGCCAGACCTCGGGACCCCAAAGATATTATTTTAATTTTAATATAGACATGTCAATTTATCAAATTTCAATTAAATATATTTTGGTTAGGGTTGCGGGATTAAATTTTAATAATCCCGTCCATATAAAAAATATACCTAATCCAAAATTCTGCACTGTGGCACCGTCTTTGCCGATCACTGGTGATGACGTCCGTTTAAATCGCCCACGCTTCTTATTCCAATTAGAATAATCCAAGGATTTTCGTGATTTTTTTCTGAAACTTAACCGTAATGGCAAATATGGGATAATATACTTAGTCGCACTAAATAAGTTCACGATAGGATGGAATAAAATTACAAAACAAAAACTAACATAGAACCTATTCATATTTTCAATCTTGTGTAGAAATAGGTAGCTCGAGCGATGCTTTAATGAATTTACCAACATATAATATTTGTACATAAGTGTTGACAAAGGGGTGTAGTCACAGTCAGTTAAATACACGTGCAATTGGGTACACTTAATACATTTTGTTATAATATAAATCTCAACCAGTTGGACCCATTTTCAAAGCTACTGATTTTACTTATCAGTAATCAACTTGACAAGTGCGTGGATACCTTTTATTATGATATTGGTCCAGAGATTGAACAATTGTCCGGACGATAGCATTAGTACTAGAGTTTTATTATCAATGATAAGCTCAATTGAGATAAGTAACATCGCATATACATTGTTACAAAGTACTATCAATACAATGTATAACAATAGAGAGATTAAGATTAGAGAGAAAGTGCAAAAGTTGTGACGAATTGCCTTGAATACACCTTCATGGGTACCGCAGGTTAGTGAAATAAGTAGGAAAATATTTGCTTCTCTAGGATCACTTCGCAGGCTTCGTAACTTCTTGCCACTCTCTACCAAAATTGCGCTTGCTCAATCTCTTCTTCTTCCTATATTGGACTATGCTGATATTTGCTACCTTGATCTTACAGAGGACCAGCTAAATAAACTAGAGCGCCTCCAAAATGCTTGCATAAGGTTCAGCCAAATATGAATTTGGCTTACGCAAATTTGACCACGTCTCTGAATTTCGTGCTTAGCTCAATTGGCTTCCTATTCGTCATCGCCGTAACTCACACATTCTCGCGCTCCTTTATAACATTCTCTTCAATCCCACTACTCCTCTATATCTTAAAGAGCGTTTCAAATGTCTCTCTTCTATTCGGTGTTCTGAGAAGCATCTCCTTGCTACACCATCATCTTCATCAAAATTTTACAACAGCTCTTTTACTTTCCGGGCTATTCGCTTGTGGAATGCTTTGCCGTTGGATATAAGACGTGCTAAATCCCTTCTTATTTTTAAAAATCTTTTGAAATCGTATTACCTGTCGCTTACTTAACATGCCTTTATTTATTTATATATTTATATCATTTATGGTGTATATTTATGTACTTATGTATTTTTTTGTATCTATTTATTATAGTAGTGTGTATGTGTTTATTTATTTTTAGGCACTACCCGTTCATTGTTTTATGTACTTAGTCTCCAGCTACCCAAAGGTTGTCTGGAAGAGATCGCTTTTAAGCGATAAGACCGCCTGTTGTTACCTAGTTTTAATTTTGATTTTATGTTTGTTTATTTCTACTTTATGGTGCACAATAAAGAATATATTATTATTATACACCGATATTTAATAACGGACGGGATACACAATCAGCCCAAAAAAAGGCCCCACATTAGTGCTGTAGTCTTACAGCACTAATGTGGGGCCTTTTTTTGGGCAGTCGGCCAGTCGTCTGACTGGTACAGCAGTTTCCCGGTCCATTTTATTAGACTTTAGTCAGTGATAAGACTGGCCGGTTACAAATTTTTTTTGGGTAAATCTTTTGTACCTCTACTAATATTCTAACTCAAAGCTTACATATATTAATTTTACAAAATGTTGTTATCGATATAGTTACCAATTGTTTTTACATAAAATGAATAAGTTAAGACTGCATGTATTTGTATGTACATATTTGTATTTGTCCATAGCGAAATATGCAAACATCTACTTACATATTAATTTACTAGGTGTACCCGCGGCTTCGCCCGCGTGTGGGGGAGGTTTGGTAATTTTCATTTACTATCCAGGCCATTAGTGTAAAATTTACGCGTTCTACATATAAATATCTATCTAAATTTATTAGTTCATCCGTGATAGAGATAACTGACTAAAAGGCGTGCGTCGAGACCTGTGAATGCTAATGGCCGAGTTCCTGCAGGAGAATATGCTTCGAACAGAGGGTCAAACGTTGAAGGTACTGGCGCGAGGTAGCGTGTGAGCGCAACGTCCCAGCGAAAACTGCTTTTGCAGCAGCAGGCCAAAATCTAATAAGGCCAAAGGCAGCAAGAATTGTTACAGCAGGTGCACAAAACTCAATGGTCAAGTTTTTTTGTGAACATGAACGCAGAAGCGTAACACGGTGAGCGGCAATATCGCGAAAGCCATAGGGCGAGTACCGCGAAGGACCCAGGCCCGTAGGATCGCAGCGAGAATTACTTCTGCAGAAGCAGCATGTCAGGAACCCGACATACTTTAATGGCGAAGTGTCTTAGCGAACTCGAGGGCTGCGGACACGTGGGTGAGCGGAAATGTATGTGAAAGTAAAAGGCTGAGTACCGCGTAAGGTTCAGGCTCGGAACATCGCAGCGAGAACTTCTTCAACATCATCATGACAGGGACCGGACATAACTTAAAGGTGAAGTGTCTTAGCGAACCCGAGGGCCGTCGCTCGAGGGTGAGCGGCAACGTCTGAGAAAGCCAAAGGCCGTTACCGTGTATGGCCCAGGTCAGCAGCAGTACCATGACAGGGGCCGGACATATCTCAATGGTGGTGTCTTAAGGCCCGAGGATGAGTGGCAATATCTGCGAAAGGCATAGGCCGAGTACCGCGTAGGCCCAAGCCCGGAGCGTCGCAGCGAAAATTTCTCCAGCAGCAGCAACATGATATAATCCGGACAAAACTCAATGGCGAAGAATCTTAGCTAATCTGAGGGCCGGAGGCCCGAAGGTGAGCGGCAATGTCTGCGAAAGCCATAGGCCGAGTATCGCTTAGGCCCAGGCCCGGAGAGTCGTAGCGAGAATTACTTCAGCAGCCGCAGCAGCAGCATGACAGGGACCGGACAAATCTCAATGGTGAAGTGTCATAAGGCCCGAGGGTGAGCGTCAATGTCTGCGAAAGCTATAGGCCGAGTACCGAGTAGGCCCATGCCCCGAAGCGTCGTAGTGAGAACTTATTCAGCAGCAGCAGGCAGCATGACAGAATCCGGACAAAACTCAATGGCGAGGAGTCTTAGCAAATCTGAGGGCCGGAGGCCCGATAGTGAGCGGCAATGTCTGCGAAAGCCATAGGCCGAGTACCGTGTAGGCCCAGGCCCGGAGCATCGCAGCGAGAATTTCTTCAGCAGCAGCGTGACAGCTAGCAGATAGTAATTGCCAGATTCATGACTACCCTTTTTATTGCAATCAGCTGTTAAAGCGAGATGAAACATATTGATCTCACAAACGGTACAATTTTTGCTGTCGGGTAAATCGAAATGGTAAAACTACTTGTGTTTTTTGTTTTGACGTATATTGTAAGTAGGTTTCAATACCTTCTGTAGCTTCAGTAACTTTAACCCTTTAACGGGCTAGACTGAAAAAAATCCTGAATTCAAGCGTCATCGCCAATCTATAGTCCTAAAAATTCTGTATAAGAAAATAATACAAAAAGATACTTTTTTGAGACCGCTGCCCTATAAAGGGTTAAAGTACCTCCAGGTATTAATGGATCACAATATATGTCCGGATACTTACAATATCCAAAACGAAGTAACACGTTTTAAAAATATATAACCCGCAATCTTTAAATTGGGAAAGCATTTAAAAATCCATGGTTTAAACCTCGGCGGAATGCAACAGACCGAATCGCTTAATTTAATCTAAAGACGTCCTTAAATAATGTTTGTATACAGTATACAGGGTACCTATACAGCGCCATCTGTGACCACTTTTGAGAATTATTTTTTTGTGAAAATTATGTTTTTAATAAGCAGAATAAAAACTACCATATATGTTGCTCCGGGTTATAAACTGTTACTATACAAAATTTCGTAAAATTCTGTGCAGTAGTTTTTAAGTAGTGCGCGGACAAATTCACAGACAGACAGACAAGAATTCCAAAAATCACTGAAATGTATGCAGTCAACGTTTCTAAGACCCCCCGAATAAGTTTTTCTAGAATATCTTCAATGTACATTTTTTTTCTCCTTACGCGTTTATTATATGTATAGATAAAACGAGAACAGACATATAAGGAAGGGCATTATCAAACCGTTGGTTAGTGGATTGTCCGATTTTAGTATAGTTATTAAAATACCGTTGAATTAGGCCAGACAGTAGTCATATACGTTAGTCACACATTATGTTTGCCTGTATGCTCAGCGCAGTCATAACTTGACCCTTTGATGAGTTAAAGCTAGGTACAAATGAGGTTCACACTTATACTAGTCGATTGTGTCAAAGCACTCGGTAAGTGCCAATAACAGGAGTCTTTATTATTCCAGTCGCATGACAAGCGCCAGGCAAGTTGGACGCCAGGAACATCCAGTATAAGAGCTCTATCACTTTTCTCATAGTTGTTATGAATCTTGGAGTCACTTTACCCTGGATTTCCCGAGAACTTGTCATGTAATGCTGAGAATACCAAGCCTACGAAGCATTAAACGACCTTATTTACATTCAAGGCAATGCTAGTTCTAAAACTAATATAGAGTCGCTGTCCTGATTTGAATAGGCAAGGCTTTCAAAATAAAATAATTCTTGCTAGACAACGTTGAAATTACGGACCTAACGAGTTACTTATGAAATTGATTTATTAATTTAAATAATTTTTATTTAAATTCGTCTGAAATTATTTTTCGCAAGGTGATCAGGAAATAAATTAATGTTGAAATGTATTTCGTGTTGTGTGATTTTTAAACTGCTTTTTAGCTTAGCGCTTGTTAAAATAGGTACCGACTATCAAGAAACCTATTACAATATAGAAAACCCTGTGGCAATTTGGAACAGTTAGAACGAATGCTTCAATATTTATTTAAAATGAAAATATGATAATAAACAGTTTGGCTAATAGTAATACCTATATAACTACTTACATTAAGTAGGGTGAACACATTCACACTTCTAATTTCTCCTATTTGCCTATATGAAATTAATGATTGATTAACAATTCATAATACACAAGAGAATAATTGGACGTAGTCTAACAAAAACGATCCAAGCCAAACACAAAAAGTATTTATTTATATAAATTTCTTTTTTGAAATGTTTGGTAAAGATTGACAGATTTTTGAGGATTGGATCCTTTTCTCTATATTATACTCGTATCCATGATTGAGAGCCTAAAGTAGCTTTTCTTAATAAATAATTACTATTAATGACGTTAGAGTCGTTGAGTATCATCATTTTTGATACAATATTCGTTACTTAACGTAATTAACTTAGACATTAGATATCGAGGACAAGTTAATCATGTAGCTGCAATACAAGGAGACATAAATCTCCGTAAGGTTAACGTTTATTTACTTTATTGTCTTGTCAAAATTACGTCAGACTAACAACAATATGGAAAGTGTTTTTCAAAAGTGTAAAGATGACGTTCATTATGCACGATCACTACGATCAGACATTTATTTCATCGAACTTCAAAGTTTGATTTCAAATAAAATCGATACGTTTATTTCGAAGGCTTCATAGTACATTACAATACATTAATAAAATAAAATACATTAATAATAAAATTATACATTACATTTACAATTATACGTACGAGTATCATGGTATTCATGGTTAATAATTGACTATTTATTCTAGGTATTCTAGGTACACTTATATCAAATATATTTATTTAAAAAAAATTAATTTAAAAATTGGAATCGCGATCTTCCAAGTAAGAATATTCTTAAACCATGCCCACTAGAAAGAGAAAGTTTTTTCACACAAAAGAAAAACATGCAAAGTTTTAAGAATTAAGTTTTTGGACAGGGAATATGGATATTGTAAATACTTAATAGGGATTATAGTGTATATAAAGGGGTAGTTCAAGTCGCCGCCGTCGCCCCGGGGACACGCCAACCGCAGAGCGAACTAAATCCTCCACTTCCTCTGAACCACAAACTTCCGACTCCAAGTCCGGAACCACCTATTTATAAACTTAAGTACGTAACGGTTTGTGCTGTATTGCATCTAATTTTAAAGTGCAGACAATTAACGCATAATTGTACTCTACGCTGCTGCTGGTGCTTTTACGCTATTCTAACTTCTACGTTAATTTTGAAACTTTGTTTGTGTTAGCCGATCTTTAATAACTGTTTTACACCAATAAAATACTCATTACCTATATGTACCTACTTTACTTATTTACATTTACTGTTAACTCGGTTGAATTAGAATTAATTTATTAACTAGAACTTTTTTATTGGATAGTTAAATAGTTAATTTT
The DNA here is from genome assembly GCA_947086415.1 of Pammene aurita. Taxonomy (NCBI): domain Eukaryota; kingdom Metazoa; phylum Arthropoda; class Insecta; order Lepidoptera; family Tortricidae; genus Pammene; species Pammene aurita. The sequence goes on from OX352296.1 coordinate 12,136,861, forward strand.
GACCTATTTTCGTATAAACCAGTCATATTTAGCTTCCTTTCTCTAAAGTAGTTACCTACTCACCTACATGTTTTACTATTTAGATACTACTAAGTTTAATTTAAGATCTGCTAAATATTTTAATGTTAGTATTAAACCCGCCGTGCTAGGTATGGTAAAGGTAGGTATACTGTAGATATAGTTCAAGCAAACGCCCGCATCTAATATTTACCTCAAACAATATTAAAGTAATAAATTCTAACCTGCGTGGTGGTACTATAATACGCAATAAAGTATCCTTTTAATATTTCTTCCTACTTACGACACGCTGCGAAGCGAGCTAGAACCAGTATTAGTACTTGCACAAGTTGACTAGGCCTGTCGTAGGTACGGCTCGACGAATCGCTCTATCGAATGCGTAGCGTGGTCATTCAAACTCACACATTTTGTTTCAAGTAATAAAGGCCGAACGAAGATCGAAATGGTTTCGTTGGGAGTATGGAAGGTAGATAATGTTTTATTGCTGGATTATTTTCATTGTTTTTTTTAAATATCTAATCAAGACTCGACGAGACACGGTAGGTAAATGCTGTTTTCTAGCTCGGTACATATACATTTTGTTAATTTCAAGGCGATTGATTAGTTAACCAAGAAGTAAAAGAGTTGACACTAAAAAAATTTTGTAATGAGTTTAAGGTTAAACATGTCAGCGATTATTTTCTACCTAAATTTTTTGGGTTATTTTAAAATTGTATGTCAGACTCAACTCCATAAAATCATACAAATTGACGAAGTTTAGTCGCAAAAATCTGGAAAACGACTCTTTTATACGTTTGCTATGTAGTATCTACGTTTAATTTATACATATGAATAGGCGTATTATTGAATGCAAAATCGATATACATAGCAATTGGAACGTGAACAAGGAACATTCATCATTAGGCCACCGACCTCTGACATCTGTTTCTGTTTTCACTTTTATAAACTACGTTCCAGTAAATAATAATAGTAGCGTATCACGCCACGTATGTGCTTGGCATGGACCTAGAAAATATAGGGACGTAATCCCGTGAGACAAAACTGTGATACCGTCATAAAAGCTGATTTCTTCGTGTTTACGCGCGACGCGCAACTTGTGGGCGATTGGTTTACAAGTCAGTGTGTGTACTTATAGTATGTACGAGACCGCGGCTTAGCATGGAGTCAGTTTTATTTTCGCGAGATTACGTCTCTATATTTTCTATTTCTATGGTGTTTGGTATAAAATTGTTTGTCTACATACGGCATGTGATTAATAACTGGTTTGTTGTTGCAGGTTGCAATAAAGAAGTTCCCGCTTGGGTGGACAAGGTCAAAGGTGGGTAATGTTTTTGCAAATTAGCCGTAGATATCCATTACTTAAGCATCATAATACGCAAAAAATATCCTTCACAAACTCTTCCAAATTTTCTGACATTAACTTCATCTTAGGACGAGGTATATTGAAATACTAGCCTTTTCCCGCGGCTTCGTCCGCGTACTATAAGTACTCAAGAAGGATACGATACCCATGTTGATTTTCAGACTTTGTGACCACATTTTCCCCTTTTAGGGGTTGAATTTAAAAAAAAACCTGTAACACGTGTTTACTGATTTGTCGTTAGAAATACTCCTGTGAAGTTTCAAATAAAATACTCTAACAAATCTTAATTCGCCATACAAACTTTGGACCCCCATTTTACCCCCTTAGGGGGTGAATTTTGAAAAATCCTTTCTTAGTGCATCCCTAGACCTTATAAGGAACCTACGTGCCAAATTTGGAATCTAGAACCAGCGGTTTGGGCTGTGCGTTGATATGTCAGTCAGTCAGTCAGTTTCTTCTTTTATATATTTAGATAAAACATATATTAGGTATAGGTACCTACCTAACCTAGTACTTTTATATAAACTGTTTTTACCTACCTGCATCAATGCGTATATAGCGCCTCACATTCATAATCTCACAATAAGAATATTTGCCCTGCATAAAATATTTAATTTAAACAAATCATGCGGTATCGTATTGTTTGAATTAAGTATAAAATATTTTTTTAACTAAGTAGACAGGAAGCTAAAAGAAGCATTCTTATAATTATATGTATGTATGGGGTCAGACCGAACTGCGTTAAACTTTTCATGCCTTTAGTATATTTTGACGGAGTTTATGTAGGCGCAGGCATAAATCTGTAAAACAATCGAAAACCATTTAGGTAAAACTAAACCTAGGTAGGTGCCTAACCTATTCTTAGTATTCTTGCTGTGTAGCCATTAGTTTTAAGTAAACAGCAAAAAAGATCCTTATCCGAATGAAGTTGAGATTATTTCGAGTCGAAGTTGTAAACTCTGATCCCATCCGGAAGAAGGCATGAAACTTTGCATAGAAGTAGCTTATAACAATAAGAAAAAATATAGAAGTGGAAACAGGTTGTCCAGTAGGTATTTCCCCCCTCCAGTTACCACAAAACTTCCAAATAGCTATCATTAAAGTATCTAGCAACATACTTTAAAGACTACAACTTAGTTTTCAATGTATGTGTCGTGCAAATTAAGACGAGCACTGTTAACTACGTTATACAAAATAGTATAGGCGACTAGAAAAACTTCAACCAAGCAAGAAAGGCATTAAATGTTAAAATATTGACTATGGACGGGCTATGTCCATAAAATAGCACCAAAGATTGGCCTTTCCTTTGACTTGAACACAATATTTTTTGATTGCCCAGTGCCTCCTACGACGCTCTTACAGTGCGTACTGTGTTACTTATATGCAATTATCGGACACATGTAGCAATTTTAGGACGAAAATATAACATGGATATGACTTAATTTACCCTTTGTGTATGATTTATGCTATGGATATGCATGAATTTTTTAAATCAAAGTAGTTAATGCTAAAGATGAGCTATCGCTATCGCTTTACAATTTCGCACCACTTAGAGAGGTCGTTCTCTTTATAAAAGTTAACTGTCAATAATAAATCAAATTGATTCAAGGTATCAAACGTAGAAAAATTTAACTGTGGCTCTTTTCCTATACTTAATAATAAAATTCTAAGTTTTTTTAGTGAAACATGTATTGTTTTATTTTTAATGATATACGCTTATCCATGTTAGTTATTATGTTTAACGTCAAAGTGCTACCAGTCCGATCACTAGTTATATGGCAGAAAACACATCTCACCACAATTTTATTTCATATTTGAAACTATATATAGTTTTACGATATTGTGGCACCGACTATAGTTTCAAATATGAAATGAAATGTTTCTCTTATAAGAGAGAATTTAATGGAAAATGTTTTATTAATTGACAGTTTTGTTGCAACTTCTACCGTTTTCATAAAAAGTGTAAAAAAACTATAAAACGGGATACAAACGTGGGGAGAGGACGAGGAAACAATCACTTCACGACCTGGTTCCACATCAATTTTATTTGTACTTATACATATAAGTTACGTGCATGCAAAGTGGCATTCTTTCTTCCGGATGGGACCTGACTTTATGAATGAAGTTGTTAGGGGCAAGAGCCGAACTAACAGAACAATACAAGTGTTTTACTCTGTGTAAATTCAATCAAGAACATGACACCTGTATTAAATCAAACACTCGGCATTGCGGTATAGAGACCTACTTTATCACGCATCTGGTTCAGCAGACTTTCGTCGAAATAAAGTTTACTTACGTCACTTTCCGATTTGGGCCAGGGATATAAAAGTGATTCATAAATCGTCCCGATTTAATGCAGCCGGTTAATCGATTTGCATTTTTGCACGCACTACGACAGCATAGCAGACCCCAGTTTCAATTGTATGCAAAACGAATCATTTATCTAACGACTTGTGTTTAATATGCGAAAGGTGTTGCAATGTTAGCTTTCGGTATCATCAATATGCCTAATACCTAGGCATATTGATGATAAACCGAATAGGCACTGATACCGGGTGTCTCCTGTAACACGAGCAATAAATTAATACGTAGATTCTACTCCTTAAACAATAAAACTTTTGTTCAGTACTTTAAAAAAATATGTAGTAGGTATTTAGATTGTCTCTTTTTCATACAAAGTACTGTTAATTAGGTACCTGCGTTAAAATCCGTCTTATTGACATTTCTTGTCAGTCTTGTCACCCTACAGACATAATACATTGCGTGTTAGAATGAACTTTAAAGTGTAAGTTCTTATAATCAAGCCACTAGTTATTTTTAAACGTCGCCGAACACACGTTGTACCTATACTTTGAGGAACTGAGAAACTACATTTTAATTTTTGCTCGTGTTACACCACCCGGCAACACCCGGTATACCCTGATATTTTATACTCCTAATTTACTTAATCAATCAAGTGGGTACTCTTTGTTTAAATGGCTGGTCTAGTTCTGCGTTTATATTTACAATAAATCTTCATGTAAATATGACCTATATTTATAGTAATTGTTTTCATCGTTAATAATTCCTTTATCCGCAATTTTAAAATCCACGCCGCAGGCTTCGTCAGGTAGATACATAATTTAAAAAAAAAAAACCGACTTCCATGCCGTGAAGGGGTAGCCGGTGAAGCATTATATTGTAGATGGTGCACTTAGATTCCATACAATGAAATAACTTGCTTAACAAACGCAGCGGAGAGGACAAATCGCCAAACCTGAACTATGCGTCGTTGAAGAGTTCCGTTCTGATCATCATCAGCAGTTCCACTTCATCAAATGTCACTCTTTTGAATGAAAATGCTTGATTTGTTGATAAAAATACAAAAGTCACTTTATGTATGCCTTTAAGATTTGAGGAATTCCCTCGATTCCTCATGGAACTCATCATCAGAACTTGAGCTTGACGAAAATTGGTCCTGACAATCTAACTTGCTTAACAAACACAGCGAAGGGGACGAATCGCCAAACGTGAACTATGCGTCGTTGAAGAGTTCCGTTCTGATCATCATCAGCAGTTCCACTTCATCAAATGTCACTCTTTTGAATGAAAATGCTTGACTTGTTGATAAAAATACAAAAATCACTATGTGTAAGCCCTTAAGATTTGAGGAGTTCCCTCGATTCTTCATGGATCCCATCATCAGAACTTGAGCCTGACGAATATTTGTCCTGACAATTAAACTTGCTAAACAAACACAGCGAAGAGGACAAATCGCCAAACGTGAACTATGCGTCGTTGAAGAGTTCCGTTCTGATCATCATCAGCAGTTCTACTTCATCCAATGTCACTGTTTTGAATGAAAATGATGGTTTTGTTGATAAAAATATAAAAATCACTATATGTATGCCTTTAAGATTTGAGGAGTTCCTTCGATTCCTCATGGATCCCATCATCAGAACTGCGTTTTGACAAAAACGGGACCAATCTGTATATATATACTTACAATCAAAAAAAGAATTTTCAAAATCGGTTCAGACATGACGGAGTTATGGAGTAACAAACATAAAAAAAAAAAACGTACACGCCGAATTGAGAACCTCCTCTTTTCAAATCTTGAAGTCGGTTAAAAAACAGGTCAACCACAGGCTTCGTCACATTGTTTTCGTATAAGTAACCATTTATACTAATGAAATCAGTTACATGATTCAAACATGTAATCAAGTGTCATTAGACGTTTTTATACTTTGCCGTGAACGTGTACAGTCGCCATCAAATATATCGGAGCGGCCAAGGTACTCAAAAATATCTGAACATGCACTTTAGCGCCTTGACAATAGAGGCGATGTCACGTATCTCGATCGTCACGTAGGTAGAGGTATTCACAAACATCATTATCATCTTATCTCTTATTTTGCAGTGTCTTATATGTCTTTATTCAAAGTTGTATTTCTTTTGTTATCGATTCAATGCATATCTTGAGTAAAATGTAACCATAAAACTTACGTGAGACTCTAACATATTAAAAATATTTATAACGGGTTACTCACGTAATTTAAGTCGATTTTTGTCGACATGTTTCGATGTTTTCGTGAAAATTATCATTGTGAATTGATTGAAACATGTCGAGCAAAAATCGACTTAAATTACGTGAGTAACCCGTTATAATTATTTTTTAAATGTAACCTTTTGGAGTTTGGGCAGCATTTAACTTATTTGCTGGTAGCGTAAGACATAAATGTAAAAAATTATAACAAAATAATAACTTTAATTCATCAGGTCAGCGCAATTAAGCTTTTAAAGGCAGTAAGCAGGTAAAAGCAAAAGAGTTAAATCATTCCAACACTGTGTGTGTCCTATAGGTATACATGACCTGACCAAAACTTGTATACATAATTATATCTTGAATGTATCATTGTTGATTCAAGGTGGGTGGAACGGCGCCCACCATTATCTTATCTTATCAAGCTGAATCCTCAGAGAGCGGTGTGTTCTAACAGTGAACTGCATACTGTAGGTGAAACGCAACACAATTTTCCGTAAAAAGTGTCGACTTTCTTTGTTGTTTTGAGTGAAATTAGTGCTTAAATCTTATACTTAGAATTTATAATTGTCAAAGGTACGTTGTTTTCGACCAGTTATCATTGTGACTCATAGGCGATTAGTTAATAAAAGTAAATGTTTGGTTAGAAATGTAGCGACATTGCTTAACTAGTAATTATTCAGAGAATAGGTTTCTCTTTAAAAAGCACTTGCATGTGAATGCGTGAGGTGTTGCACCTCGCAGTGCCTCAAACAAATGTTTACAAATCATTTTGTCTGGACTGCGAGGTGATCGCTAGTTTAATTTGACTCCGAAATTCGTGAATAACGTCTGTGACCTGAGGTTATAGATACGGTGATTGGTAATTAATTACTTAGTAGTAAAAGCCATGTCTAAGACTCAGTGAAATATAGGGCGCCCTTCATTAACTGTCAGTGTAAAGAACTTTTTTGTCTTCACCGCATAGCCGGGCCCTATTGTTGCAGGCATGAAAGTTCGTCTTTCCATTTAGTAGGTACTTTGTCACAATACAAAAGGAACTGTTGACCTTACGTAAATTCGAACGATTTAATTGTGTACTAGGTATGTAATATCAGATAATATAGGTACTAAAGAACTGACTTGTTCTAATAACTGATAAGGATTAAGGAACTGGTTATTAAAACAGTAGATTATTTCTAAACTGCCAAATTCCCCGAATTTATACTTATTCTAAGAAAAAGATTGTGTGATACTTCTTGTGGAGTACGGGAACGCCTTTTTAACCTATAAAAATGACATAAATCACAAGTCCGATTTTATTTTGTGACCGTTAGAATACGTTAAGTACTAATAATAAAAAATATTTTCTAACAATTGTTAGCATGGCGCTAGGTATAACACATGTATTTGTTTGATACACATAGAAAAGATTATGTAAGTTTTATTTTTCTCCACCAGGCTATCGCTTTTTACTATTGCAACATAACTTCACATTTTATAACGGTTTTGTCAAGAGCATATGTCGTCTTAGCCATTTGTAATTCGTTTAGAATTCAAGGTCGCTTATATTTTGACTAGTTGTTTTCGATTATGCTCACATAATCTATTGACCAAACTTTTATAAAATGACAGATGATGTTGAAATAGTTGAATGCAATAGTATGGTAAAGGAAAATATATCTTGTATAATCTTTTCTTGTTGTTATTAACAAATATCTATATAATACCTAGCGCGACGTCAAAAACTGTTAGAAAATATTTTTTACTATAAGTAATCATATCATATTCTCTAACTAAAAAAGAAAATCGCACTTGTGAGTTATCGAAGCTCAAAACTGTTCGCGTACTGTACTATTCTGTGGAAACCACGGACTAGATGAATACTAATGGACGCGGTACTGGGCCGGGCGCGCGTTACATTGTTTATGATCAGATGCGCATGAACTTGTCGAAACCTCATGTCGCGCGGTTTAGTCGTCGTTCGACCACGTGTGACGAATTTAGTGCCAAAAAACATGTAAAAATGCCTTGTTGTACAATTTTGTCGTGTCGTGTACGAAGCAACGAATTAAAAGAGGCCCCTGGAGTAGTTACTTTCCACCGGTAAGTATAAAAACCTAGTATTTCACATTTTTTCCAAAAATTGTAGGCTTTTATTACGACATTCACCCATTATCTGATGGTACAACAGTATTCATATCAATTGCTCGCTGGCTATTGCTGGCGGTCGCAGGATTACGCGAGTGACGCGCAATGTATTTGGAAATACGAACGTCGCTCGTCAGTCTCGTCACACGATCGGCAGCCACGTTGCTGGGCAATATGGCGGCCGCGCGCCTGTCGCCACGAGAGTGCGGCCCGTTATTTATTATCGATAACTTCGAACACATTGTTTAAGGTGTAACTTTCTGTCCTATAGTAGAAACTAATTTTATTTCTTTCGAAAACAAAATAACGTGATTGACTGGATTAATTAATCCAATGATCAACTTATTTTATAGATACGATAACTTTATAATGGTACTTCTAACCATACTAATATTATTAATGCGAAAGTGTCTCTGTCTGTTACCTTTTCACACTTAAACTGCTGAACCGATTAAGATGAAATTTGGTATGAAGATAGTTTGAGTCACGATTATTTTTAGTATTTTAGCAGACACATAAATTAGATAGATAAGGACATCCACAAATTACGTCAAACAAATTTCAACAATAATGTTTAAAATTACTATTTCCTTATTTTCCCATTTTAAATAATATATTAAATGACATCAAAGCAAGAAAAATAATAATCCAAAGTGTTTGAATGTCAGACTAGAAGACATAAAGAGTTCCATTCCTTCAAAAAAAGTGTACACAGTACTGTACTATGTGTATATATGTACACGATATTTGTATTTGTGACGTCACAAGAAATAAAACTCCCCCTTCCCCTTATCAGAACTCGTCACACTTTGTTGATCCCTCCGTCCCCCTTAAAATCTGACGTAATTAATGGATGAACCCTAATTAGGGTAGGTTTTTATCCAGCTATTAATAAAAATCGACATTGTTTTATTAATATGAGGTGAGGCGTGGTATTATGGAGTTAATTATCGATAATCGATATCGATAAAATATATATATCGAAGGGCCACATCCCTAATGTAGGCGGAGCCTACGAGGCAATGGTAGTGGTTACGTATTTTCGAGTGTACGCACACATCAACACAGCGAATGAGAGACTGACATTTCTTTGTGTGTATCACCTCGTGCGTACTTTAATGAGAAAGTGTGCGTGTAAATGCCGGCTACGCTGGTTTTGGAACAAACTACGGCTGATACCGTCTCCATATACTCCGTGGTGGAAACACTTGCCAGCAGGCGAATATTATTTGCTTACCTACATCGGTTTTTTGTTATTGTGTTAAGGTCGACCGGTATGTATGTTTTTCGCACAGGCGTTAGGTCTCATTTGAATTTGATTGTTATTCAGTAAAACGTACCTAAAAATACCACTGTCCGATAAATTTCCCAAATTGCAAAAATCGTATTGCGACAAAATCAATGTTATCCAATAGTTTCATTGTCTCTTTGTCTAAAATATTATCCGGCCTCTCAGTGATTGACCTTACTAGGTAGCACAGAACAATCGCCTGCCGAGTGTCATATGTCTCCTGCGATAGACTGACAGATGGACACACATTGCTCAGATAAGATTTCACTAGAACAATGCCAGGACCATCTGTTTTATAACGCGCCATATTCCATACCTATATCTACTAACTCATTTGCCAGCTGTTGACTATCGCATTCTCCGAGCAGGATTTCAATTTATCACTCCTCTACACAAGACAAATTAACAACAACACAATTTATTTTATCCGAGCATCTGCAGATAGATTTTAATTCTATTTGTTTATACGTCTAGCTAAACAAAAGAATATATTCATTTTTGTTTTGAACACAACATATTAAGTCCATTGTGTTCTTAGGCTAACCAAAAAGTTCAAAAATAGTATGAAAAGGAAATACCATTGTTAAGCACTGTTATTTGTAACGTGATCGACCTCGTGTTTTGAGGAAAAGCCTTGATGTAATCGATGCCGTTCTAATAGCAGTATTTTTCGTTTTCAGAGTTCGCTACGACATGGGGACGAGGCTCCGGGAGTTACTACTGCTCCTGGTGGCGTGTGCGCTGGCACTCAGCGAGCCCGCCAACAAGACTGCTAAGACTGACAAGGACGCGGACAGCTTCCTCTACCAGTATGACGACTACGAGACTGCCGAAGACCAGAAAGTTCTCTTCAGCGAGGACAAACCCTGCCCTAGGGACTGCATATGCACCGCGACCCAAGGATATAAAATAGCCAAATGCAACCGTCTCGAAATCGGCACGCAGAAATTTGGCGATGACATCACGGACCTAGTGATTGAAAACGCTGACCCAAGATTCCCCATTAACCTAGATGATTACATATTTAAGAAGCTCGGCCTTCACCAAATCGCAACCGTGAAAATTGTGAACAGTACGATTGGCACGATCGGCCCTAACGCCTTCCATGGCCTGCAGGACCTCTATGCGGTCAACTTATCCAACAACAAGTTAAAGAGTCTTCACCCCGAAACATTCGCAAACAACAAGAAATTGTTGTTGCTGACTCTCTCCAACAACCCTCTGAAATTCCCCGCGCCCAACACACAGGACTATTTCTTGAACGCATCGTCAGTGCAAGAGCTTGACGTATCTTATTGCAACATGCAATACATCACCCCTAACAGTTTCAAAAATTTACCAAGCGTAATGTACTTGAATGTGGCTGGCAACAATTTGTCAGAAATGGATCCCGATACGTTCAAGAAGCTCTTAGACTTAGAAGAACTTGACTTGAGCGATAATAATATCCAGTCTCTACCCAACGACATTTTCTCGGAAAACACCGAGCTCGCCACGCTCCACATTCAAAGGAATCCAATTGATACTGTTTATGACTTACAAGTTTCAGACTTGCTTACGTTGAATGCCGGCCAGACTAACATCAAGTTTGTCGGGCCATCTATGTTCAATGGAATGACGTACATTGCCAATCTTAACCTGAGCGGAAACAACATTGAAAAGATCCACAACCAAGCTTTCCACAAGCTGATTGAACTTAACTACTTAGACCTCTCCTATAATAATCTCGATTTCATTTCAAGCATTCTTATCAAAGAAAACATTGAACTAGATATTTTCAAAATATCTTACAACCCTAGACTGAAGAAGCTGCCAGAAGATGGATTCAACTGTTCCGCTGATCAGTTCAACATGTACTTATTTGAGGCTTCAAACTGTGGTCTTGAAGAAATATCCGACAATGCACTGAAAACTTTCACTGCACTTTCTCAAATCAATTTGTCTGGCAACAAGATCAAATCAATAAGCAATCAGGTATTCTCACGCTGCCCTAAACTAGTAGATATTAACTTAGCCCACAATATGTTGACTACTCTTGACGTTAAGATCTTCGAAAAGAACACTGAGCTCGGTAGACTAAACCTGCAAGGCAACCCAATTAAAACATTCTCAGCGGAAGTTTTCCTTCATGCTACCATGTTACAATGGTTGGATGTTAGCCATGCTGAGTTGACTTCTCTGTGGAGATTGGAAAAGAATCATCCCAAAACTATTCTTAGCAACCTGAGCTTCCTGAACGTTTCTCATAACCGGATTTCAGAGATAAAATTGCCTGAAGTGGAAAACCTGAACAAACTGCGCACTCTTGATATCAGCAACAATCCGTTAATTTGTGGCCGCGAATTTGAAAATCTCATGACGTGGCTTAGCAAGCGCAAGGTTTCTTCCAACGGTGAGTCCGCCAGCATCGCCAACCTATCCAGAGACGTTAAGGAAGAGGAAGGAACCTACAGCTGGGAAGCCCTGACAAAGAAAACTTGCGGATCTACTATCATTCACCCAGTTGAGCCTCTTCCTCCCGTGTCGGATGAAGAAATTTGGGAGAGAATCGACAAAGACGACGTAGGTAATTTCGACCTTAAGGATACCTTAGACGACGGCAAAATTGCCGATGACGCTAAAGATGCTTATCAAACTGACGACGACAAGGCCAATGCCGATGATGATGATTTGGATGGTGCTGATGACTCTGATGACGAAGACGATGAGGAGGACGACGATGACGCGGATGAGGACGATTCTGGCGAGGATGAGGACAGCGATGACATGGACCTCGATGTCAAACTGAAGGAGAAGCCTGCCCTGAGCAAACAATTCAAAACCGCTGTGCCAACTGTCCGTGATGACAGCAAACTTGAAATCGCTGTTAAGTTGTTGGACAAGGAAGACGCGTTCGGCGACCCCGAACCAGACTTCTACCCTTATATCAAGGAAGCTTCCATGGTCAAGGAGGGCGAGCACGGTTACTACTCATACCTGTGGCCTATCTCGTTCGCCATCCTAGGAGCGATATTATTTATGCCCGTTATCGCCAAAGTAGTCATGGTGATGTGCAGTAGGAGGGATAAGCAGATGAGATACAATAGTGCCATAATTGCTGCCATGAGTCAACAAAGCCGTACGAAGAAGGACTGTGGTCTGGTGTACCAACAGCTGTCGGAGGACCTGACGGGTCCTGCGACTCCCAAAATGAACCGCTACCAGCCTCTGCACAGTGTCACAGTCAAGGCTTCCAATATGTATGAAAGCAGTCCATTCCACCACAACAACATCGTGCCCGAGGCGGTCTGAGCCGCGAGGCACCACCGTTTAATTTAAGAACATGCAACATTAACAGCTGTGGTATTTACAAGCAGTACGTGATGTAGTTGTAAGCGCTAGTCGAGCACTACTAACATAACGAGCATTTCATAATACGGTAGCTTCCTCTCGTTCATCGGGACCATACTAGCGCGTCACTTGTTTTAATTAAAGAATGAAAGTATCAAATGAAAAGTCAAATTTTTACAACAAATTAATTTAAGGTATACATATTATATATAATACAAATTAGTTTTAGGTTTATTTTATGTACTTATAATTATTAAAAATAAACTAGGTACTAAAAACTGTTGTACGTTTACTGGAATCAAACCACTTCCTTCTTTACACCCATAAGTAGGATAATTATACTTAATAATAATAAAAACAGGAAAATGTAACAATATTAATATTTATTTTCAACAAACATAACATTACTACCTGTATCACATAGCTAGATATATATTCCTTATACGTATTCATATTTAAAAGACGGTTAATGAGTCTTCTAGAATCTTCGATAAATCTTCTTCAGATTGTGGGATCGGTGCTATTTTCAACAGCCGTTGCTGTAAAATTTAAATATAATGAAATACTGAAGTCCTTGATAATGATAGTACTAACAACAATCAAGACAGCGGGATTAAATACTTAGGGGTGGATCGGGGCAATTAGAAACAAATCAAAATCCTCGAAAACAGGGAGAATATAAATTACCTACAGACTTGTGGCAACGCCCCTTCCACCAAATTCGTAATATCCTCCCTACCCAACCCGAGCGCCTTCAAGCCATTCTCAATCTTCAACATATCCATGTACTTGAGTATCGTATCAGCCAACTATTTCCCAGCATCTGCCTGTGTGACTCCAGTGATATTCAAGAAGGAAAAGTATTACCTGCGGCAACGCTCCTTTCACCAAGCTCTGAACACCCTCCCCAGCAAACCCAAGCGCCTTCAAACCATTCTCAATCTTCAACATATCCATGTACTTGAGTATCGTATCAGCCAACAATTTCCCAACATCTGCCTGTGTGACTCCAGTGATATTCAAGAAGGAAAAGTATTACTAACCTGCGGCAACGCTCCTTTCACCAAGCTCAGAATATCCTCCCCAGCTAACCCGAGCGCCTTTAAGCCATTCTCAATCTTCAACATATCCATATAATTGAATATCGTATCAGCCAACAATTTCCCAACATCTGCCTGTGTGACTCCAGTGACATTCAAGAAGGAAAAGTATTACCTGCGGCAACGCTCGTTTCACCAAGCTCGGAATATCCTCCCCAGCAAACTCGAGCGCCTTTAAGCCATTCTCAATTCTTCAACATATCTATGTAATTTAATATCGTATCAGTCAACAATTTCCCAACATCTGCCTGTGTGAATCCAGTGACATTCAAGAAGGAAAAGTATTACTAACCTGCCGCAACGCTCCTTTCACCAAGCTCGGAATATCCTCCCCAGCTAACCCGAGCGCCTTTAAGCCATTCTCAATCTTCAACATATCCATATAATTGAATATCGTATCAGCCAACAATTTCCCAACATCTGCCTGTGTGACTCCAGTGACATTCAAGAAGGAAAAGTATTACCTGCGGCAACGCTCGTTTCACCAAGCTCGGAATATCCTCCCCAGCAAACTCGAGCGCCTTCAAGCCATTCTCAATCTTCAACATATCCATGTACTTGAGTATCGTATCAGCCAACAATTTCCCAACATCTGCCTGTGTGACTCCAGTAATATTCAAGAAGGATAAGTATTACTACTAACCTGCGGCAACGCTCCTTTCACCAAGCTCGGAATACCCTCCCCAGCGAACCCGAGCGCCTTCTAGCCATTCTCAATCTTCAACATATCCATGTACTTGAGTATCGTATCAGCCAACAATTTCCCAACATCTGCCTGTGTGACTCCAGTGATATTCAAGAAGGAAAAGTATTACTAACCTGCGGCAACGCTCCTTTCACCAAGCTCGGAATATCCTCCCCAGCAAACCCGAGCGCCTTCTAACCATTTTCAATCTTCAACATATCCATGAACTTGAGTATCATATCAGCCGATAATTTCCCAACATCTGCCTGTGTGACTCCAGTGACATTCATGAAGGAAAAGTATTACTAACCTGCGGCAACGCTCCTTTCACCAAGCTCGGAATATCCTCCCCAGCAAACCCGAGCGCCTTCAAGCCATTCTCAATCTTCAACATATCCATGTACTTGAGTATCGTATCAGCCAACAATTTTCCAGCATCTGCTTGTTTGACTCCAGTAGTGTCGGCTCCAAGGAGGCCGGCTGCCTCGAGGTGTTTGTCAGGATCGCTGACGGCGGTAAAGCGGAAGACTGCTGGAGCGGTTACTACCACGGAGAGGCCGTGGGGGATCATGGGCTTTTTCCTGGAAATAATTACTTTTAGTTAGATGTGGGAAGGAGGGATAAAATTAAGCAATAAAAACTTGAAATACTATAGATATTTTATCATTATTATCATCTTAAATATTTTAAACTTAGTAGGTACAGTTATGCATTTATAAATAATACGTAGACATTTTCCTTGTCTTGGCTTTAGCGGAAAAAGTTATCTTTTACATAGCTGTAGTAAGTACTAGTAATGCCATCTGTTGTAGATTTTAGGAAACCCATTGCCTCGTGCTAAGGAAATGATTTCCAATTAATTTTTCACGCTATATAAACGTAGGTGTTTTCCTTTGAATTATATTACAACATGTTTACATAATATTCTATTCTTACACGTGAGTTGCGATAAGTACGAGTATACATACAAGTTTGCTAGCCTAGATTTCTCGTCTATTAAACACACACAGAGAGAGAGAAAGAGACAAGGAAATATTATTATACATGCCGTAATTACTGGTAGACTAAGATAGGAAATATGTATTATCATCAAAAATGTCACACTCTAAATTCTGTCAAACGTAGCCAACCGCCTAGTCGGGACATATTCATTTCAGAGATCGAGGTTTATTTATTTATTTATTTAATCCTTAAGGCGTTCTCTACCAGTCAACTATTAGGCCAAACATAAACTAATGATTGGTGCAGGATTATAAGAGCAGAGATGACTTAATAAAAACAAATCACATTCACATACCTAATAATTAATTAGGTTTAATCTAGGTAATAGTTAAAGAAGTCATAAGGAGAATGACTTATTGCGAAAATATTTAGGTGTTCACATTTTCCTTATACACGCTTCATCACTCAGTCAGTTTACTTCGTTAAATGCTTGTTAAGTGCTAACCTTGAGATAGACAGATTTGGTATAGTATGTAAGTGCTAAACAGCTGACGTCATGTGTGTGATCAGTGGTCTTTGTTCGCCCTATATATTCCGTAAGTTCTAACTAGTTGCAAGATTTAGGAATTTGTATGTAAGTAACTATTATCATTAACTTAAAACTTGTTTTCCCCTGTTAAATGAGAAGTATTGTTTATTCTATTCTTAGCTCTTTTGGAATCATAGCCCGCCGCTAACCAGACATTTGAACAAACACGTAATTATAGACATGGCAAGTTTCCTAGCCTATTGGACACTATAGGCCTGATCAACAAAATATTAAAGGCGGACACAGCATTCAGCAATAAAGACTGCTTCCCCGATGGCCCTAGTCCTTAGGCACAAACTTCTTGCTCTTTGACGCGATGGGGTATGCGAGTCCGTGACAGAGATATACCCCTGAATTGCCGATACCCACGCCGCCATAGTATGTAGCCGAAAGGTGCATCCGGATCGAGCATTCAAGTCATCTGCGTTATCTAATTATCCTGACGTTACCTACCCAGGTACCTACCCATAGTCCTTAGGCACAAACTTCTTGCCCTTGGACGCGATGGGGTATGCCAGTCCGTGACAGAGATGTACCCCAGCGTTGCCGATACCCACACCAGCCATAGTTGCCGCAAGGTGCATGCCGGATCGAGCGTCTAGGTCGTCAGCGTTGTATACTGAGCGGGCGAAGTATTTCTGAATGGTCTAAAATTAAGGAGGTGCATTAAAAAAACACGTTTTATAAAACGAATTTAGAGTGATATGTCCTAATATTCAGAGCAATGACGCGTAGTTTCACTGACCGCGAGGCAACCGGATGGCTCGCGGTATTTAAGCTCCTGAAGTGATGAGGAACCGCCCTGTGCAACCCGAACTGGAGGACAGGAGGGATGGCATTAAAATTTTGTTATATAACCAGGGTACATTCTTTCAGGCAACCGCTGTTTCAATCGGTTGCCTCGCGATCAAAAAAAAATGTTTGCACCCCCCCTCTATTTCTGCTCCAGTCCAAGTTGGGTCAGTTCGGTTTGCACAGGGCGGTTCCTCATCACTTCAGGAGCTTAAATACCGCGAGCCATCCGGTTGCCTCGCGGTCATTGAAACTACGCGTCATTGCTTTAACTATAAGGCCTAAATTAATCTCATGGTTGATGCAACGACTCGTAATAAAATTAGTCATAATCTTCAAAATGCGACTCCGTGTTGTCCTTCAGCTACGTATTACGATTTTACTTTATTTTTAATAAAAAATACACAATTCGTTAAGAAATCATCTATTTTTGCTCGCAAACAAAAGCTAGCCTAAACACATCAGTGAGGTCGCCAAGTTATTTTAGTAATTTTTTTAAGCCCTGTGTGGGCTTCTTAGCCACTCCAATCTTAGCGATACCCTAAAGAAGAAAAGAAAGAAAAAATATAGTTGTCTGGATATGCTTGGGCTTGTAGAAAGCGTCACGTGATCCTCGAAGGTCACGTGATGTTTTCTATACAAAATGAAGTGTCGGAAGTATCTAGGACGCAGAATGTTACAGCGTGAATCATGCTTAATGCGTAATTGCGTATCTACTGTTTCTTAATCTTTTTATTTAATAACACTTCATAGGTTGAAGTTATGTAAAACTACATCCAAATAAAATTTTGGGTTGGGCTTCATCTCAGTGAAACTCAAAATAAATTATAAATATATTCATAGGCTTAGAAGCTAGGATATATATTACCTGCAGACAGAATCTGGCCCAAACATCAGAAATAGGATTGCTGCCTTGATACGCTTGGGATCTCGCGGCCGGATTAGGAAAAGGCTCTCGCTTAGTATACGGTATCGCCGTAAAACTCTCTAAGGCGTGACAGAAGATATCAAAGCCAGCATAGTTGGCCACAGTTTCTGGTACTGTGAGGGTGTGGAGGGGGTCAATTATAGCTAAAAGGGGCCGGAGGGCGGAGCCTGCGATGCCAGTCTTGGCATTGATCCTTTCGCAGTCGAAGATGCTGACGCCGGTCGTTTCGCTACCGGTTCCGCTAGTTGTCGGTACTGGAAGAAACGTATATAGCTTGTGGAGCTGTTATGCAAAAGGTACCACATTTTCGAATGAGGGCTTACTACTATGGAAATGCTTATACTAAGCTTATACTAGAGAAATGAAATTATATCGTCACAAAAACGCGATTCAAAACTCATCCTACTAGATATTAGTGCTTTTCCAGGTACCCTGGGAGTGATGTAACAGGCATCCATAACTGGTGAACAAATATCTGTGATAAACACACAAATAAATGTCCTGACCAGGATTCGAACTCGGGGCCTCCTGCTTCAATAGGCCTGCTTCATCGTTTCGTAATGGCTAAAAATGTTTAGGTGTATGGTAGGTATCACTTACCCTTTATTTAGAATAAGTTACCTACGAGTGAGTAATATTTAACATCCGTGTACCAACCCTCGGTTCCCACGTGTAATGAATGACGACACTAAATACATCTACATGACCGCCGAACTTCTAGAATCAAGAATCGGTGTTGGCGACAATACAATGGCGCACTGTGGACCGAAAATCGGCTCCCATTGACATAGAAATCAAAGTTGTTATTTTTAACTTTTTTTGACGGAAATAGGTTTAGCTTAGCTTTGGCATGCCAATTCAAGAATTTCAGACGATTTGTCATAAAAAAGGCTGAGTTATGATTTTTTTACGAAAACAATGTATGGAGCTGAAGCAAAAATTTGAGATTTCTCAAAAACCGCAAAATAAACAGTAATATCCTCGCAGATGGTTATACTGTGCTTTTTTTGTGATTTTTTGGCATACTACATATATCTGCTAGAGGTGCGGTTTTTTTTTAAATCGATTGTCGTTTGTATGGAAAAGAGATAAAAACAAAGTTGATATTTGTAGGTTTTTTTAATGGAAACGGGTTTCGCTCATTTTAAATATATTATTTTGTGAGTTTTAGATAATTCTGCGTAAAGAATATCAAGTTATATTTTTTTTTAGAAAATAATGTATGGAGCAGGAGCAAAAATTCAAGATTTCTCAAAAACCGCAAAATTAACAGTAATATCCTCGCAGGTGGTTATACTGTGAATTATTTGTGATTTTTTGACATACTACATATTTCTGCCAGGGGTGCGGTTTTTTTTTAAATCTGTTATTGTTTCTATGGAAAAGACACCAAAAACCAAAGTTAATATTTGTAGGTTTTTTTATGAAAATGGGTTTTACTCATTATTAGTATATTATTTTGTGAGTTTTAGATGATTCTGCCCAAAGAATAACGACTTATATTTTTTTAGAAAATAATGTACATATAGAACATGAGCAAAGGGTCAAGATATCTCGAGAACCGCGAAATGAACCGTAATATCCTCGCAGACGGTTATACTGTGAATTATTTGTGATTTTTTGGTATACCACATATTTCTATCACGGGTGCGGTTTTTTTTAAATAGATTATTGTTTCTATGGAAAAGACACCAAAAACCATAGTTACTATTTGTAAGTTTTTTTGATAATAATGGGTTTTGCGCAGGTGATGGGAGTTTTGCACCAGGGACAACTCGTGGGGGACTTTTTGAGTAGATTAGTCATAATGTAAGAGTTTTGTTTATTGTTTTTTCTGTGTTGCTGTTGACGATTTATATTTATACAATTACCTTCTGCATTCAAAAAATGTTACCGTAATTGTCACGAACACCTATAGATTAAGTAACAATCTGAAGTACTAATTAATGATGAGCTGCCATTAAGTTAAATGTAATAACTTTACATAAAATTTAAATATTTTTTATTTTATTTACGAGTATGTTGTTATTCTTTTAGCTGAATCATCTGAACATCACAAAATCAATAATGATACTGCGCAAAACCATTATCATCAAAAAAAACTTATAAATAGTAACTATGATTTTTGGTGTCTTTTCCATAGAAAGAATAATCGATTTTAAAAAAACCGCAACCGTGACAGAAATATGTGGCATACCAAAAAATCTAAAATAATTCACAGTATAACCGTCTGCGAGGATATTACGGTTCATTTCGCGGTTCTCGAGATATCTTGACCCTTTGCTCGTGTTCTATACATTATTTTCTAAAAAAAAATATAAGTCGTTATTATTTGTGCAGAATCATCTAAAAATCACAAAAGAATATACTAATAATGAGTAAAACCCATTTTCATAAAAAAAACCTACAAATATTAACTTTGGTTTTTGGTGTCTTTTCCATAGAAACAATAACAGATTAAAAAATAACCGCACCGCCTGGCAGAAATATGTAGTATGCCAAAAAATCACAAATAATTCACAGTATAACCACCTGCGAGGATATTATTGTTAATTTTGCGGTTTTTGAGAAATCTTGAATTTTTGCTTCAGCTCCATAGGTACATTGTTTTCGTAAAAAAATCATAACTCAGCCTTTTTTATGACAAATCGTCTGAAATTCTTAAATTGGCATGCCAAAGCTAAGCTAAACCTATTTCCGTCAAAAAAAGTTAAAAATAACAACTTTGATTTCTATGTCAATGGGAGCCGATTTTCGGTCCACAGTGTGGCGGAACGTCAATACGAGTATCACCAAATTCCCGCCGGCTTCTCAAAGTTTTAGACGGTTGAAGTTTTGCTACGGCTCATAGAGACCGCCTTGTCTAAGGCTGCCTTTACACTCAGGTGGAGATGTGAGATGTGCCAATCAACCAATTAGCATCATCCGCCGCTCATCTGTACCTCAGTGGAAAAGCAGCCTATTGGTTGGTTCTCAAACGTCTCCTCTCATCTCTCATTTCAATAGGAATGCACCCTAAAACTCTTTTTGACGCTCCAGCACTAGTTAAAGAAATGACGCGTAGTCTTGCGGTATCGCTAGGCTTTATTTCCGCTCCAGTCCAAGTTGGGTCAGTTCGGGTTCCTCATCCATCACTTCGGTAGCTCATCCGGTTGTGTCGCGGTCGCTCTGACTACGCGTCATTACTCTGAATATACTGGTTGGCAAGTGTAGTATTTTTGGCTAAAGTGACAGCCATCTAACCTTAAATACAACTCACGAGAAAAAAACCATTTTTTTTGGGACAAATGTAGTTTCCCCACGAATTATCAGCTTGGGTTTTAAAATGATATGCTGCTAAGTCATAAAAGACGGCGCCGTTAACGATTAGCATTATTTACCATTCTTTAATCGCTAATTGTCTAATGCCAAGCATAAGTGCACTAATTAATACCATTGTAAATAGTATGAAATACACTGTAAGAAATTTTAGCACCTATCATTTTTCAGAGGTTTTTAGCACATTTACAATAGGGAGAGATTAAATGTACAGTCGCCATCAAATATATCGGAGCGGCCAAGGTACTCAAAAATATGTGAACATGCACTTAATTGTCTTGACAATAGAGGCGTTGTTCAGATGTTTGTGACCACCTTGGCCGCTCCGATATATCTGATGGCGGCTGTACATAGAAACACTGACTTGCTATCATAGGCTTCAAGACTTTGTCGATCTGCTTGGCTTTTCCAACGGGGGCGTTGACGAAGTCCATCAGCTCTGAGCCTGGGTAACAGGACAGCAGGTTGGCAACCTTTGATAAAATAAAGATTATTTACCTATGGGTGTAAGGCAACACAACACAATAATACTTTTAAGCAAAATACCTGAAATGCGATGAGATTATCTTAAGTGTGATTACCTTCTTTTATCAAAAGGTCATCATTACAAGCATCATACGAGTCAGGTGGCGCGTTTCATATATTTAAGTAAGTAAACTTGTGTATACTTAGTTTGAAAAAGCAATTCTTGAAAAACCATTCTCCAATTTTAAACTACCTTAGAGAATCGATATAATCGCATTAAAAGTAAACAAATAAAGTAAAACCCGTCTTTTGTAAAAACGGCAAAATAATCATGTCTTTTGTAAAAGATATGATTATTTTGCCGTTTTTATAGATAATGGTACGGAACCCTTCGTGCGCGAATCCGACTAGCACTTGGCCGGTCTTTTTTACCTTGCAAGTGTCCATAGTAGACCCTCCACCGACTGCCACGTAGCTGTCGAAGTCGTTCTCTTGAGCGAACTTTATTGCGTCATTAAAACTGGAATAAAAGTTATCAGTTGAAAGGAATACGGTAATGAACTCCCTACCGAAGATTTCCCGTGGGACTACAACATGGAGTTCTTCGAAAAATAAACCTGTACACTCAGGTTTCTAAAGGGTCGGCAATACCACTGAAGTTGCGGGCATCAGGCGAGCCGTATGCTTGTTTGCTACCGTCGTATTAAAAAAAAAAGTTATGTACATAGGTATATTTTATGTACATATGTATATCAATGTCAATGTGTTGAAAGACCATAATTACAGTTACTGAGGGTTAGAGAGAGTACAAAATGATTATCTGGTTGACCCCTTCAGATCAGACAACATAGATTAAGTTCCTACAATTTTAATAGATTATTTTGTTATTGACCAATGGTTTTAAAGCATTTGATTTTCTATCTTAATTTAATAATCATAAAGTCTTTGTACACAGACCTAATGAAAATCATACACATGTACAGTCGCCATCAGATATATCGGAGCGGTTAAGGTGGTCACAAATATCTGAACCCCTCTATGGTCAAGGCCATAAAGTGCATGTTCAGATATTTTTTAGTACCTTGGCCGCTCCGATATAATTGATGGCGACTGTATGGCGCGTGTCTTTAATATCAATTTATTTTGGTTTGCCTTTAAGCCAAATTTACCTACACTTTAAAATTTTACTCACGTAAGTAGGGACAAAGCTATTTGCTAGAATGAGATAGCTAGCTCATTATGTTAGCAAAACTTACAAGTGTATTTCGGGCCTTAGAATTTGAAACATGTATAAAATCGATATCTCAATTAAATATGAATATGATCAGTTTACAATTATTCCTGCAAAGATTTACCTGGTTTCCGTTGGTTCCACATGAACATTATCATACACCTTATAATTGACTCCAGATTTAGTGAGTGACTCCAGTACAGTTTTCATAGGACTCAAATGAACAACATTTGGGTCAGTCATGACGCACACACTCTTAGCTCCCAGGTTGACCAAGTCATATCCAACCTCTTGTGTGACTCCAAGGCCGTAGCGAACATTTAATAGATTATTTTGTTATTGACCAATGGTTTTAAAGCATTTGATTTTCTATCTTAATTTAATAATCATAAAGTCTTTGTACACAGACCTAATGAAAATCATACACATGTACAGTCGCCATCAGATATATCGGAGCGGTTAAGGTGGTCACAAATATCTGAACCCCTCTATGGTCAAGGCCATAAAGTGCATGTTCAGATATTTTTAGTACCTTGGCCGCTCCGATATAATTGATGGCGACTGTATGGCGCGTGTCTTTAATATCAATTTATTTTGGTTTGCCTTTAAGCCAAATTTACACTTTAAAATTTTACTCACGTAAGTAGGGACAAAGCTATTTGCTAGAATGAGATAGCTAGCTCATTATGTTAGCAAAACTTACAAGTGTATTTCGGGCCTTAGAATTTGAAACATGTATAAAATCGATATCTCAATTAAATATGAATATGATCAGTTTACAATTATTCCTGCAAAGATTTACCTGGTTTCCGTTGGTTCCACATGAACATTATCATACACCTTATAATTGACTCCAGATTTAGTGAGTGACTCCAGTACAGTTTTCATAGGACTCAAATGAACAACATTTGGGTCAGTCATGACGCACACACTCTTAGCTCCCAGGTTGACCAAGTCATATCCAACCTCTTGTGTGACTCCAAGGCCGTAGCGAACAGTTGAGTGCTTTATCTGTAATGGATTTTTGTATTATATTATATGTCTCTTTATATTACTGCATATACTAGGTAAAACAATCATAATTTAGTAGCATGGGGATTTAGTAGAATGTGTGGCAAAGAGGAAGAAACAATGAAACACTTGATGTGTGAATGTCACGCTCTAGCCAGACAGAGAATGAGGGACTTTGGAACTGGCTATCCAGATCCAGAAGAAGGAAGAGGAGGAGCTCCATTACCCAACACATGGAGATGGTTGAAAAAGCTCTTGAGTAAGTGTAGTAGAGGGCAATTACACAAAAGGTCCCTTTGGGTCGAAGTGTATCCATATGGGCCCCCGAATCAAAAAGATAAGATATGATAAGCAGGGGCATTGGAACTCTCATCTAAATCTCTTATTTTGATGTCACTCTTCACTTATATGTATTTATAATGTATCAATTCAAGGGTGATAAAGTGCAGTTAGAGATTGCAGTAAAAGAGAATATGTAATCTTTTTAGGGTTCCGTATCTCAAAAGGAAAAAACGGAACCCTTATAGGATCACTTTGTTGTCCGTCTGTCTGTCTATCTGTCTGTCTGTCTGTCTGTCTGTCTGTCTGTCTGTCAAGACCATTTTTCTCAGGAACGCGTGGAGGTATCAGGCTGAAATTTATGCCAAATACTCAGGTCTATTGTCCCTTGGCGCTGTGAAAAAATCAAACTCAAAAGCCAACGCAATCAAAAGATACAGTCGTTTATGCTGCAAATTTTAGTTTTTCGGCACTCGCAAAACCTACGGGGTACTTCCCGTGAACTCAGAAACTTGAAATCTGGCACGAAGCAACGACATATAGCATAGACAATAGAAAAATTACAAAAAGTAGAAATTTTTAATAAAATCATACAAAAAAACATTTTTTAAAATTTTAAACTTACATTTTTTTTCTCGTAAACGCGTGGAGATATTAAATTGAAATTCATGTCAAATACTCAGGGTTATAGGACCTTTCAGATGTAGCAAAACCAAACTTTTATGTCAACGCAATCAAAAGAAATAGCAATTTAAGTCGCATATTTTGAAACTGAGTACTCGCAAGAAACTCAAAACCTACAGGGTACTTCCCGTAAACTCAGAAACTTGAAACTTGGCACGAAGAAACTTCATATAGTACAGACAAAGGAAAAATTACGAAAAGTAGACATTTTTAGTAAAATCATACAATAATTTTTTTTTTTAATTTTATACTTACTACCTTGTTCCTCGTAAACGCGTAGAGGTATTAAATTGAAATTCATATCAAATACTCAGGTCTATAATACCTTTAAGTTGTAAAGGTTTGTACGGAACCCTCGGTGCGCGAGTCCGACTCGCACTTGGCCGGTTTTTTTTATAACACTTTAAACGAAAGTAATCATAGGAATAAAAATCCCGTAAAATAAAATGCTTGATGCAATAATAATACAAATCTCTCTCTCTCTCTCTCTCTCTCTCTCTCTCTCTCTCTCTCTCTCTCTCTCTTGATAAATACCCTATTGTAAACATACACTTAGTTACTGTTAACGTGGCTAATTAACATTGATAAGCAAACTACAACAAGCAACAATATAAGGGAGGTATGTACAGATTTATAGAAAATATGGCTTGTGAAAATTTGTAACCAGCCAGTCTTATACCATAATAAGACTGACAGGACTCTGAAATGGGCCTGAGCCAGACACATTTGTCGTTGATATGATGGGAGGTGGAGCCAGCGTGTGCATGGAGACCTTGTTCAAAAGACCAGATCATAGACCTCCAACCAGATGGGAGGACGATATTAAAAAGATTGCAGGCCCACACTGGATGACAGTAACCACGAACCAGGGTTATTGGAGGAAAATTGGAGAGGCGTATGCCCAACAGTGGGTGCATACTCGCTGAAGAAGTAGAAGAAGACTGTCAGAGAAATTGCTGCACAAATAGTTCTTGCGGCAGTATTGTGGGGTCATTTTTTTGGGCTGATTGTGTATCCCTAGAATTATTGAATGGTGCCTTTACACTTTCACCTGTTTCTTGCTAATGTCAGTGGTCAGAGGAAGGCTACAAGTGAATGTTTAGTAGTAGTACTGGTCAATCTTGTATTTTTTTTCTTGTCAATTACAGTTAGGATTACAGGTTTTACCGAAAAAAAAGTGTCTTAAACTTACCTCAAATCCAGTTGGAATAGGGGTAGCATTAGATACATGGACATTGCCCCGATGACTATGTGCCGGGCATCTGCAGCTGGAAATATTAAATTAAGAATAATAGCAAAGTTATATTTAAGAATTAAAACAAACAAATAAAAATAAACATTTGGTGTTTTAATTAAATAAAAAATAATAAACATTGTGTTTAGAAATATATTGCTACAACATACTTTTCTTATTGATTTACACTGTGGGGGCGTCCATTAATCGCGTCATAAGTTTTTGGCTTGTTTTAGACCCCCCCCCCTCCCCCATGGTGATCTTTGGTGATATTTTCAGGCCCCCCCCCGTCCAATATGACGTGTAATTTTTTGCTAACTAAAGTAAGTACAGTTTTCTAACACGTGAACGTGAAGGGTAAAAAAATGGAAGTACATGTACATACATATAAAATAAAATAATCTTTAATAGAATAAAACCGGCCAAGTGCGTGTCGGACCACGCGTAACGTACCTATTATAAAAAAGTAATATCAAAAGGTCGTATCTGCCTATGAAAGAAGTTTTATGGATATAACTCAATAATTCTAAAATCGATAATGCTCTCAATTTTTTTCAAAAACGGGAGGGGGCACAATTTTTTTTAGACTTACGGGGCAATTTTTTCTTAAAATATGCACTAAATAAAAAAATGTATGTACTAAAACAAACTTGAATGTTATTTTTAAAGACCTATCGAGTGATGTGCATCATGTTGATATTTGGTAAAAATTGACAAATAGTTGCATGTATGGAGTGCCCCCCTAAAAATATATTTTCCAGCAATTTTACTACTTTTTTTAATTTACTACAGAACTAAGTAGCGGCACACAAAAATACAACTTGTGTTCAAATATTTATTAAGATACGTTTTATAGTTTCCGAGTAAAATGAATGTGACATACGGACGGACCGACGTACGGACGGACCGACGTACAGACGGACAGACGGACATAACGAAACTATAAGGGTTAACGTTTTTGCCATTTTAGCTACGGAACCCTAAAAACCTACTTCACAAAATAATATCTCAAATGCCATTAAAAATTATTTACAATCATAGTGCATCTCATAACAATTAGTCCCAAGACGTAAAAAAAGAACGGGGTGCACTCCGGGAGTGCCGGCAGAAGTGAAAACTTGAATATTAATGTTGTGCATTTTTGATATTTTGGAATGGTTAGGGAATAATTTTGCACGAATTGCTTTAATTATCAGTATAAAAGTACTATCATTTATGTGAAAAAATACAATATTAATTTATTGTGCTTATCGTACACAAACATGACAATTTATATTACATTAAAAATGTAACACTTCAGAACTATTACAATTATTTATTCGATCAGGTCACGTGTCCGTCTTACGAATTTTCAATCTAACGAATCTGTCGGTCACGTGGCCTGTCGTGAGTTTAACATTTTTTCCCCATCACAAAAAGTGCACAGCGATGCTAAAGAACTTTTCACTTCATCCTTGTCGTAGAGGAGTTCCATTCTGATCTACACGAGCAGTTTCTATTTCACTAAATAGCACTATTTAAATACAATATTTTGGTTTTTAGATTTAAAAATATCGCTATACGTCTGCTTATGAGGTTTCAGGAGTTCCCTTAATTCCTCATGGAACCCCGTCACTAGAATTAAATTTTCCAGCTGCGAGGCAAAAATCCGCACGCTACTCTGGTTTTGACGATTGATTCATTTAAAAGTTGATAAATTTTATTTTATTGACCATAATACAGTATAGCACGGAGGAACAAAAAAATTACACGTGATATGTGTCCAGACCCCCCCTCCCCCCTGTGGTGATCATTGGTGATTTTTTCGTGACCCCCTCCCCCCCTATACAATATGACGCGATTAATGGACGCCCCCTGTGTATAAAGTTCAAGAATGTTGAACACAGCTAGTGATTGTAGAAAATAAGATATAAAAATACTTACGCTGCTTGATTAACTGTCCTCAGTAAGTCAAACACTCTTTTGCGACTAGCCATTTTGTTTACTGTCTGTCTTTGGCAAAATATTACAGTCGACTAACACAAACTTTAATAATATACGACAGAGATAAACATGCAAGGAATGATAACTATCGTGAGTTGTAAACAAGTCGTGTGATAATTATGCTTGGTTTATACATAATAATTACCCGACTCTATAAAACCTACAGCCTAACTGCGAAGTCCTCTGATTTACATTACCACATAAGTTAATAATAATAAACATTCGAGATAATTAAAACAAATGATAACGATAAGTGGAAATTAAAACAGATTATAACTGAAATGTGGGGTCAATATTGGTGTCATGTCTGCTTTTCAGTTACATAAACAGCACCACTTCAAACTTATGATAAGAGGTTTAACTTTATACGATGAATAATTGTTGTATATAAATATAAACTTTGATCAATGACGTAAAAAGTTTAAAAACACAAATCCACTTGTTGGCCTTGTTGCCATCCCTTCTGCGGAAATGTTTTGACATTTATTTGACACCTATGTTTGACACTGTCAGTGAGAGACTGACAGTGACATTTAATATGACGTGTATGGCAGCGTTCAGTTTGAAAAGTTCACGATCAAATCTTGATCAAAGATCTATAATTCGGAGCTTCGGCTTCGGCCTCGGTTTAGTATAATTTTAATTGGAGGTTATTTCGAAGCCCGCGGTGCGTGCCTATGTCTACAAAGTACCAACAGTATGACGCTACGTATCGTACGACATCTGTCGACTTTCTTTAAAACTTCTGAACTTCTGTGTCTAAGGGAGGTCTAAGGCTAGGTCACGGTTGATATATAAAAAGCGTACATTGTGATTCACGGCATTACAGGTAGATGGCGCTTATATCAGTCCGCATTTTGTAATACGTCTGGCAGTTATAAAATTTAGATAATACTCGCGCTAATTTTGAATGTGAATTTTTGGGGTATTCCAGATTGTCAAAAAGAAAAAAGTTGATTTTTGATTGAGTGTGTCAGAGGGACGGGAGATTTTTAAGGAAAAACAGATATTCTGGTTTTGTCTGAGAGTTTTGCTGTAATTTGCTTAGTTGCACCGAGTTGAAGTGCGATCTATTTCTGTAGATCTTTGCGCTCAAACATTATATAGCAAGTGCTAATACATTATTAAATACAAATTTTTAAAAACCAAATACGTCGCCGGACAAAAAGGCAACCAGAGGGACCGCCTGAGCCGGAAGGATTCCGGAAGGCACATGTGGGTGCCGGACCGGCGAGACGGTCTGCAACTGCCGCGTTTTCCGCGGGTTTCTTCACCATTCATCGGAGAATTAGAGTCCGCATCCAGCGGGCTCTCCAAGTGAGAAAAGGAGTTCAGCGAGCTATTGGGTTCGCCTAAATCAAAGCGGACACTTGCCCACGAACTCTTTTTTAATTTAAAACAACAGCTTTAGCCATCCTGCTTTTCGAGAATATCAAATTATTCAATTTTTTTTTAAAAACGTTATAAATCCGATTCCTTTTCTTTGTATCCAGTATTTTTGTGCCATAATAGTTTTTTTTTGTTGTTTTGCTAAATTTCCCCAAATTCCAATTGCCTCGTTTGACGGGCACTTATTTGGGAAGTTATTGAATGTGAAATATCCTTATATAGATGCCGTTATTGTGATTTTTACGTGAAATGCTAAATTTTAAATAATTGACTATTTTTGCTAATCTTAAATATTTTTACTTTGTCTTCAAAATTAAACGTGTTAATGCAATTATAGAAGTGTTTCACTGCACTACCTATAACCTATAACCATATTAGGACCTATCTTCCGGGTGACTACCCCACGTGCTTTTTTTCTCACTGCGCCGCCTACGCCTCTTGTTCCGGTTCGGTTTAGGTTCCGGTTCCCTTAAACTAAACTTAATAACTCTGAATTCGACTTCGGTTCGGATAAAACCACATCCCTTACAATAACTGGAGTAATAAAGAAACTAGAGTTTGTCCTGAACTGAAAGAGAAGTGGTGAAGTTTATATGGGAAGTCAATCATTTTTAACGGCGTCCTAGCCAAGTCGGTACGGTCGGTACCCTGCCTACGAAGTAGGAGGTCCTGAGTTAGAATCCTGGTAAGGGCATTTACTTATTTGCGTTTTATTTTATAGCCGCAACAGACGAGCGGACCGGACCATAGACCGATCTTACTCTAACAAATAGCAGCTTCCTTATCGGTTCGTGCTCCGGTCCGCTCGTCTGTTACGGCTATAAGAGCTTTCTCTACTTCCCTGTGATACCTGCAGCCTGTGGGTTCAGTATTCGCAACGGGTCTATAGGGCCCTCCAGGTTCAACATAATAACGCGTTCCGGGTGATACTGCCTCGCTTCTGTAGCCAATCAGAGATGTTTGCGGAGGCGCACGTTGGCTGTTTCTAGGCGACATTGCGCAGGCGTGCCTCTTCCCTCATGCGCCGGGTGCGGGACAATCCCAATATCATCCTGAGAATGATACATTCTGCGGGTCTACATTGCCCAGCTAATGCAGTGGTAGCGAAACTTGTTTATCTTTAGGCTTAACATTTAGTTATTAGATACTAACCCTTATTTTTAATAACCCTTGTTTTTTAATATCATAATGTGTCAAAGTTGCACAAAAAAACGATTTTGAATTTTTTCACAGATATTTGTAAGTACTTGAGTTTTGGGAGTTTTCTATGTGCCTTTATACTTTGTGTGAAGAGAACTGTGAGATTATTGTCTTGAATTAAAAATACGATATTAGCCAATCGGAAACAAGGTCCGATTCCGACTTGCTTAGAACGACAATTCCATGAGAATGTAACGAAAGTTACCATTTCATTGATTGTTTATTTTTTTCTGCTGCAAAAGTAATTGATAATTCACCTCAGTAGTCTTTACTTATAACAGGTTTGGTTTTACTAAATTGGTAAAATAAATAAAATACAAAATGAAGACATCGAAGTGATGTATTAATAAATTCATACAGATTGTCATTCACGTAATACACAATAGAAAAAACTATTCAGCTACAACTCCATTAATATACTACAATAAAGAATAAAACATCTTACACTACTAGCATCATTTGGTTAAATAACTTTTCAATAAGTAACATACTGACAGGCTAAAAATGGCATTAAAATATTTCATCACAATTAGATTTTCACAATATATAAATAAATATCATTTATATCATACGAGCTGTAGAAAAGTACGTAACGCAAGACAAAGTCAGCACTTTTCTAATATATCTAGTTTACAATAAATTATGAATTTAATCTACAGACGCCTACGTTCGTATGTTCTATACTAAGTAATCTATCTAAGTATATACATCGTTTCTATATCTATTGCATTAGATTATCACTCATGCATTATATAATTATTATATATTATATACTCTACTTTTCACAGGGAAAGCGATAATCCAGTTAATAGAATTTTGTATGCAGGTCCGTCAATTGATCCTTCGCGCCCAACGCGGTATTTTCGCTTGGCCGAAATTGAGTTATTGTAACCATACACTTTGCAATATTTGTACAAAACACACAACTCGTGAAAAATTATCGTCAGATTGAAGCCCGATCGTTTGTTTATTTATTTTTAAATAATATATATTTTTTGCGAAATCGCGCGCATTGATTACGGTAAACATCGCTCGACGATTTGAAGAGTTCAAGTTCACAGGAGCAGAAATAGTTATGCTGTACACACATAGATGCAGTAACATACACCAAAAAAATATCCATAGACTCATAGATCCATAGATTTTTAGGTCGAGTGCAATGCTGAAAAGCTTTCTGCTGATTGGGGCAAGCGCGAAAAATCAATTGACCATATGGCATAAAGTAATTATCAATTAAATTGAGCTAGAAAAATGCGAAATTTCGATTCGGCTCATCTCATTTTAAATTGAGACACTGACACCATTTCACATTGACACAGGCGCAGGCGTTAGCATTGATCGCATATAATACATGGTATTGTGCGATAAACGCTAAGATGCGAGGGAGCTAACAAGGCAACTGTAACCTGTAGGTCATTTAATAAAATCCTGTAACCTGTAATTGGATAAACACAGAAAATGACCCACTTAGCCACCCGCTCCCAATTTTAAGTGCCGTTTTTTCATAACATGTTTTGATTGACGAATTTTCTGTCTTGTATTTTAGGAAAAATACATGTTATGAAAAAACCAGCGGGTTTCGAGCGGCCTCGCAGGCAACCGCGACAGTTTATTCCTTCAATAAAATAAACACCGTGACTGCTTAAATAATACTAATGTATGGCATCGAATGCGTTAATGTGGGTAACTCTTTACAATCTGCAATACTTAACATCTATGCGAGTAAATTAACCCAATATACAAACGAACTAAGTAGTTACTAGAAAACCTATGATGGTCGACATAGATAAATACGCCGTCTCTTTCCGATAAACAGATAAGTGTAAGAGAGATAGAACTCAATAACCATCATAAGCTCATTAGGGAATGTGTCGATACTATTTTTGCATAGGTTTTGTTCTTATATAAGATATCGTCTACATCTATTGCTAAGAATATTGAAATAGATCTGTATCTCGATAATTATATAATCTATTTTAAAACGTGGAAATCGTTAAAATTTAACAGTTACAACAAGTTTAGTTATGTACAGTGAGAGAGATCACAGACCATGATTAATATAATTATATTTATGTAATTTGCTTTGAATTGTTTCTGAACCCAATGATCTTATTAATGTAATTTTAAAATTTACACTTTTTTTTTCGCATGTTTATTTGATATTTATACCGCCCCGCTACGCATAAGTCCCATAACCGTAATTGCATTGCCAAAATAGTTCGAATGTTTCCCCATTAAATCAAAGGTCTAAATATTTGTAGAAAATGTATATAGGTACCTGTATCTCGAATTCGATGGCGCTAGTAACGTCACAATTGGTCGTCAAACTCTCAACATACTTATGGGCTATATTTAATTATTTTATCTGCGGTTCTACAGGGGCTGAGGTCTCTCTCACCATACATACCGTAGACATCACGCACCAACAATCTAAGACACCTCAATAACTTCTACAAGAACAAACTAGATAACAAACAGTCACTGGTCCGAGGTTTGTAACTGACATTTTTCACTACACATCACATAGTTTTTGGCGAATCTATCTGAATATATCGAACACACTATATTGTTTTTCGTGTTTTGATCTCAAGACAGGAAGCTTAATTTACTCTCTACACATATTTAGTAAAATTACTAATTCTAAACAACTATTTTCATAGACTTGAATTTTTTATGGTGCTTTCAATTATTGCCTTGAGCTACTGAACTCTCACATCCTCGGCAGTTCTTAGAATACATTGGTTCATTAATAATTTTAGTTATTTAACATCTCATCTATAAGCTAAACGCCGTAATGCATGACAAAAAGTAAGCAATTTAGTTTTACAATTCCAAAGTTGAAAATCGAAAAAATCTATCAAAAACCTTCGCGACACATTTTAAATATAAGTATCGGAAGTAAAAACAGCCGCGAAGGGACGGACTAGCTACTGGCAAAACATAGTGCTTGGACCTGTTTCATATAAATATTAGGCTACCGAAATGAACTATATCTTCATAAACGCTCTCAATCGCTCTTCGGTCCTTGGTTCAGTAGAAGCGATTTGTAAACGTGAGAGCGAGACAGAGACGGAGCGGCAATCAGTGACGCGAGCGGTGTGAAGGAGACAAATAGTATTCTTTTAAAGCGAGTCGGATACAACGGGAGAGACGCAAACGACGAACGAATTTTTCGCGGAGTCCCAGGCCCCGTAGCCAAGATGACAATCGTTTGCAGAAAACGAAACGAATCGCTACATGCTCTCGCTCACTCTTCATTACTACGATAGAGAGACGCATAGCGTTTCGATTCGTTTTCTACAAACGATTGTCATCTTGGCTAAGCCCCCTGGTATGACAATTTGTTCGTGAACTAAAGGAACGAAAATACCTTAAAGTCCGAACTGGTCCCTTTGACGAATCAACCGAGATAGGAGCGCTCCCTCTAAAGACCTATTAAGCACAAGCCTATTAGCGCCTAAAGATATAAGGTGTCCAATAATCAGTGCAGTGTAATTGCCTTCCCTTCTGACATACATGTATGTCATGTATTGTTAAGGAAACTTCTGATCTGCCCATATAAAACACCTAGGTTGCATTTTGATGCGTAGTCGTAGAAATTCCTCTTAACACGCCTGATCTTGCAAAAGTTTATCAGAATTTCTTATATAATCAGACTGAAACAAATATTATATGAAAAAGGTCCTTGGTGTCATCAGATCAATTTTAAAGCTACTATCGTAACGGCTTCGCGACAGTTAAATTTAGGCAATATCCGCAATATCCAAACTTAACGCACTAATTTCATGAGAACTTATCAGTTCCTTTTATGTAAATTGGAATGGTTCAAATGTATGAGTATTAAAAGTCCTGTATAAAAACAATAACTACTATATGTAAATGGTATTGAGTGACATATCACATTGATTATAATATTGGTGTGCCGTGTTTATCTAAGTCCTGTGCGATACTGGCATTGATAACAATTTCGTACTAGTATGCAGTAACTACACTTGAAAAGTCATACAATTTTATATCTTATCGTAATGGAATAAGTTATAAAATAGAATGCAGTTTCAAATAAAGATACTGTGCGCGACAGAATAAATGTAAGAGCTGAGTTATTATTGAAACTATTAACAGTATGTATATCAAATACGATCAGAATATGAAACCTGCTAGACTTAAAATAAGCTCAGTGTTGGAAATAAATTTTAGCGTTAGGCCAACTTTTGCAGACCTTAATTTTATAAACATGTGAGTTATTATCATCCACGAAGGTTTTGCCAAAACCCTGATAAGTACAATCACCATCAAATACATCGGAGCGGCCAAGGTACTAAAAAAATCTGAACATGCTCTGACAATCGAGGCGTTCTTCAGATATTTGTAACAACCTTGGTTGCTCTGATATATCTGATTGCGACTGTACACATCGATTTTTAGGCCACTTCGTACATCCACTTCCATACATTTTATCATTTAAAAATAAACATGAATTTTAGATTACAAAATGTAAGAACTGAAATGTATCGATGTCAGAATTAAGTTTTAACATGCTAGAACGAGATTATAAGATTTGAGGCATGCCTTCGTGAATGAAAAAATATTTTTACAGTCTTACAGACGTGTAATATAAACCGACAGCATACTGCCTAAAGTACAACAAAGTTACGTTCAGACAATATTCATCAATACATTTTAATGATTCAAACTCCTGAACACTTTATAAATGTAGGTATACGACGATTACTTACACGGTCATCACTCTACACAGTGCAACGGCGCCTGTATCAAGGGTCCAAGTGGTCTATATTAGCTTAGAATGGCCACAGGGTCCCCAAATATCGGTCCCAATATACTGTTTAATGTAACACCTTCTTTACTGACCACAGAACATCAATACAACCAAATTCGTATGACACGACACGTTTACAAGACATTGCATTTTTCAGTGCTATACTTATTCCCAATTCAGGAACAATATTCACATTTAACACGCTCAATGCTATTTGAGCTAAAAGATGTAAATCGCATGGATTTACCGTGAAATATTCTTTGGCATTTAAATAAAACTATTTACATAATTCGAATAAGTTATGCATGTTACTCGAAAGTATTTTCAATTGTTTTATATCAACTTGCACGTCATTGCACAGAATTCCATAGTTAATAACGCGCATAAAAATACATCTCACGGTTAATTTGTAAACACAATAGAATATATACCTTATCCTTATGTATTAAGGTACATATTCGAACGAGTTAACGATTGCACTGAGTGTGTCAAAAGGAACGCGCTACACCTTGTGTAAGCTCAAACCTATAACCATCCCGTTCGGTCCTAGTCGGGCAGCATGTGCACGAAGGAGACGGGGAACATGCCGCGGCGGGGCGTGCCCTCGACCTGGCCCTCCATCCAGTTGTCGTCCTCGGTGCGCTCGTTGATGACGACGATGACCTCGCCCTCGCGGAACGACAGCTCGTCCTCGTTGTCGGCCGAGCAGTCGTACAGGGCGCGGCAGCGGCGCATGCCCACACCCATCTGACGAGTAACACGTCTTTATTGTCTATTTGTCCAATATCTTTGCAATAACAGTTTACCTAATACACCCATATGTATTTTTATTCAAAAATGTCCGGCAAGGTTGACTTTTACGGTTAAAAACTAGGCGGCGAAGTGCCTAGTTTATGGTCAAATAAAAATTAAAAAGTTACGGAAATTGCTGGCTCGATATCGCGACATAAATGTTGCATACAAATTCCATTTTTGTCGAGGTACAAACTTTTTAAAAAGTTCAACAGCCATACAAAAATAAAGGCAAAGGTCCTAAACAACCAAAACACAACATCGGTATTTGTTATTTATAATGTTGATACCGCGACTTTTTAGTTATCTCAAATAGCTTACGGTAAATTCAGAAGAAAAATACACTTCAAACTTTTCAATCAAAATATATAAAGGCGGCAAAGCTGAGCGTGTACCGCGACCATAGAAAATTGTAGTTTCGAATATATCTGTCTCTCTCACTCAAAATGAGAAGCGATGGAGATGGAGATAATTATAGGATTCGAATCGAAATTCGATGTCATTCTTTTAATCTAGAAGTTATCCTGAATACATTATTTATGTCAATATTGTTTGTTGTTCATCAACGTTGGCTGTTTCGCATTATTTTTGAATAAAGCACTATATTGGACTCGGCGCGTAGGGCCATTGCTGGCTTCGTATTAAATTAAACGGACTCCTAAAGTCGTCCGTTTAAACGTAATACTCAACCAACAATGTGCTACTTCGCCTCCTCGACAATAATGTACTATTTTTTGCCCCTCATATTGAAAGAGGTGATTAGGGCCATATACTGAATATTATACGGCTAAAAAATGATGTCATCCCGATAGAAAACGGTGACATCTGGTAAGCCAAACAGTATAAAACATTCAAAAATGGCGACCTTGAATGAATCCAACGATAGACCATCGTACCACCTTATATTAAACCCCTGAGGTTTTCAATAGTGGCGCATATGTTGAACATTTTTTGTAAACCTTTTTTTCGTATAAAATAAATAAAAAGAAAAAAAGTCTCGCTTGGTGCGTGTATTCCAGCTGTCGCACGACAACGCGCCGAACGTGTCATTGTCATCCAACTCAACATGTCGCTTAACTCCTAGTGTCACGTACCATGGTGATAGAAGCAGATGGCGACCTCGAGTGCACGCTGGAGGTATCGGACACATCCAACGACCGGCTGTCGCTCCGTCTCGCTCGCTCGCGCGACCTGGAACTATCGCACGACAACGCGCCGAGCCGACTGTCGTCCAACCCGTCCGATATGTCGCATAGCTCCAGAGATGAGTCTTGACTAGAACATTCCTGGAATGATGGGGAATAAGTTAGGACGTTTTAGGTGTAATTTGACCTGGTTAATCGACAGGACATTGTATGTAGAATATCGTAAGCTGACGAAAAATATTGAAGTATTTACCCTACACGTGATCCCTGGGTGATGCTAAAAGAGTAATAAACTTGGCAGCTGCACTGTCCCATCTCGACCTCGCAGCACTCACTGGATTTTCTTTATCATCTGCTTTCCCACTACTACTACACCAGGAAAGAAAGGCCTATCTATTTCCAGTGACATGTAGCCATACGATCAAAAAAAAAAAGTATTATAAGTATTAAAAAAATAAAAAAAGAGTTGAATGTCCCGTCGATTAGAGCTAGAAAGTAGAAACTAAATAGTTGCTTATTACTCGTATCTTGGCAGAAGTAATTGTTGTAAAAGCAGAGTATCTATTTTTAGAAAAATAATGCCTAGTAATAATAAATCGGACGGCCCTTAGTGGTGAGAAGTTTAATAATAAAAAAAAAAAAAAAAAAAAAAAAAAAAAAAAAAACAACTTTGCGTGTATATTTTATAATTGTGACCTTGTTGGAATTAAAGACACATTAAGGCAAAAAAACTTAAGAATCACGTATAAAGATGAAATGTATTATCTTACCAAAGCGTTTTTAATGTACACAATTATAATAACAATCATGCTTAAGAACTAGAACTCTTTTAAACATGTTAATTTCTTACACAAAAAAAGTTGTTAGGGAAACGACACGAACACTAAAATCAGCTGTTATTTATGTTTAACATGTCACCACTACACCGTAACTTGTTTATTATTAAATAATAAGATTACATAAAAAAATGTATCAACTAAGAATAAACATCTAATTAATTATCTATGGATTTCTAAAAATATTACGCGATGCCTAATGCAAAAATAAATATTAAAAATTGAAAGAACAACATAAAATGGTTACGGTTAAGCTGTAAGCAGTTATCCTCGTATCATGCAAAATGGTAGAATTTTATTCATAACCTACGCAAACAAATAATGCATATTATATAATATCGCGTAAGTAATGAATAATGAATAGACTAAACATTGCCGAGAGAGTGTTTTGCCAATAACGATATTTGCCAAAGACCGAACATAATTTTGCTTCTCTCTGTAGTTGAATTTGCAACATTTAAACTGCGAGTTTTATCTGTTTTAATATTGACAATCCCTGGATAATAATCAGTTGAAAAGAGCATAAGTTGAACTAAACAGTCTTTCCACTTTTAATTCATAACTTGTTGCTAACACATTTCCAGTGACCTGGTTCATAAATTGTCT
This sequence comes from Pammene aurita, assembly GCA_947086415.1. Taxonomy (NCBI): domain Eukaryota; kingdom Metazoa; phylum Arthropoda; class Insecta; order Lepidoptera; family Tortricidae; genus Pammene; species Pammene aurita. Next base: position 12,175,501 of record OX352296.1, read on the forward strand.
TAAGAAAGTATGGATTTTACCTCCTAAAAATCTAGTACATAGCATTGCTACCATCTTAGGTCGTGCAAGTGATTGTCAATATTAAAGAGTGGCGGTCCAAACGCACAAACTACTGTCCTGTGGTATGCCACATGAAAAAAAAAACAAAGTCAGGGGTAAATTAAACGGGGGTAAGCGAGTAACACTAAAGCTCTCTCATTTACCCTTCTCAGTTTCGCTTTCGCCTTATCCAGGTGCAATCTATTTTTCTTCTGAAGCAAAAACAAACATAACCTGTACTCTTTGTTAGTTGCTTAGTTCATTGAAGCATCCATAATATGACTCTTAGACGTTAATTTCTATAAAGTTATACTTAAATTAAATGAAGTGTATATTTACATAATTGGTCCAGTTACATTATTTACAGAAATATTTTTACTAACGTTAACGGTTTGAATTTTTAACAAAACTTTTGTATAAAAAACCAGTCTCTTTTTCAACTGACTTCAAGATTTCGAAGGAGGAGGTTCTAAATTTGTCGGGATCTTTGTTTTTGCTATATTTTTTTTAATGTATGTTTACCGATTATTCGAAGACGGCTGGCCCGATTTGGAAAATTCTGTTTTTGTTATAAAGAGTATACTTCACAGTTGGTCCCATTGTTACCAGGTCAGGATCTGATGATGGGGAACCTGGAGAAATCGAGGGAACTCTTCAACTGTTATGGGCGCACCTACAGTGGTTTGAATATTTTTTACAGCAGCTCGAGCATTTGCTTTTGGAAAGGTGGAGGCTAAGTGAAGTCAATTCTCTTTTGTTTAAAATTATTAAAAAAACATGTTTAACAGAATCTATTTTTGTTGTGGTAATAATAATGTGTATCTATCAATATTTATTTGTTAATAATACCAGGATTTTAAGCTAATATAAAGCGTCCATCATAGCTATTCTAGCTACTCCTTTACAATTCATACCTTAGTTTTGTGTGTAGGTAAGGAAATGTTCTTCGGCGTTAATTTAGGTACAGTACATGAACCAATACCTTAAGCTAGACCCCATAGTTGTTCTCAAGTTTTGGGTCAAGCCGAGTGACCCCGAGTGCTAAACCAGAAAACGACACCACGCTTTCTCATATTGATATGGGAAACAAGTGATACTTCAAGAGTTCCTTTTGTATACTAGTGGAGTACGGGAACGCCTTTTTAACCTATAAAAATGACATAAATCACAAGTCCGATTTTATTTTGTGACCTGTTAGAATACGTTAAGTACTAATAAAAAAAAAGAATTTTAACAATTGTTAGCATTGCGCTAGGTATAATACATGTATTTGTTTGCTACACATAAAAAAGATTATGTAAGTTTTATTTTTCTCCACCAGGCTATCGCTTTTTACTATTGCAACATAACTTCACATTTTATAACGGTTTTGTCAAGAGCATATGTCGTCTTAGCCATTTGTAATTCGTTTAGAATTCAAGGTCACTTATATTTTGACAAATTGTTTTTAATTATGCTCACATAATCTATTGGCCAAACTGTTATAAAATGACAGATGATGTTGAAATAGTTGAATGCAATAGTATGGTCAAGGAAAATATAGCTTGTATAATCTTTTCTTGTTGTTATTAACAAATATCTATATAATACCTAGCGCGACGTCAAAAACTGTTAGAAAATATTTTTTACTATAAGTAATCATATCATATTCTCTAACTAAAAAAGAAAATCGCACTTGTGAGTTATCGAAGCTCAAAACTGTTCGCGTAATGTACTATACGTGGGACTATAATAAAGGACAGCATTTTGAAGAGGGCGATGTGAAATAAATATGGTATGAACCTTTCTGGGCGGCGGCGTGGGCTCGTCGCGGTGCGCGCCGTTCAGCAGCGAGCCCGGCGGCGGCGTCGGCGGGGGCTGCGCCGGACGCAACTTGCCGGCGCCGTGGCCGTGGGGCCCTGCCGAACCATTACAAACTGTTGTATCACCCGCCTACCAATCAGTGAGATAAGTGCGCGAAGGTGTTTTCAACCGACTTCAAGATTTCGAAGGAGGAGGTTATCAGTTCGTCGGGATCTTTGTTTTAGCTATTTTTTTTTATTTTTTTTATTTTTTATGTATGTTCACCGATTATTCGAAGACGGCTGGACCGATTTGGAAAATTATTTTTTTGTTTGAAAGCGTGTACTTTACAGTTGGTCCCATTGTAACCATGTCAGGATCTGATGATGGGATCCTGGAGAAATCGAGGGAACTCTTCAACTATTATAGGCACACCTGTAGTGATTTGAGTATTTTTTACAGCAGCTCGAGCATTTGGTGTTGGAAAGGTGGATGCTTAGTGAAGTCGGTTCTTTTTTGTTTAAAATTATGTTACTATAGTCTGGCCAGCCAACGAACGCAGTAGCAATGTACAGCGAACAGAAGTATGACAACACTAAGAATCAGTGAAAAAAGCAGCTATGATTATCAAATTTTGTTTTTAATTTTAGTTGGTGTTTCCGCCCCTTTCATTAGATGACATGTACTGTGTGTAAAAAGGAGACGGATATATTTCGTCGGATCTGTCATCAACTGCAACAGATAATCTGGTTGAGGCAATTGACATATGGCTTAAAAATGAATTTAAATTTAATTGGGAACTTTGCAGGAGCTCTATCTCACTCGCGCTTAAGCTGAGAGAGTGAAATGCACTATAAACAAATTCAATGTGAATTGAATTGTTCGTCACGAATACGGTGTCACATCGAAAAGGGTTGCCACGTGTACGTATTTTGAATTTGCCGCGTTTTTCTACTGACAGAAATGGTTTGCCAGACTATATGTAGTTTTAGATTTGGACAAAATCTAATTGATTACTTCGAGTCAGCAAGAGTTTGCATTTTGCACCCACTTCATACGAAAGGTTATTAGCCCGAAAGCTTGACATTATGAAAGCTAGACGACTAAGGGACTGGGAGAGGAACGTTCAGAGGGCGTGAATAGGGCGTCCGTTGTAAAACTGGGTATTGACGCCCCCTGCCCGCTCCTCTCTTAGTCCCTTAGTAGTTTAGTCTTCATAATATCAAGCTTTCGGGCCAACTAATAGTCCGCCTCGAACCGAGAACTCGCGATATCCTGCAAACAAGTTGACCAGTAAAACATCTATTATGATGCGAACTCGCCGGTGGTCCGTGCCCTGTCCCTGCTGAATGCGCTCCTAGTATCAGCACCGGAGTGTGACCTGTTCGCGTGGCGATGGATGGATGTGTATAATGAGTGTTTAAGATTCTGCGAGTTGAGGGATGATAGGCCGTCAAGTGTGCCGCTAGTTTAATTTAATATAATATTAATATTATATAGTGTTAAGTTTCACAGTGTATTAGTTGTAATGCTGTGTTAACAATCAATAAACAATAAACAATAATTGCTTTCGGACCTTCTAGCTTCGCAATCCCTCGATCGATCCGGCTCATATCCTAATTAGTAAATTTTATTTACCTCAACTAAATACAGTCATCATCAAAAGTTGCTAAGCGGGTGAGGTTTTCGAAATGACCTTTATAGGCTCTTATTCCCTTTAGGACCATAAAGTTGAATTCCCATAAAGTTGAAATCTCGAAATGTTGAATTTCCCAGAACGTTGGATCTCATAATGTTGAAATTGCACTATGTTGAATCCTAAAATGTTGAATTGGCAAAAAGTTGGAATTTGCAATAAGTTGAATTTGCAATAAGTTGAACTCCCAAAATGTTGAATTGCAACAAGTTGAATTTGCTAAAAGTTTATTTATGCCACACCTGGCCACAAAGTGCCTTTTTCCGCACGCTACGCGTACGGAAAAAGCCGCTTTCTGCCCAAGTGTGGGCATAAAATTATGTACTTAACACGTGAGGTAATAAAGAAAGCCCTTGATCGCATATTTACGTCCCTCGCTTGCAGCTCGGGCCGCAAACATCTGCGATCTCGGCCTTCGACTTCGGCCGGCGATTTCGACTAATTCGCATACATGGAATCATCATTAAATAATAATACACGTACTGTTCCTTTTGAGCTTCGTTCCAACCGAGTGTCCCACGACACTCATTAGTTTTTTTACCTACGTAATTTAGAAATGCTAGGCTCAAACACGTGAGAAGTGTTAAAACCTAAAAAGCAAGGCCCTCGTCGACGCTCGAGCGTGACGTGCAGCAAGGCAGGTCGTGCGGCGTTCTTGTTATAATAACAAACGTGTTATAAACACAACACCCCCAGTATATTTAAATAATAATGTCATCATCCACTCAAAAAAATCGACATTCCGGGAAATCCAACATTTTGGGAATTCAACGTCATGAGAATTCAACATTTTGCGAAACTTAAAAAAATCAACATTCCGGGAAATCCAACATTTTGGGAATTCAACGTCATGAGAATTCAACATTTTGCGAAACTTAAAAAAATCAACATTCTGGGAAATTCAACATTTTGGGAATTCAACTTTATGGGAATTCAACTTTATGGTCCTAAAGGTCTTATTCTCTTGACAATAAAGCCGTGTCAAGCTCATTTTGACCACCTCACCCGCTTAACTACTCCTCCTGTTGACTGTACAATCCTACTAAGTTAAATTAAAACTTAAGTTATCGCAGAACTATCAAAATCAAAAAGCCATCGAAATACACGAACGTCAAAAGCCAGCTGACAGTTGTGTCCGAATTTAAATGTAAGAACTTCGCTACGCTGCGCTCGCTCGTTGGATAACCAGTTGTATGGAGTGAGCACTCCATGCTTAGTTATTGATCTATGGTATACAGTACACCGGGGGGGTATCGCGGAGAATGACTGATGGACCCGTGATGCCCCCCACGAACGGTTAGGCGGTTAGCCCGGAGTGTTTTAGTGGGTATTCTCTTCACCCTCTCTTTGATAGGAGAGAGGCAGGAAGAGCGAGTCCCACATACCCCCCGCAAGACCCTTACCCCGGAGTTGGGGGGATGCGTAAACGCATTTCACTCCGTCAAAAAAAAATGGTATACAGTACACACCGTGTAACGAGCGCGTGCTGTCGGCGGAGGGCGAGGGGGTGGAGCGCGGGTGCGGCGGCGGGTGGGGGAGCGGGAGCGGGTGCGCCAGGGCTACGCCGGGCGGCAGCGGCGCCGCGCGCTTCTTCAGGCTGCCGATGTTGTCTGCGACAACAAACTATTTACGTCACCCTTGGCCATAATGTGAGTTTTACCGCACGCTACGCTTACGGTAAAACTCGCATTATGGCCAGGTGGAGACGTAAAATTGTGTACTCACCACGGGCAGTAAAAAAGAAAGCCCTCTATCGCATATTTACAACCCTCGCCTGCGGCTCGGGTCACAAATACCTGCGATTTCGGGCTTTCTTTCTTTTACAGTCCTTGGTAAGTAATGTACTATTAAAACAAACAAATAACAAAGCCCGATGACACCAAACATACCTAGTAACGTTTGCTAAATTTCATCATATCATAATTGAACATGGGAATAGTACATTACTGCAGAGACCAGTAAGTAAGCTTTCCTGGCTGAGTATTTAGTAGCCGTCCGAGTCGAAGACGAGGACGGCTACAATACGAAGCCAGGTAAGCTGATTACGGTCGAAGCATGTATAGTGCTTTTCTCAAACATGTAAGGAAATAAAATTACTTGTTTAGTGCTTCAGTTACTGGCTGAGTGATTTAATGTTGTATGAAAATCCATTACGTACGTCGCGCTGAACCTGCCTTGGAATAGAGTCCCTACTGGTCTCTAATTACTAACGTAACAGGAACATTTCCGAGCATGTTTGAGAAAAGTAATTTAATTTATTCAAAAATGTCCGGCAAGGTTGACTTTTACGGTTAAAAATTAGGCGGCGAAGTGTCTAGTTTATGGTCAAATAAAAATTAAAAAGTTACAGAAATTGCTGGCTCGATTTCGCGACATAAATGTTGCATACAAATTCCATTTTTGTCGAGGTACAAACTTTTTAAAAAGTTCAACAGCCATACAAAAATAAAGGCAAAGGTCCTAAACAGCCAAAACACAACATCGGTATTTGTTATTTATAATGTTGGTACCGTGACTTTTTAGTTATCTCAAATAGCTTACGGTAAATTCAGAAGAAAAATACACAGATATAAAGGCGGCAAAGCTGAGCGTGTACCGCGAACATAGAAAATTGTAGTTTCGAATAAATCTGTCTCTCTCACTCAAAATGAGAAGCGATGGAGATGGGAGATAATTATAGGATTCGAATCGAAATTCGATGCTCGCGGTAGTGGTCATTCTTTTAACCTAGAAGTTATCCTCAATATATTATTTATGTCAATATTGTTTGCTGTTCATCAACATTGGCTGTTTTGCATTATTTTTGAATAAAGCACTATATTGGACTCGGCGTGAAGGGCCATTGCTGGCTTCGTATTAAATTAAACGGACTCCTAAAGTCGTCTGTTTAAACGTAATACTCAGCCATCAATGTGCTACTTCACCTCCTCGTCAATAATGTACTATTATTCAAAAATGTCCGGCAAGGTTGACTTTTACGGTTAAAAACTAGGCGGCGAAGTGCCTAGTTTATAGTCAAATAAAAATTTTAAAGTTACGGAAATTGCAGGCTCGATTTCGCGACATAAATGTTGCATACAAATTCCATTTTTGTCGAGGTACAAACTTTTCAAAAAGTTCAACAGCCATACAAAAATAAAGGCAAAGGTCCTAAACAGCCAAAACACAACATCGGTATTTGTTATTTATAATACTGGTACCGCGACTTTTTAGTTATCTCAAATAGCTTATGGTAAATTCAGAAGAAAAATACACTTCAAACTTTTTAATAAAAAGATATAAAGGCGGCAAAGCTGAGCGTGTACCCCGAACATAGAAAATTGTAGTTTCGAATAAATCTGTCTCTCTCACTCAAAATGAGAAGCGATGGAGATGGGAGATAATTATAGGATTCGAATCGAAATTCGATGCTCGCGGTAGTGGTCATTCTTTTAACCTAGAAGTTATCCTGAATATATTATTTATGTCAATATTGTTTGTTGTTCATCAACGTTGGCTGTTTTGTAATATTTTTGAATAAAGCACTATATTGGACTCGGCGTGAAGGGCCATTGCTGGTTTCGTATTAAATTAAACGGACTCCTAAAGTCGTCCCTTTAACCGTAATACTCAGCCATCAATGTGCTACTTCACCTCGACAATAATATACTATTATGATTGCAAGATTTGCCGTAAACTAACATAGTAGCTTGCAAGTAACTCACAGACGTTAGGTTTCCTAGGCAGCGTGCTGGGCGTGGGCGTGGGCGGGTGGTGCAGCGAGTCGCAGGTGGAGGAGCGCGAGCGCAGCACGGGGGAGTCGCCGCCCGAGCGCTCGCGCTCGCCGCCGGCGTACGATGGCGGCCGCGACCGAGGACATTTCTTATCGGGAGTTACGCTGCCGTTTTGCTGAAAATCAAAGATTATTTTTATTTTCTTCTCTTCCTTGTTGTAATTTTTTTTAACCACTTCTTTTTTGCTATTTTGTGTTAAGCCCGCTCTACACATTGGGCCAACGTCGTTGGCCAATCTAAGGGACGCAGCTATACGGCAGAACGAGTTCACGATATCTCTCGGTCCCTCTAACGCATCACTGCCACAGAATAACTAATAGTACTACCGTACAGAAAATTCACTCCTTCACAAAAGTCAGATTTAGGTATAAAATTATACCTATACTCGCCGCCTGCAATCAAAATTGAAACTTATAACTGCGCACGAACCGTGAATTTTTTTTGCGCGCCGCAGTTTTATGACCGAGCTGTCGGGGTTGTAACTTGACAAGTTTTTGTACCTATACCTACTGATTTATTAATAAGATAAATATGTAGGCATTACTAACGTTGATTCTGGAAACATAAATTTTTATCCGGAGATAGTATGTTTGATTCTCACGGAAATAGGTATACTACAGCCGTATTCCCTTGAAAATAATTATATCGGTCAGTTCCTTATAGTTTTGTTTTGGGCAACTAATATTACATATTATATCTTTTATACGGATTATAATCGAGGTTTAGGTTTGGAAGCCATTGTGTATTTTCAATTTTGCGCGAGCGCCACGTGATACGACTATCGAACGAGGTGGCAGCCCACAGCCATACGCCTACCCAGGGGGCGCACCGGCCAAATGTACCTAAACTGCGTAGTGACACCCCCCTGTCAACGCGTCCTTTAGATTTGCCAACGTTGGCCCAATGTGTAGAGCGGGCTTTAGTAGTTCAAATATATTTACCCTTTCATCGATAACAGTATCATCGTCAGAGAAATCGGTCGATCCGTCATCATGTGACAAATTCCAGTCGATGTTGATATTCTCAAACATACTTTTCTCCCTCTTGTCCACATTTTCCAGCTGAAACAAAAACACATTGTATTTAAACAACGCACAATTTACTACACAATTCCTGCTGTGTACTTGTGTGACGACTGAATTTTTTAATTATTAAGTAATTTTCAATGACCCGTTGACCATCTCTTTCCAAAAAGCACTGCTTGTGAATATGAAGCTATACTGCTTCAATTCCAAATTTCGTTACAAACATCACATGTCTAAGCACTAATCCGCGCTACAGAAAAGTATAAATTTTTGTCGTACCAAAACGGCTACCGAAACCAACTCCTAACATGCGTGATAAGCGTCCTCGCAATTTATAACGCCACCGTCTTATTTTATTGACTCTTAAAATCATTTCCATTACATATACATATAACGCGGTCTTGCCCAAAGACAAAGGTTTCGTCAAAGAAAACTATCAAAAAGGACTTCGAAACGATAGCACTTACCAACTCCTGACACGCGTGATGTCCAAGCGTCCTCGCAATCAGCAACGCTGTTCTTCCACTCCCATCCTTAATGCTAACATCTGCCCCAGCCTTTAATAACAACTTCATAGGCTCCGTTCGATCAGTGGCTGCACACAAGTGTAACGCGGTCATCCCAGAAGAAGTGGTTTTGTCTAAGAGTTGGGCGCCTCCGTTTTGGACTAGAAAATCGACGATGTGGAGGAAGGATCCATCGCCTAGTTCGCGGGAGATTGCGAGGTGCAACGCTGTTTCACCGCAGTCCTGAAATTTTAAAGTTGTTTTGAAATGGTGTCCGGAGAGGGCTTAAAACAGAGGAAACAAAGTATTCTTAGACTAATCTACAACAATCCTTAAATCAATACACCTATTTATAGCATTAATGAGATACAACATGAGGCATTTTTATCAGCTCCAGTCTCTCTTTATATTTATAATGCTCAAGAATAACAACTCGTTGTATATAATGATTATCTATGTACATATTTAAGTATCAAAATAGTTTAAAGAAAAATATATATTTCGTAAAAGTAATTCAGAGGTAGTATTTTGCATTTTTACAGATAAAAGTTTTTAATTATCTTTCAAGTGAACGATATTTTGTGCACGACTCATTACTCTAGGGCTACACCACTTGATTTTAAGTAATATAAAGTATTTCGGATCGGTACAGTCGATGTCAAATATATGTTTACAATTCTGTACCGTAGTCCTTTGAAATAAGGTGCAATAGTGTTAATATATCTTATCGTAAGTGTATCGTGTAAACGTCGACTGTACAATATTTTGGTACAGTCGCTATCAACTATATCGGAGCGGCCAAGGTACTCAAAAATATCGGAATCACAAGCAGTATATTAAAACAAATGCGCGTGGTACAAATATGTCCTTGCACGTATGTGGAAAATTGGCGGTAAATATCTAAATTAGCATATTATAGTTACATACGCAATAAATTCAGACAATGCGCCATAAATTTTCCGTCGTACGAACATAACAGGACGATAATTGAATTACTTTAACTCCACGTACGTTATAGAGTCACAGCCAAGTTCGATTTTTTCAATATAATTTTATATTACATTTTGTCAACAATTGACATTAGTCTTTATGTCAGTGGTCAAGTTTTCAGATCAACCATTTGACAAATTCCTGACAAATTACAAAATAGTCTGATGATAGTGATGATGTCTGATGAGTGATGAGTCTTGTAAATTGTACATAACTCTCACAGCCCAGAGGAGAATACTTCAGTCACTTTAGCCCCACGTACTTACTGAGCAAGGTAGTGTCGCAGCCAAGTCCGCACCTTCGGCGTAGGCCTGCAGTAGATTTTGTAAATGTCCGTTGTTGACTGCATGTTCAACTTCGGATAGTTTTTCTGCCGCATCTCTACATGTCTGCGCGGCCCACGCTCTGTATACGTATTTTTCTCGGATAAACCTTAGTCTTTCATCCCTGAAAATTAATGTAGGCAATGTTAATATTGCATCCCGCCATATATAAAAATGTAATGTATAGACCAAGATTTCAAATAGCAAGAGAAGGGGTTTGTACACTTTGTACAGATCGATAACACATTCATTGAGTCACGAACATTCCCACTAAACTTTGCGAAAATAATTACGCGCACGTTTGATATATTAAAGCAAAGGAGTACAAAAAAAATATTCTAAAAAGCAGTTTTCGCTCACATGGAACTTTCGGGCGTCAACTTGTCCCTCTCATCGAGCATATTCTCCATAATTTCATTAAACATTTGATTGCCCATATGCCTCGCGATCAACAACTGGGATGTACTGAGCCGGTCGAGCGTGAGCGACTGGATCCGGGATATGTGCACTCCTAGCTCCCGGTGGCTCCCTGAGCATTCAATACAGACTATCACGCCGAAGTTGGTTGACAGCCACGTGGGATCTGGAACGTGAAGATATAATATTTTAATCTAACATCAACAAAAATAGTATTACTTATGTCAAATAAAATAAAATAAACCTACATGCAATTTTGCATTAATATCCTATGTATGCATTTAGGCTTTAAAGGAAATTAACAAATTAAAATATGACGCGACGCAACTTGAACTTGTCGCTTACACTTCTGTGACCCCAAACACATATGACTTTCTTGACATAATATTATAAAAAAATGCGCATCACAATCTAGAATAGACTAGTTAGCATATACAAAGTCAATAAGGTGTTGTAGACTTCACAAATTACAAATTCTAATTTAACATTCAAATGAACCTCATTCATTATGTATGCATGCAATCGTACGTAAAAAGTTTCTGCCCTAATTAACAAAACCAATCGAGTGCTGATAGCGATTCTGTAATTAAAATGCAGATACGAGTCGGAAACTGAGTTCCTTCCTGCCGGCGATTGGTGGTCAAGGTCAACTAATCGGTCATGGTCTTGGTTGCGTTGTGTCATATTTAATCTGAGAAAACTAGCAGCTGAAGTGTGCGTATTTATGAAAGTCATTCTGAACATAATATGCTTCAAGCCTAGGAATTAATTTTGAAGATTTCATTTAACAAGTTAAAGGGCAAATGTGTCCGTAATTAGTCAAATACTGAGCGAAAAGTGGGAGGCCAAATCACACATGGCGAATAGTGGAACACTCTTCGTTGGTTATCAATGAAGACTTTTTGAAACCAAAACTAAAATGAAATACAATAAAATATATGGCCAAGACTCTAATCCATTCGGATTTCACACAAACTGACAAACTAGGTAACACAGTGAGAAACTACTTCTAAAGTGAACATTCAAACTTCGCCAAATGGAACTGTACCCAAAGCACTGTAACTCGATGCAAATATGGGTTTAGAGTCCGTTCTGGATGCCGGGAAAACTTTGATGAAATCCAGATATTAGATCAAGACGGCCACAATGTACAAAATCATATAAGGATCTAAGGGCCTTATCTCACTTGAGCGATTTCTATACAAAACTCGTTCGCAGCGAACTCGCGGCGTGTTCGCTCACTTCGCTCCCATACAAAACTCGCTCGCAAATCGCAAGAGTGATAACGCTCTTAGAGACATTTTCTCATGGGTTGGCTGGAAGAGATCCCTGTCAGGAATAAGCTCGCTTTTGTGCATATCTTTTATATATGTTACTGTTGTCTTTATGTTATACCTACTTGTTTATGTGCAATGTAGTGATACGTACATACATACTTTAAAAAAAGTCCAAATGTTTGTTTTATTGCGCAGACCTCGCGATATAAGATTAGAGTCCTAGGATTTAGTGAGTAATAAATAAGACAAACAATTAGGATTAACGGGCTAATCTACACGCAGATGGCACTGAAATCGTTTAAAAATATACAATTGGATTGGACATTTCAAATCCATTCACTATAGACTAAAAAGGTGTAGAATTGTGCTTCGTGACAGCATTTACAACCAATTATAATCTTTGGGTATTTTTAACTTCATTGTGCAAGTTTTCTAATGTAGGTACAGGTCATGATTGAAGTGGATTCAGGATTCGAGGCTTGAGAAACGCGCTGCATTGGGGCGTCGGAGGTGGATGGCTAGCGGGGATCATTTCGGCTCCACGATATTCTAACGCGATATTTTAACGCGAGTCGCGAATACGGGTATGCATAATGTGACAGCAAGCATAGTAGTTTTCACGCACAAACAATACGAGGATACTATAAACAACAGTTTACTTCGGAATGCGTGCTATTCGGATGTTACATAATACGTTAACTGTCGGTCATGGTCTCTCCGAGCGTGTGAAATTGAAGCACTGTGTGGTAAACAAAGTGATCATCTCCGAGACTATCGTTTGGATGCCGCATTAAGAACGTTTACAAACGTTTGCTGTTACCTTACAAAGGGGCTAATACTTGTAATATAATCTCTATACTACTCAGTTGTCTTCTACCTACACGATTGTATAAGTATACCACAACAGCCCATGAACTGACTTCTCGTATAAGTATCTTGTCAATTACAAGTATCTATACATATAATAAAGCTGAAGAGGGTCGAAAGTCTGTACATGGAAGATAATCGAAAAAAAGTTGGCTGGGGATACTTAGAATCGATAACAGAACACGTTACAACAATTTTTAGAATTTTTGTCTGTTTGTCTGTTTATCTGTTTGTCTGTTTATTTGACCGCGCATCACGTGAAAACGGCTGAACGGATTTTGATGAAATTTTGTATAGAGATAGTTTGAGTCCCGGGAAAGGATAATATATAGTTTTAATCCCGAAAATCAACCCTGGTGGGGGTGAAAATGGGGTTGAAAGTTTGTATGGAGAATTTTTAACCGCTGAAACGATTTAGATAGAAATGAGTATGAAGATAATTTGAGTCTCGAGAAACGTCATAGGATAGTTTTCAAACCCTTGTGGGGGTGAAAAGGGGGTTGGAAGTTGGTATGAGGAATTTTTTACCGCTGAACTGATTTAGATGGAAATGTGTATAGAGATAGTATGGGTCTCGAGAAAGGACAAAGGATAGTTTTTACCCCAAAATCAACCCTAAAGGGGTGAAAAGGGAGTTGGAAATTTGTATAGGGAATTATTAACCGCAGAATCGATTTAGATAAAATTTGGTATGGAGATAATTTGAGCTCTGGAAAAGGAAATAAAATAGTTTTATCTCGGAAATTATCCCTTAAGGCTCCTTATTCCCTAAAAGGTCGAAAAACTCTATTAATGAAAAAAGCCGCATAAAATGCTATCTATAAGACAGTTTGAAGTATTAGTAATACAAAAAAATACTTTTGAACCATATTTATTATTATTAAGAACCCAAAAATACGATTCTTACAGAAAGTGTCCTGTGAAGTGTGATTTATAGGTCATTTTTAAAAATTCATACTAAATTAAAACGTACCACTATAGTAGGTAATGATATTTTTTATCGTGATAGAAATATAGTTTAACTTTCATATGATAATCTTTTTAGGGCAAAATATTCATAGAGTTTTCGTGGAAAAAATTAAATGTAAACGTGTTTGCATCAAAAAACTGGCATATAATCAGGAGGTATTTTGTCTATTATCCAAGATGAATCTTCGATATTTATGGCCGTTTCAGACATGATATACTCAATTGAATTTTATTCAAGTTGAATAAGAATTGACACCCTTTTTTGCGTAATTTGGAAATGAACGGTACATCTAACTGGAAAATCCGGAAAGGCCTTCCAAGACGACCAATTTTTTTCATGTTTTACTCTTTAAAATTTAATATTTGCCCCGATGGCCGTCTATCTATAGATAAAGAAATGAAATATTATATGCATCAATAGTTGATTTAAAAAAACTAAGTACTTTAGCCATAGCCTTCGAAGAAAATGAAGCATTTTAAGAAATTCGCGCGTTTTGGGATCGCCTCTTAAGCGGATGCAAAAAGTTTACATGGGGAAGAAACGACCAATAACCGCTGTACGTATTTAGATGAAATTTGGTATTGAAATAATTTGTAATTTTTTGGTCAAGGTGTTCATATTTACATATAACATGTTACCCGTCGATGCTTTAAATTTACCTTTACCCGCTCTTAAGAAATATTTGAAAATGTCATGAATGTTATTCCAGGTTCGAGGACTATATATGACAGACAAAGATGCATGGCCCAAACCAAAAAACTACTACAAAATCATCTAACATTTATAGGACACCGTTTAGGTAGGAAAACATATCAAACGTTTTATGAAGCAGTCAGATTAGGATTTATTTTTCTTTATAATTAAACAATGGGTACATTATCTGTTTCTCAAGCTGTTTTGATATGTCTTCTTGAAGAACTACGCATTATTATGTATCTTTAAGATCTAATAATGTATTACTTACTGTTTTGAAAAAAATAAGTCCCGTCGAGTTTCTTTTCGGTCATAAATGTCATAATACTTCTTGGGCCAGAGGTGTATGTAGGGTTAGAACCGGTGGTAGTTTTGGAACGAAGTTCCTTATCGGACGGTTCGCGGATGGGAGGCTAGGCGAAAAAAAGTCACGAAAAAGCGTCACGTCACGAAAACGCGACACCCATACGATTGAGAAACATGTAAAATGGAATGAAACAAAAAATATATAAAATAGAATAAAGTGAAGTGAAGTGGACTGTAGTGAAAAGTTAAAGTGAGAAGTGACAAAGTGATAAAAGTGAAAAAATTCGGAAACCTAAAAGTAAACAATGGCAAAATTTTCAAAAATTTTCATAAATTTCGTAAATTTCAAAAATTTCCAAAAAAATTTAAAATTAAATAACATAACTTCGTTCCAATCGCGTGTTCCACGACACTCACGTATTTTATTTTTCTCTGACGTTAATTAGTGCAGTGTAATGTGCTTACATTGATAAATAAATATTTTGATTTATCTGTGATAGTGTGGTAAAAACGTATGAAAATTCATTACCCCGACCGCCGGCACGCCCCCCCCCCCTGGATTTTTAATATGTGTGTTGGTAAAGCAGTGTATGCTTCTGTACATAATTAGGCCTTATTACGTAACAGTTACATAACTACTATTTATCTCTTTTTAGGGTTCCGTAGTCAACTAGGAACCCTTATAGTTTCGCTATGTCCGTCCGTCTGTCCGCGGTCTAGCTCAGTTACCGTTCGCACTAGAAAGCTGAAATTTGGTGAGGCCTGATAAGAACTCTCAATAAAAACTATATTGAATAAAATCGGTTCAGCCGTTTTTGAATTATCAGTCAAAAACGCATAGTGAAAGGAAGTGCCGAATAGTAAAATGACGTAAGCGCCACCTTTTGAACGGATGTTTTGTAACAGGGCGGCCTCTACGAAACTCTACACTGAGCATCGCCCGACATGGTCTTGGCCGGTTCTCATCTCATCATGCTCAAATTCAACGTCTAAAAGCCCCCCCCCTTTTAGCGTCGGTGTAATGACGGTCATTCTAATGGTTTCAATGGATTTTTAATATGTGTGTAGGTAAAGCAGTGTATGCTTCTGTACATAATTAGGCCTTATTACGTAACAGTTATATCGCCATGTCCGTCCGTCTGTCCGCGGTCTAGCTCAGTTACCGTTCGCACTAGAAAGCTGAAATTTGGTGAGGCCTGATAAGAACTTTCAATAAAAACTATGTTGAATAAAATCGGTCCAGCCGTTTTTGAATTATTAGTCAAAAACGCATATTGAAAGGAAGTGCCGAATAGTAAAATGACGTAAGCGTCGCCAAATAAACGACCTTTTGAACGGATGTTTTGTAACAGGGCAGCATCTACGAAACTCTACACGGAGCATCGCCCGACATGCTCTTGGCCGATTTTTTTTTGCATTGTTATCCCGGAAATCACCCCTTAAGGATTACTAATTCCAATTCCAGAAAATCCCCAGCCAGGTTATACGTAGCCTATAAAAATTCAACGTCTAAAAGAGGGGAGGGGGGTAGCCACTACACTCGATTGAGTTAAATTTGCATGGGTCATTGACCCCCTCCCCGCTCCAAGTGCACCTCAAATAGAAAAAAATCATTGCTACATTTGTGACCCCCCCCCCCCCCCCAATTTCAACCGCGCCTGTTCTTACCTTTCATGCTTAGACTGATTTGACGGGAGGATCGATTTGGATGATATTTGCCGTGGACATGAACGTATAAATACAAAAGTGGTCCTGTATCGTCCGATATACACCTACTACTCTATGTCGTTTAAATCATGCCAAAAAAATAATATGATAAAAAAAGTATTCATTTTTGAGTGTACTTTCATTTAGTGGTAATTGTAAAATATTTTATTAGGACTACTGTCCTCTAGCGTCATCTGTCAACTTTACTTCAAGTTCCGCCTCCAGGGTAGCGGGAGAGAAATTAGGGGTGAATTAGCCGCTTACTGACACAGACCGAATTCCACGCGGGCGGAGCCGCGGGCACAGCTAGTCGAAAATATGTTCCATCCCTATAACGTTCTAAAACGTTGACGTTCTTATCTTATGTTACTCTTTATTTTATATTCCAGATTGCCCCATATACTTCTCAATTCGGTACTTTTCTATAGATAAACTTAATTGTTTCGTTGCATTCATAAAATCAAAATTTTAAAAATACACGGGAAATTCCAGGTGTAACATCTGTTTGCGCTTTAAATTATTTTATAATGGTTTAAACTTTTATACAGGAGATATATTTCTAATGCAGTATTGTGACGTCACAACATTAGTCTCCTATATAAACTCCATAGTAACAAATCGTTTTGACGTTTCCTAAAGAGTAGCTGATTTGAATTCATGAGAAAGTAGCCTATTAGTCTGTTTGTGCACAGTAACTGACTTCAGTATGTGGAGATCACGAGTCGTCTTATATGCTTCGTCTAGTGAAGTAATCTGGTATGCAACAAAGTGATCAGCCACTGTTCCGGATCGTTCATGGGAGCTTTTTGCTGTCTAATAACGATTAGGTTAATCGAAACAATAGAATCGATTTCAAAGTCACGCAATTTTAATGTTTTAAACATGTTCCATCACGTTTTTCTGATGTAGCGTGATATAATGGTACAAGTAGATAATTACTCTTCAAACAAAGAAACGGGTAAAGGTACTTAAATTACTTAAATACCTTGAAAGGATTATTTTGACCGTTGATATTTTTATGGTGCGCATGAGTTCCTACTTATACATTTAAACCGTACATTACATACCTCTTAGTCATAAATGTACGAGTAGGTACCATAAATACATAGTATAAAATATAGGTAATACCTATAATATGACAGCTGTTTAGGTAATAGTTAAAAGGTAACGATGCTTAAGTTCCTTATGAATCATTGTTTCTCCATACAAACCATTTCATTTGCCGTACAATTATTACTGGATTTTATGTGACTCATTTTTAGCCCATTCATATAACAAAATCAATAATGGAGTAATAATATCAAATAACTGAGTTACTACCTACAGAGTGCACGGATTTGAGGATCTCAACTCAATGGTACCTTTTCATGTAGACTGTAACATATATTTTTTCGTTAAGTGGACCGGACAACATTTACGATTAAATATCTGCTCATAACAAAATAAAGAGACATCTAGAACAGCTTCCAAAGTGATTTTCGGCACGGGCGACGATATATGCAAACACGTCAAATCGAGGTGTTTTCGTGCAAGGTTTTTGAAGAAAACAAACCACGTTGGAGCATGTATGTTACATTTTCTGTAGGGGCATATAGTTGGGTTCGGTCTACCGATACGTGCTTGGTCTTGTATAACATAATTAGGTATATATATCATCGTTATGAAACGGTTTTGGAGAAAACTTGTCGCAAGTTTTATTTCGGTCAGAAATAATTCTATGTTGCGAAATTAAACATAATTACTTCTTAGCACATTACTAATGGTCTACCGATAACTATAGTCGTATTAAGCGCTTAATAAAGGTTGTAGACGCAAAACCTTGTAGAGCCTGTAATAATCAGAACTATGCAATTGCTGCAATAAAACTTATAGGCGTTTATTCTATTGCAGCCAGAGACATGTTTCATGTGTCAAATTTGAGTAATATGATTAGTAATTTTGAGTGCGGAAATTCGTTCCACATAGCTTAGGTTATAGTACGCTTGCTTACTAAGTAGATATGTCCGAGTTCAAATCTAGGCTGATGTTAACTTTTTTGTTTTTTTTTTATCTCATTTCTCATTTATATTTTCAATCCTGATCCTAAGCGATTTATAGGTATTTTTGGACAAAAAAAAGTCAAATCATACTATAGTCAAGTTAGTAGTTAGTTTAATCTTTTTATTTTGACTTTTTTACCCAATATATTTAAACTACCAACTTATTAAAGAGACTAATTCATTATTCAATTTTTACAGTGGTATGGGTACTTTTTACCATAGACGGCTTCTTCCATGTTTTTACCATAATTTATATTACAAGAGTGCGTTTGTTCGAGCAGTTTCCATCCGAGGCGACGTTGCCAGCTTACTCTCATTTGCTCATTTCGCTTCTTGCTTTGCGCTGTTGCAAGCTAGATCTATATTATGATATGAATGACGGATACATTGAATACAATCAAATGCGCTTGAAGTTGAAACACATTCGTGCATTTGTCAGTGATTTGTCCACATCATCGTGTTAGGTTGTATATCTCTCTCTTTACTATGGAATAAGAAAGAAACAATCGGCTCGGCTGTCCCGGCACTCTGCGATGTCTGGTCGCGCCACGCCATTAGGTTTATATGGTTTATTGCATGTTCGTTTTCGTACGATTTAAAAGATATGGTGAATTATTAATATTATTATTAGGTAGGTAAGTAGATATGGAATTAATTTAATCGTATAAGTATATATACCAATATAATTTCTCACAATCCCTAAAATGAAAAAAACAATAAGTAAGGTACGATGGGGTAAGACCGGACCATTTTTGAACTAGTTGGTCAGCTTTCAGGGCTGACTTTTATGCTTTACCTTTGTAAAAATTTCTCGAAATATTAATCCTTGTTTCAAATCAGTATGAAGTGTACCTAAGCTGTTTTTCGTGTATAAATTTTCAAAATCTACTCCTTCTACTTAAGACTGGACTATTGAATAAAATGTACTCTTAGTAAGTTTTTAGGTGCTAGTTTTCTTCCACTTATCGATTTTGCCAGCTTTGTAATGCAATAATAAATTTTGAAGTGCCCTTACTTATCGTTCTAGAGCTTATATGGTCTTGTTTAGATTAATATTATACGAGAATAAATCATACTAGAAAGGTTTTTTTATAATAAAACATTTTTTGTAAAAGTGGAGTATGTGTCAGTTTTCCGTCCATACTTATTGATATATTGATATTCAAGTTTTTGAAATAAAAGCTTATAATTAAAATATCAATTAAAGAATAAATAATTATTATCAATGGCAAATTTGACCTCAAAAAGTTTTTTCCATGTAGACGGAGAGCTGGCCACGTCAGATATGACACAATAGTCAGGTTTCATTGCTCTCATTATTGTGTCATATCTGACGTGGCCAGCTCTTAGTCCAATAAATTTGTAGCAGTTTAATCAGGTGGACGGCAACCCGGACGGGAAACTAGCATAACCACCCTATGCACGGTTTCAAATAATAGATATAATTATAAACCCCCTTTATTATGTTAATGTCAACCTTTCAGCATTTTCTCAAACTTTTCAAAAACGAGTGAGTTAAAAATATTGAGAGTGGAAAGACAAGATGTTTCAAAATTTAAAAATTTTAAAAAACGCTTTTGGCTATAATTCTTTTTTTTTCCCCAGCCTACTTGAAGAGATATAATACGTATCCATACTAATATTATAGTGTGTCTGTCTGTTAACTCTTCACGCTTAAACCGCTCAACTGATTTAGATGAAATTTGGTATGTATAAGGGGATGAAAACGGAATGGAAGTTTATACGGAATTGTTGCTCCCTGTTGACTTGAAATAGCATACGTGCTAGTTTTATATTTGCTCTTAGATTTTACTAACTAGTAATTTTTATTTTGCGTTTTATTATGTAATTCCATATGGCTCATGTTAATTTCGCGCAGACGAAGTCGCGGGTAAAAACTAGTATTTTAGTATTGTAATGGATTTTGATATGATAAAACTTTTGAAATAGATGGCAATTAACCAAAACTAACCCAAAAATGTACCCAAAAAACCGTGACGACCCTATACACGACACGATACAACTAATCCATACTAATATTATAAATGGGAAAGTGTATGTGTGTTTGTTTCTTTGTTTGTCCGTCTTTCACGGCAAAACGGGGCGACGAATTGAAGTGATTTTTAAATGGAGATAGTTGAAGGGATGGAGAGTGACATAGGCTACTTTTTGTCTCTTTCTAACCCCCCACTTCCCTAAAATGGGGGGCGAAAGTTTGTATGGTTTGTTACCCCGAATTTAACGCGAGCGAAGCCGCGGGCAAAAGCTATTATATGTTATTAACTTACTCGTGCTGACTTTTTGTGTTTTTAATTCTTTTGTGTAATTTCAATTTATAATTCTTATGTGAGACGACAAACGCTTTTATATTTGTCAATTTTTTTAGTAAAAAACACTTATGGTATATAAATGAAAATGGTTAAAACATGTTAAAAAATTAATCTTAAACTTTAGGTTGAATTAAGTTATTAGCTTTTTAGCTATGGTTTTCTGTAAGGTACTTCCCCAGTCGAGCTCTGAGCCAGGTCCAGATTTGAGCGTGATAACATTCGCTGAACTGTGCCTTACCACAGCGAGATAACATTCGGAGTGCCCATACCTCCCTTTTGGACATAACATACCCGTGTCTAAACCTGTTCCTAGTAACCAACTAGGTACCAATTTAAAAAATGTTCACAGCAACAATTAATTGGATCCAGTCTTAAATGCCACGCAAAAACAAATCAAACCATTTTTTGTGACAAACAATTGAATTTATAGAACGAAACTTTTTTGTCTATAAAGATCACATGTATGCGCAATCTTCATTAATTTGAAATTGAGGGAAGGTCTTCTACGGATTTTGGAAAAAAACATACAGGATGCGAGATGAGGTCACATTTGGTAAACTTCTTTTTGATGCCAATCGATCCCATTCTTGTATGGGATCAAAAATAATTTGCGGCTAGAAAAGCCACAAATTGAGAAAATTTTTTCCCATACTTTATGAAAATTGTTTTTTTTATTTTTCACATGCTGCTTTTTTATGCCAATCGATTCCATTCCTATCGTTTCTAATAGTTTCCTATTATTAGGTAATGTACTAAAAAGCCACAAATTAAATATTTTCCATACATTTACTATAAATAATAAATAAATATTATACGACAATCTTACACAAATCGACCTAGGCCCACAGTAAGCTCAATAAGGCTTGTGTTATGGGTACTAGACGACGATATATATAATAGATAAATATGGATAAATACTTAAGACGATTGTCGCCGGAGTGTCCTTGAGCGTTTGGGCGCTCTCTACCCGCGCCACCCGCGTACCCTTCTCATTGCGATCGTGCGTAAATCCGCCGCGATGCACCGCAATAATGTTCAAAGAATATGACTTTACTCAGAGGCGCGCGGGCAGATTTATAATAATCATACCTAATTCTTTTGTGGATGTTTTGTGATTTGAATACTGTGATTAAGTACTACGGTGATATTTTTTAGGAATGCTACTAAATAAGATAAGTAATAACGATCTCGATAAGTAGATTTTTATGTAAAAAAATGAAAACCTAGATTTTGAATTTGAAGTACAGTGAGCGGCAAAATATTTATGAATTTACGAAATATGGTTAAAAATATTCCGCATATCAGAAAAAAATAAAAAAATACTGACTAGTACAGCAAAAAAAATTGAACGCACATCAAAGCGGTGTTTTCATGTGAATTTAGATTTTTTTTGCTGTGCAAGTGAGCTTAATAGATGGTTATTTTTTTGTTGCGATTTTAAATATTACCCGTAAAAATTCACTTAATTACGATAAATTAACAAAACTAAGCCTGTTGCGAGTTGCGAATAGTAAAAATGCACATGTAAGGAGCGGTATTTGTGCACGAAATCGTCAAACAAATGAGAGCTGTAAGCCCATTAAATTTAGATCTTTAAAATATAACACAGCGCAAACACTTCTTAGGGTTCCATAGCCAAAATGGTAAAAACGGAACCCTTAAAAGTTTTTTGAAACATGTCCGTCTGTCCGTCCGTATGTCACAGCCATTTTTATTATAAAACATATATTACTGAAATTTTATCTAGAGGTGTGTTTCATGTGCCGCTACTTAGTTTTCTGGCTAAATTGCTAAAAAATCTTTTAGGTGAGGCACTCCATACATACATATGCCAAACTAAATGTCAAAAATATTTTTTTTTTGTAAATATGAACATGTTGTACGATACGGCTTTAAAAATATCTTATATAATAGTATTTTTTTCAGAAATAATTGCTTTGAAAGTCTAAATATAATAGCCCCCATCTAACTTTTAATCCGTAAGTCTAAAAAACCGGCCAAGTGCGTGTCGGACCACGCATAGGAGGGTTCCGTACCTTCAATGGAATAAGAACCAAACTAATACCAAAAATTCGTATCTGTCGTATTCTTATTCTATTCGTAAATTCGTATTCGGAAGAAGTTTTTTGGAGATAACTCAAAAATGGCTGAACCGATAATGTTCAAAACAATTTTCGTTGAAAGTATATAAGGCGCATCTCTTCAAATATTTTCATATTTTTTGAATTTACGGTTCAAAAGTTACGGGGGGGCTACACAACTTTTCTGACTTTCGAAGCGATTATTTCAGAAAATATTCACTTAATCACAAAATAGTCAAAGAAATCTCAATGTTATTTTGAAAGACCTATAGATTGATGTGTCACATGTTGATATTTGGTAAAAATATTTTTTTTTAAATTTAGTTACCTGTATGTAGCGCCCCCCTAAAAATATTTTTTTTTTTCAAATTTAACTACATAACTAAGTAGCGGCATACAAAATACACCTTATGTGTAAATTTTATTCAGATACGTCGTATAGTTTCCGAGTAAAATGCCTGTGACATACGGACGGACAGACAGACAAGACAGACAGACAGACATGACGAATTCATAAGGGTTCCGTTTTTTGCCATTTGGCTACGGAACCCTAAAAATATGAAAAAATACCAAGAAGCCTTAGTACTTCACATATTATCGGTTCATCCGTTTTTGAGTTATCTCCAAGAAACTACTTTCTACGGAACCCTACATTATACATGGTCCGATACAAACTTGGCCGGTCTTTTAAAGATATTTGATAGGTAGTATTAACCCTTAGTAGTAATTTATTTATTCACTTGTGTTGATAATTAATATGAAATTTGTATTTATTTGCATTTCACCGACATAGTAAAGTTTTTTTTAGGGTAGTCAACGCGCATGTGAATCTTCTGGGGTTGCAGGCGTCCATAGGCTTTATAACTGCTTTCAATCAGGCGGGTCGTATGCTTGTTTGCCAGCGTCGTGGTATAAAAAAAAGCTTTTTTTCCTTTATTCTTACATACATTGAACTCTTAAATATCAGCAATTTTTTATTAGATTCTCAATCAGGCTTAGCTCAGTGATAGTTAGTAGACTGAAATTTGGTATGAGTAATTATGTGTTTTAATTACGCCTACAAAGTGGTAAAACAATAAGTATCTGAAACCCATTGTTGGATAGGTCTTTCAAGATAAGATAAAAAGTATTCGTTTTATCCAAAAGTTGTTTAATGCATATTCTCTTAAACAACTTTTGGATAAAACGAATACTTTCGTAAATAATAGCTTCGAAAGTTAAAATGCTCTTTGACTTTTGAACCATGGGTCGAAAAAAATTGGGGAAATTCCTGGAAGTGAGGCTGAAATACTTATCACGTATTTTCAATAAAAACTATATGGAATAAAATCGATTGAGCCGTTTTTGAGTTATGCCTATAGTAAAATAACGTAAGTGCCACAAAATATTTCTTTATAGACTACCTTTTGAATGGATGTATTGTAACAGGCCGGCAACTACGGATCCCTACACTGAGCATAGCCCGATATTCTCTTGGCCGGTTTATCTGCAATACTTTGCAGTTTACTTCGCAATTTCTAGATTTGAGAAATTAGTATAAAGTATAACATAAAGATTGTGTTTAATCTTAAAATAAAACGCATATTACATTCGTTTAGAACACGGTATTCTTAAATAAATATGTTTAAATAAATTCGGTTCTTTAGAGTTTTTTATTAAATTAATTATTAGTCTATTGTATTGCAGTACTAGCAGATTTCCGCAACTCGACGACTAATGCCTATTTTGCGTGATGCATGCGTCTACTAAAACATAATAATTTTAGTTTACTTACATGACCAAATTTGTTTTCAGAGCAATGTGAGATTCATGATTTTTGTTTTTTCTCCATTTTTATTTCATTTGTTTTTTACTTGTATTATAATCTAAATAAAATACACTTTTTATACGAACGTACATAAACATGCATACGAGTACATTATCTTAAAAGATAAAACGTCTATACATTATTGATTCCGGGAAGACACGTTATATCTGCACCGCATGAACCCTCTGCAGTTATTTAGTCTTTAGGCACAGTAAGTCCGATATTATTGCTCACGGGCCAAGCACAAGTATATGTAGTACAAGGGAAGCACGAAGCGACGAGCGACACAGCCTCCTCGTCTCAAAGCTAGCTCACGACTGCCAGCAACGCCGTTTTCGAGCTAATAACGCACGAAATGTGGAATTATGATCAAGTTGTTTAAGAAAATTTAATCAATTTAAATATCCTACGTTGAGTTTGTAGTGTTCTGTAGTACATATTTTTTAGTTCAACAATATTTTAAATCGAATGAGCCGTTCAGTAGATATAAGCAAAATCAACCGTTAAACGACATTTCGTTACATTTACATAACGGAGAAACTATACGTTACACGAGTTATTCAAACGTTGAAAATGTTGTACATGAAATGGTAAATAACATATATTTTTTTCAAAATTTTTGAATGACCCGTTATTGAGATATATCCCTTAGAAAGTAACAGTTTTCGGCCACAATCAGCGACTAGCGCCTTAAATACAAAGAAAACATCCATAACTCAGGAACAAATATCTGCGATCAACACACAAATAAATGCCCTGACCAGGATTCGAACCCGGGACCTCC
This sequence comes from Pammene aurita, assembly GCA_947086415.1. Lineage (NCBI taxonomy): Eukaryota > Metazoa > Arthropoda > Insecta > Lepidoptera > Tortricidae > Pammene > Pammene aurita. The sequence continues at coordinate 12,200,913 of OX352296.1, forward strand.
TGCTTCGTAGGCAGGGTCACTACCGACAAGGCTAGGAGATCGTCAAATAAAGAATAAGTGATTTTTAGGGTTCCGTAGCCAAATGGCAAAAAACGGAACCCTTATGGATTCGTCACGTCTGTCTGTATGTCTGCCCGTCCGTATGTCACAGCCATTTTACTCGGAAACTATACGACGTATCTGAATAAAATTTACACATAAGGTGTATTCTGTATGCCGCTACTTAGTTATGTATTTAAATTTAAAAAAAAATATTTTAAGGGGGGGGCGCTCCATACATGTATCTAAATTTCAAAAAAATTGTTTTTACCAAATATCAACATGTGATACATCAATCAATAGGTCTTTAAAAATAATATTGAAGTTTTTTTGATCATTTTGTGATTAAGTAAATATTTTTTGATATAATCGCTTCGAAAGTCAGAAAAATTTTGTAGCCCCCCCTGTAACTTTTGAACCGTAAGTCCAAAAAATATGAAAAAATTTGAGGAGATGCGCCTTATTATATACTTGCTACGAAAATTGTTTTGAACATTATCGGTTTAGCCATTTTTGAGTTATTTCCAAAAAACTTCTTCCATAGGCATCAGACACGACCTTTTGCTATTAGTTTGGTTCTTATTCCATTGAAGGTACGGAACCCTCCTATGCGTGGTCCGACACGCAATTGGCCGGTTTTTTAAACTTTTCACTTAACCAACAGTCGTTTTTATTAAGCATACCTACCGGAAGAAACATTTAAGTAAAATGTGAATGTACCTGAAAAAAGCGGCATCGCCATTATATCAAAATGCAACTAGGTACAGGTACACAATAGTGTTGGAGGATGTGTGGTTTGTATTTGCAACTAAAGGATAATTTTCCAGATAGGTAATTGAATTATCCGATGTTCTCCCGATGCGGTCTTATCCCAACGCACTTTACCGTCCTCATTGAAAGCGATTTTGACCATCTCTAATTTCGTTATAGATACTAAAAACCTGGATTTTTCAGCATTCATTATCAAAGCGCCATCTTACTGTAAAAGACCGCGATTGCTTGACTATTTAAACATGTCAACATTGAATTGTCATAGTTCATCTCAAGTATACTAGATGGCAGGAGCGGAAGCTGCGATTATAAAAACGCAAAATGCAGTCGTCCACCGCGATACCCGTCACCTTAATCGCGGTTGTCTGTCTCACCGCCCATTGCCTATCCAACTGACAACCACAGTTGACTAGTATTAAAGTGATACATCTCTACGCATATTTTGGTTTCCGGGCACTGCCCTAAAAGGACTATTTAATCCCCGTAGCGAATGAGTTGTCCAATCACGGACCTTGGCAGATTTGTAAAAGAGTGACATATAACTTAACTTACCATTAGTTGATCCGCAGTCAGCACACACTTGGTTCCCCGGCATAGCTCTCACAGCCCTGATAATAGACCGTTGTAGGTCCAGCAACGAATGCCCCGAATCATTGCTCTCCCCTGCTTGTTGGTGGAAGGCCCTCATCAAAGCGCCCTCCTTGCAGTTGACTAGAACTGACGCCCACGCTCTCTGCTCGCTGTCATCCTCGGCTTGGAAGTGGTAAGTACGATTATCTGGAATTGGAGAAGGGTATTTTATAATAGAGAACCACTATGTGTAAGATTGCTTAGAAAAACTATTTAAGTGCCATTGTTGCACGTTGGATATACTTTTCTAATGGATTGAGGAATATAAGAGAACCAGCTAGCTAAAATCAATTGGTGTCCTAAGAAAAAGAAAATAGAATATCTCGAGGGGTTTGGTTTAAGCTGTGACTCAGAATCGTTATTGCTGCCACACTTTTTATACAAGTAACCACGTCTCCAGTCCAGTAATAGGAGAAATAACAGTCGTCAGCAGTGAAAGATACTTACATGAGACTAGATCGAACGCCCGCTTATCATCAGCGGCGACTTTGATTTGGCACGTAAGAAGATTGACCCTCGCCGGCGGCTTGTTTTCGTCAGCGTGGAATATGTCCAGGTAGCCTTCAGCTGTGACCCGGCACCGCCGTTTCTGCCACACCCTTCGGACTTTCCCTTCTGATTTCTTGAGCAAATAACCGCTTCTAGTTACTCCATGTTGCTTGTCGCCTTGAAGTTGGTGCAACGAGTAACCTCCTAACGATGATGCTACCTAAAAATAGAAAGCAATTAATTAGTTTTATTACACTCGTTATTACGACGTTCAAGTTTAGATCGATAATGCAGCGCGTATAATTTAAAGTTACCATTTCTAATTAGATGCCTTTGTAAGATAAGAGATAGCGAAGGAGAAAGTGGCGCATTTAGTTAGTACATATAATGAAGATAAGACTGATAAATGAAGGCTGCACTCAGATAATTAGTCTGCAGTGTAAAATAAACAAAAAGTACAAATGTACGAACAGAACAAGTATGAACAACAACGGGCACAATGAATGTAAACGTTTATTGCACTTCCGGAGGGCGCTTATCAATACAGTTATTTCATTACAGATATTACGTTTTTTAATTATTAGTTGCTTTCGTTGTGAAGTTTATCATCTATATTTGACATGGAAAACGCTATGCCTACCTAAAAGATAAAGTACGCTTCTGGATTTCTAATATGTATAAATGGTATTGTTTTAAATGTTCGTATTAACTGTTTATGAACTAGTATTTATAATAGTGGCGGCCTGCAACGCTCATAAACGTTACCATTTCGCGAATGCGGAGAAAGATGTCTACACAACCGCGCATTTTTCTCTGGCATGCAGCCGCGTTGTGCTACTACTAATGTTTATGACTATTATACGACTACTACGGCTATAAACCCACCTCCCTATCTTGCGGAGCGGCTGCCCGCAGCATATTCCGCAACTCCAATAATCTCTTCCTCTCGTCGTCCTGCTGCTGACGAATCTTCTGCAGCTGCACGCTTAAATCCGCCACATATACTCCAAAATGCTCTATCGTCTTCAATCCATCTTGGAAATAGTTTGTCTGTGCATGGTAGTATTCTACCAAGTGTTGTAGTAACTCTATGCCCTTCTTCGTCTTAATCTCGTTGAACTTTATCAGGTACTAAAACAAGAGGATTAAATTAGTTTAGATGGAAGCGCGCCAGCAAGTGTTCAAAATTGAGTACGCAATTGATATAGCAAATAGGACGCGGCGTGCCGGACGCGGCATGAGGACTGCCTGTGGAAACGCACAAATATTGCTAGCTGCCCTTCCGCGAGTTAAAATTACTCTTGATGACGCGTTGACGCGCATCCTCGTCTTTGCGGTTGTGCAATAATAATACGGTGAGCGACCTTGCACAACTGTTGGCGACTCGCCGGCTGCCGTCACGGGCTTATCGATAACTTACATCATTGATTATAGTATCATATTTGACTAGGTAATAGTTACTTAGTTTTGTTACAAAACTATAATCTAGAGTGTAATAGTTTGGAGGTGAAGTGAGAGGGTTTGCATCCAGTGAGCAGAGAATCCAACAACCGTTTGGAATTAAGAACATTATTTGTATGTTTGCGATTGCTTTTTTTTCGTGAAAATAACTTTTAGAAATTACAAAAAACTATGTATTGTGCTATGCTATAAAACGGCTCCTTCAATCTGGTCTCGGGATCAATAACTTCTCTGACTGAAATTACAATTGAACTGAGAAATAATGTGTACCAGTATTGCATTTTTTTTTCTAAGTAACTAATAGGCATGGACAACCAAACGACGTCGGTTGTGCTAAACACCTAAGATTACCGTAGCAATATTTAACAACAATTTCATTTATTTTCGAGACAACGTGGTTTCTCAAGTGAAATGTTGTGGAAGAAGCGTTCAGGAACAAAGCAAGGGTCAGAACTGCAGTGGCCCTGCGCGGTGGGCGCAAGGCCGGTCGTCGACCTGCCGCCCGCACCGCACCGCTGACGATAGGACTTCTTTTTATTTTATTTTTGTAAGCCTTTGCGGCTCGCCAATCGGAATCACAGACGAACTTTTATTAACTTTCAGCGCTATTCAAAAAGTAGAGTTTCAGTAAAGTACGACAGCATAAAATGATGATTTATACCAACTTGCTAATTAATATCTTTGCTGTGTATGTAATAATGTGTTATTTAAAGCCAACAAAAGCACTTAGTTTCAATTGTATTTGGTGGTTGTATGGTTTTAGGGATCATGATTTTTGAGAATAATCTAGGTTATTCTTATGTTTAAATTCTTTACCTAATAGAAAACATGAAAATGTAAGTAGGTATTACTGTTCCTTAATCGTAAGTAGAATAAAAATTAAATAATTAATAGAAATCAATATCAAAGTCTCATTCGACATTGAGATTGCAGCAAAAACACGATCACGTAGCTTTATGTAGTCTTCTGAGAATCATGACGCACGAGTTGATGAATGATACTATATAAACACCGTGTAATCCGTACAACCTAAGTGTATCCAGGTAACCAATAAAATCATATGTATAAAATAACACGGATTTAAATACGTTTATTAAATATATGTCTTTTGACATGTTCAATGCCATTGTTCGTAATTTAGCTGTGTAATGAATGAGCGATGTTACCGACTAGCTGTCATGTCAGATATAGAGATTAATATCGGTCATTTATTACAATTATTAGTTACACGGTAAATTATGAACAGTGGCAAGGGGCTCAACAATTCCGGTTCACGATGGTACATAGAACTATATCAACTCGGTTAGTGCATGTGTCCACTAAAAATTGAATGTCAAGATTTCATTTCAAGTGCAAGAGCACCTGTACAGTGTCTGTACAATTTATACATGTAGGCTTAATCTTAATAAACTGTTATTGTTTCTCCGAAATTCACGAGGCAAAATACCTACGCGAATAATGCCTGATATTTTCAAGATAACAAATAAATTTTAAAGTTTAGCCTGGCCCTATCTCGCCTAGGAGTAAAAATTGCTACATTCATGTCGGTGTTATTCCATAAAAACTATAAATTTTCGAAAACAGAGGTACGTCCGTGCCATCATTTCCGCTACGTCCACTCCGTTAGTAAAATGGTAAAGCCAGCTCGAGTTCGAGGAGAGGATCCGATTGCGGCCAGGAAATGAAACCAGCGGAGCGCAGCGTCGCAGTCGCAGCTACAATACCGGCGCGGTCACTTGTGAACTGGACTGGATACTGGCATTACTGGCTGAGTAACGCTAGGCCGGGAATTGAAAATACCTCTATACAGGTTGATCAATCCAAATAGGTCAGTAGGGAGAAGTCAGAAACTATGAGAGATAGCGACATCTGTTCTTACATATTATAATAATGACATTCAATTTTTTTTATTTTCTCATACATAACCGGTAATCGAACCTGGTCGAAGTCTCTGTAAATACTACACGCGATTACATAAAACATATTGATCAGGTTCGATTCCCGATTATGTATGAGAGTTTAAAAAAAAAGTTTGAATGTCATTATTATTAAATCTAAAATCGACGTAGTTTCTGCCTTTTTCATACTGACCCATTTGGATTGACGCCCTGTATACCTCTACATTATATACTTGGCCTAAATAAATATTCATTGGGCTGTATTGTAGGTAAGTAAGTACCTAGAGCCACAGAATAATCTTGAAACGCTCTTGTACTCTTGAGGAAAGTAGTGTCAAGCTCATTTGGATATCCCTCTAAGCTACTTCCACTGCTGAAAAAATATACTCAGTACTCACACAATTTAACTGTTATTTATGAGAACAAGAACGTAAGTAGATAATTTTGTTTGAATATTTATTCGCTTACTAACTCTTGCAACTAATACAAAATAAAAACAATATTCCGGTATCATAAAGATAATAGAAACAAATGAACCAACGAGGTCTAATTACTTGTACATACAGCTTTACGATCACAAAACGTAAAGGAAAACCTCCGTAAGTCCTGAGCGAAGTAACATAAAGAACTCGTATAAAAGTCGAGTGATAAAGTATGTGTGACAGATCGGTTTATAGAATCTCTATCACGCAAGGCCTTTTGAAATTACTTTTCTAGACCTCTGCGTGGTAGTTTCATTCGTGATGCTGATAAAAGAACTTGTTTAGGCTCATGGCTGGAGCTAATAAAGCTAGCTTTTCTGTAAAACCTCTAAAAAAAAATTTTTGGCTACCAATGAAATTAACTTACACATTTTAAGAGTTATTTTACGATAAAGATGTTAGCTCCTACAATTAAGGAGCAAGATTAATTTCCCTGTGAACATTTTTCCTTGCATCCATTAGTAAATGTGCCCAGCAATGGGACGAATATATTATGATAATTGTTTTCTTTTTATAAACTTTTCATCAGTGACTATGTCATACTCGTACCCGTCAGTTATCACTGCCGTTCGATCTCCCTTTCAACGAAGAGGTGTTCTTGATATCGTGCTCTTACTTACCGGATTCCAATACCTATATCGTGTTGGATGATGTGAGAAGGTTTTATGTTTGTACAAATGGACTAGACAGTGAGAATCAACTACATCCAATCTGTTCATCAATTCAATTGACAACCTCGTCTCGCAAGACCCTATTGATAAATTTAGACTATACGTTGATTTGTTGTCATTCCAGATGGTGCAACAAGTCCATGAACTAAAGATGAGCCATTTGGCATCAACACGATTTTATAAGTAAGATGATAGGTTTATGTCTCACTTATACAGTTACAGTTAAATAACAATTGTTTTCGCCGACGTTTGTTGCGATGATACGCGCACACATACCAATGGTTAGAAAATAAGAACCTACAACTACCAAGAAACTGTCTTAAGTTGGTAAATTGGCTTCGCCATTTCGTACGTATAGAGGACAGAAGAAATCTGTTGTTCCTATTTATAAGGCCACCCTACATAAATTAAGGCTTGATTTGTTGTTATTTATGATGTCGCAACGCGTCCATGAACTACCAGCCATTTGGCATCGGCTGGAGATAATTTGGCATGCTAGCAAGACAGACGCATCGATTTTGCAAGCGACACGATGTCAACGAACTTAACTTTCAATTTCCATGTACATCCTAATAACTTATGTTTTTACGACTCACACCTTTGTGAGTTTGTTAACATATAGCTACTTATAAGTGGCGATGGTACTGGCGAAGTAACTAATGAATATAAAGTTTTTTTTAAATCAGATAATTTGGAAAATACTCAAACAGTAAATTTTGGAATGATGGTTAAGTGGCAAGATTGGTGTTGTCGCGATAAGGAAGTAAAATTTCGACAGTTACCTATAAAAGTAACTTTGAAACGGATTATATTAATCATATCGATAACAAATTGTTCGATGAAATACGTGTTCATTATGTTATGATGTGCACGTGCAATAATAAAAGAGATTTCTTTACTTTACATAACATTTAGATGGGTAGGTGCTTAATCTGATTACACAATTTGCATCCTAACTTCATTTGTTGACGTAACACAAAAAGTGTTGACATGCAGCAATTTGTAAGTAATCATATTTAGAAAAAAAGTTATGCGTTTGAACATTTACGTTTTTAGGCGTGCACGCTATGTAATCAAATACAATGCGCAACGCGTCTTGGATTACAGTAGCAACAGTACCGCTTACTTGAAATCGGGCTAACACTTCCATGTATGAAAACTTCTGACAATAGCTACATGATTTGATTAGATTACATTTTGATACAAAACTTTTCGTAACCTTATGAAGGGTCCGGGATTAAAAACAGTTTAAATAAGAGGCGACTGCATGACTGTACAGGAAATTTTATTTTATAATCATACCAGTTTTATATTATTTTATTGTACCGTATGTCTCTCCCACAAAACGAGATAAATCGAATGAGGTGTCATTCGAATTTTTTTAGCACGCTCTTCGTCTAAATTTCAACGTTTGAGGTGACAAACGTTGAAATTTAAAAGTAGAGCTATTAGTATAGTAGTCTGTGGTAGAGCGTACCAAAAAAAGCCATAGGAACATACTCTTGAAAGCAATACCTTCCTTTGGCAGGCGGGTAAGAAACGACAGACCATTCTACGGTAAGTATCCAAATATAATTATTTTTTTAGCTTTTTTGGAACGGCCAAAAGCGGGCTAAGGTGTTCAAAATATTTGAAAAAAGTACTCATACGTCTTGATAGCCTTGTGAGCGCATTTACCGCTCCATTACCTACATCTAATGTACGACTATATAAGTCCAAGATACATGGACAATTTATGAATGAATTCATTAATAATGTGTCCATATGGTGTCCATGCAATTTTGAATCTAACTGTACAACACGAGGTTAGCCATTATAGCGGTCCACGTCAATTCGCATACATTACCAAACTCGGTAACTGTAAACCAGTGTCACTGACAACCTGCGACCTTTCAACACGCGGTTTGCGTGTAACGGCCTTTGTGATGTGATGACCGCAGTTCAGAGGTCAGAACAAAGAGGTAATAACTACAAAGAACACGCCCTGTTGTCGTTGAATTTTGGTATGTATGCGTATTTTAGTGTATATACAAAATCATAAACGTCAACTATTGAGTTATTTTCTTGTCGGTGGGGTATCTTCTTTCTTTGTCCCTACACATTAGATTTTATATGCGTCTCACGGCTGGCTACAAAATTTCTAATCTTACAGCTGGCCCAATCATTGACTTTATTTAACCTACGAAATATTTGATTGAAGTTCAACCAAACTCGTACCATTGCATGTATACGTTTGTATTTTATTGTAATCAGATATGCTCTTTCAGTGTTGTGACAGAGAGTAGTCATAATAATCGACACAATGCATGACCCAATAAGGCTGTCATACGCACTGCATTCTGGGATTCGAGTGACGCATAATAGCATTATTATGGTTGCATTGTGATTATTTAAATTAATTAAGTGAAGGGAAAAATATTACATTATGATTTTAATGAAGTGGGTAGTAAATGTAAGCAATGGTTTAGTAATTAAATAGCCTTATATGGATTTATTATATTAGGGACACGTTAATGTTAAATATGGACAGTAAGTTAGTAGATGTACCTACTAGTACAGAGTAGGTTACTTTATAAATTAAATATGCAATATCTTATACGCCGAAGCACCCGGTACGTATTATGTTATGTGGCCGCGCTGAGATCGACTTGACAGATTTGAGAAAGCCTTGAGAAAACGGGTCATGCAGGTTAGCTAATAAACTTTTACTTAATTCATATCATAATTAAGGAAATTTACCAGCTTAATTCCACACACATTAATCATAGAGAGAAATGAGGACGTCCCGTTCGATTGGTTAATGAATCGCTAAAATAAGATGCGATTTGATAGACATATTCGTATGGAATCCGCATGAATACACGAAAACTCACTAATCAAGTAATCACCACCAGTTAGCTGGAAAAACTCTCATGGATGTTGATATCAACTTTAGCAAGTCTTCTTCGGGACCACGAGGACAATGACATCCTCTCGTCCCGTTTGTACTTATAGAAATTGTAATGATATGCACAAACAGGTTCTAAACGCTGATATAATTTAAATTAGTACGACATACTTAAGTAACGTTTTATTTAGTGAAGAAGTGATCTGTGCTATCAACACTACACTAATTACTACTACACATCATATCATGTTTACTGAATTGCCGATATGAAAACCACTATAGCTTTATAAAGCCAAGCACGCGATGCAATTATATGCGCTAATGATGTACTTATTTGTAAATTGTTGCATAATAATAATAATGAATGAAGTGTAATGAGATAAACGTGTTTCCCTATTCAATGCGCGTGTATTCAGGTCGGTCGTTCACACATGATTGAACAGTTGTATTTAATAAAGTCACGTTAACCTAGTTTTATGCTAATACATCGGATAGGTACATACGGTAATTGTGCTAGTTTTTGTCCAGACTTTTCAGTTTTCTGTCCATACTTATTTATATATTTAAATTCAAAGTTTTCCAAAATTAAAATGTTTACAAATAAGATCATCTTCAGAATCTCAGAGTCTCAGTAGCTCAGTTGGTCAGAGCGATGGGCATGTATACCAGAGTCCCGAGTTCAAGTCTCGCCTGAGGCAGTCTATTTTTCTAGTTTTCCCTTATTTCTAAACATTGTGGTATCGTTAGCAGATCTCAATTAAAAATAGATCCTACTAAAGAATAAACTATGAATAGAAAATTTGTTGACCTTAAAACGTTTTCCCATTCGTATATTTGTAGCAGTTTAATCAGGTGGACGGTAAACTGGCACTGGACGGAAAACTAGTATGTTATCACCCTATATTACGATCGAAACTGTATGTTTAAGTGTATACTTACAGCTAAGATAATTTTTCAAACCCCTTTTTAAATAGAGATTTAAAAAAGATTTGTGACTTTACATGTATTTCGGTATAGGCTGGTAGAAACCACAATAATGTCTTTGTTTAAGAACTGAGAATCCCAAGCAAAAAAGCATGTCATTTTAACTAATACTTGTTATGCACGACGACTATAAACTTACAAAATATAATTCAATATTTTCTATTTCCCTAATTTCCCTACATAAAAGGAACATCTTAAAGGAAGCTAAGAATTTAAAGTGAGTGTAAAGTCCCCAACCAGGCTATCGTGGAAACTATAATTGGGAGTTATCTGTGCCCAATGAGTGGGACGTATTAAGCTGGTGATGATAATAGGACAAAACTAACTAAGTTGTTAGGCAGTGAAATATGTAGAGCGTTTATACCGTGAGTGGAGCCTAATGCGTGGGCCGTTTACAGGCCCCGGGGCGGTTAGCGGGAAGTGAAACACACAGACACAGACATATTTATAGGTATCGCATATATCGCGATTTGAATATCAAAAAACAGACTAATTTCTTATATTATCGACGTTATGCAGATAAATTTTAAAATACTTATACGAATCTATCTATTCACAGAATAGTTAACTGTTAATCAAGGAATGAAAGTATCCACTTCCAGCGAGAACGTATTTTTACCCGAGTTAAACACTCTACTTTTCATTTTTCATACTAAGCTTGAGACTCCGAGACGCGTTTAATGGGAAGCGCCACACAGAGACTTAATATCTATTTAAGCATCGCATATATGTACCACGATTTGAATAAAACAAACAGACTAAACCTAGAAGTTTCGATTAGAATCCATGTTAATATGGGAGTTTTAGTGATGGTCAAATACTTTGATTTTCATAATTTTGGTCGATCGTGTTTCTTTTTTCGATTCAACGCAACATTTTAACTAGCCAGCATAACTTGGTCTATATATCTGTGGGCAACAGGTCCTCTCTACCTAGGGAGCTAGTGCAAATTGCTTGCTAGCCATTAATTGCCCGGCTTTCTTCCTTGCCTGAAGCTTAAGCTAAGTGCTGTGCAGAGGATTTATTACTAAGACCAAGAGTTTTTGTTTTGTACGTGATCAGAAAGCTATAACTTAATTAGTTTTTCCTAGAAATAGTAGACCAATCGTTAGTGCGTATCTCGCTCACACTTTATAATAAAGAACTAGACTACATTACGAATGATATTAAATTTAGATCAAAATGAGAACGATTTGTCAAGTTTTAATAGGTCTCTAATGGTAACTTATTGATAGAAGTCGAATAAAACCCTAGGAACACTACTATTAGACTTATAACTTCTAAAGTTATGCATCATCACCGTCAATATCTACACATAATAATTACCACTCTTTGGATTCTTGGGAATCAAGGACCCATTTGACAGAGAGTTACAGTAACAAACATCGATATAACATTCTTGGTCCGTTATTTATACGTCTTCCTATTTAGAGACATTAATAAGCATTCAAATACAAGGCCATAGGAACAGGTTTGTGATTAACTTTCGTGGGCATAGATTTATATCTTGGTACGAACTTGAACTATTGACCGTAACGGTTCGAGCACTTCTTTTGCTGAATTGATTGAATTACAATGGAAATTTAACACAAATATAAAATATAAAAAAATACCAGGGATATTTTTTTACATTGAGGCTCATGTGTAAGAGATGATGATATATGACCGATATATCTGAGGGCATTGAGGCATAATACGTATAATACATAGGTATTAAAAAGTGTCTCAGTCTAACTTTGTTAAATAAGTAACGCTTAAAGCTTTTATATTCGCGATTTCCGGCTGGTCCTTTATTGAAAGTAATTCGGTAGGCTATTTAACCCAGAAAGATTGGTACCTTATTTATCTACAACACATGTATTTATTTATACGATAGACGTACGTAATAAAAATAAATGAAACCGTTACATCGGAACTAGGTGGGTCGGATGTAGGTTAAACGCTGTATAAAAAGTTTAAAACGTCCGGATACTAGTAACATACGATAAAATTACTCGCAGCTTTTATGTTTAATTTGTTGGTTGCAGGAAAACCGGTGCGATTCACTTTTCTGTTTGAAAACGAGGTTGCGGAGTAAGTTATATTTTTATCTACACTCATATTGTAAGTTCTCTAAAACGTGTTCGAAAACGGTAGGCAATGGCTAGCATTACCACGACCGATTTTATTATGATAAGCTTTTTATCCGTAGCAGTAACGTAATTTTAACTTTTCATGCTCAATTATTGATGTGCTATGAGTTTTGATAACATAATGTACACCTGCACCCTCCCGGGGATCCGCCGACAGCCCGACACGCGCCCGCGCGACCGCCGGCACACGAGAGTTGGCCATGATAGCGGTGCAATGGCGGCCATTCTATGGTTTCCAAATAAGGCATTTAGAATAAATAATATGAGTGTAGATAAAGCAGTGTATGCAACTGTACGTAATTAGGCCTTAAAACACTCGTGTGATCTTATTATGAAATTCGCCTGCGGCTCATTTCATAAAACCACACTCATGTTTTAAGGACCCTTATTACGTAACAGTTACATAAACTACTATTATCTACACTCATATTGTAAGTCCTCTAAAATGCGTTCAAAAACCGTAGGCAATGACCAGCATTACAACAAACGATTTCACTATGATAAGTTTCTTATCTGTGGCAGTAATGTAATTTTAACTTTACATGCTCAAATATTGTTAAGTTATGAGTTTCAAATTTGGAACAGCTGTCAAAACCAACACAATTTCAATGGGTTTCTATTCTAGTATCCATAGATTTTAAAATGTTGTCGATACGAAACGTCAGTACGAGATATTTTTTGACATAAACCGCACGACATTTTGATCTCGGATGACATGAGAATAAGGACTTCGTTCGTTGGCTAATATTAAAAAAAAACTCGCGACAGAAGTTTGTACGGCCGCCATTTCTGTTATCAACTTGTCAGTTATTGTTTGTCGAAACATTTTTAATTGCGAAAATGTAAATGTTTACTGTTAACTATATTTTAATAAATAAATATACTTTCCTTATCAGTTCTAATTTATTTATTTTTATTAAGCTTACACCTGTGGGTATGTTTCAGCACTTCTATCTATCTACCTAGTAATGCAGGTCAATTGCCTTCGGCTTCTGAACCCATCTTTGAGTACTTGCAATATGTGTGTAGATAAAGTAATGTATGCAACTGTACATAATTAGGCCTTAAAACACTCGTGTGATCCTATAATGAAACGAGCGCAGCGCAGCGAGCGCAGCGAGCTTAAACCCCACTCGTGTTTTAAGGCCCCTCATTATGTATCAGTTGCATAATAGTTTATGTAACTGTTACGTTTTAAGGCCTAATTACGTACAGTTGCATACACTGCTTTATCTACACTCATATTATTTATTCTAAATGCCGTATTCGGAAACCATAGAATGGCCGCCATTGCACCGCCATGGCCAACTCGATTGTGCCGGCGGTCGGGCGGGCGCGTGTCGGCGGCCGCGCGGGCGCGTGCAGGTGTACATTATGTTATCAAAACTCATAAGTACTCATAACACATTAATATTTGAGCATGTAAAGTTAAAATTACGTTACTGCCACAGATAAAAAGCTTATCATAGTAAAATCGGGTGTGGTAATGCTAGCCATTCCCTAACGTTTTAGTGAACTTACAATGTGAGTGTAGATAAACTAGAAAGAAAGAAAGAAAGAAAAACATTTATTCGCGACAACAACAACATGCATACAAACATATTTAATCTAAGGACTAATTATATGGTTGCCACGAAATGGCCTCGACTCAGCATGGTGCTAGCCTGGTAGGCCAGCGCTGGTCTTCCGCCGGGGCCACACGTGAGTGTCACGGAGCATGACACAACAATGACAAATCACAATTACATGACAATTACAATAAAAATTATTAAATATGTAAACAGGAAGAGCATAATAGTAGATTGTTTGACAAGGGTCTAAAGTAGGCCATATTACCACGAGGTGGTTATTTTCCCAAACGAAGTGAGGGAAAATTGTTCGAGTGGTAATATGGCTTTTAGACCAGAGTAATGCATACTATTTTTCACTTCGATTGCGAGAAAATAAGATAAAAATACTTATTATTTACGCACAATAACTAAACTCAGGTTAAATTATGGTTTAACTTGCGGTCTTTTAATTTTTTTAACTTCTTTGCCATAGATACAAAATATAAACACCGCGAATAAATGCCACAGACGCCGGTATAATGAGCTCTTTAAAGTAGCTATTAGACATTGCAATTTGTAGGGTCCAACCTGTCGGGTTGGTAAGTGTAATCGTACTTAGGGAGTAGGAGTCCCGATCTAGGGCGATCGGCAGTGCCCCGACACCCGTTAGAGTTATTTTACCTTTTTTATTTATAATGTTAGCCATTTTCTACACATTCCGTCTGGTTTTTTATTTAAAATAAAAGTTAAATTGTGTAGATTCGCTGGTAATTAATATATTTATCTAGTTTTGTATTTAAATAATAGAAGGGTTGGGCAGATGAATTTAGATTCAGGCAGCTCGAGCGGTCATTTAAATCTCTATAAAAAAAAAAACAGTTTCAGATTTAATTTAATGTGTACTGTTATGAGTACTATCACCGTGCTTCACCAAATACATTTTTTAGATGTTTTGAAGGCATCTCTGTAAACGTTGAGCTAGGGTCGGTAGGGACGATTTGTTGGTGAGGTATGGTCGGTAGGGGCGATTTGTAGGGAAAGTGTAATAACGTGCGTTGGGGCCGACAGGAGTTGGACACAACCGATTGGGCTCTACAAATTGCCATGTCTAATAGCCGTTTAAACAGTTTAAACACGCTTTAAAGCGCTTCCAAAAAATTACAATCTTTTTTAATGATTGTGAAGTAGGAACTAAAAAACACCTCACGTTTTGAGAAATAAATTGCGCTTCCTCATTGGTCGATTTTAACTTTGCTGTATTCTCATTGGTTGATATTAAATACAATGTTTTTTTAAGGACTTTAATTATTTACACAGTATACGCACCAAAAAAGTATCTAGCGTTCCGATTAACTTCGATATGTGTGTTGTGTTGTGATTGGTGGATTTAATATGGTGAAGTGTTCCGATTGGTCAATTTAAAATGTTTTGTAAATCATAAATATGTACACATACTAGCCCTAGAGGCTAAATGTACTACTTTAGTCCGCCTTGGTAAGCATAATATGACACACTTTTTGAGCATGAGAAGTGAAAAAATTAAATAACGATAGAAAAAAAGCACAGTTTGCGCAATAATTTGGGTGCATTTATTTTTTTTTTATTATTATGCACGCTACCGCGATTGTTGGCAACATTTATCGGTTGACAGCGTCAAGGATATTATATTCTCTTTGGACACGTCACAGCGAGCAAAAACATATCTCATACTAGCCAAAATAAAACAAAATAGTAGTTAAATTCTTGCTTTTAGGAGCAAAAACAACACGAACTTGTGCAGAAACTAATTACAAGAAGTTAATCGATAGTTTAACAACAATAAACGAGAATGAGAAACTTTTGACGTGGATACAAATCATATAAATTACATTACACTAACATAATACAAAACAAGAAAAAGAATACTATTACGTACTAGTTTAACATAATTTTAATCTATAAAAGTCTTTACGTTTATCACTTCTCAAAGCAATAATCGCAAAACTGCTGTTATCTACGGTGAATTATTTATGAATGACACATAAAATCAAAAGTGTAATTAGTTTAGTTTTAATCAATCGTTTTTTCTTCAAACTAGCTATAAAAGCTCGGGCATTTTTTACGCGATACAGGCATAACAGTCGGCAGCGGGTGGCATCAAGACGTTATTAGAACTCAATTTTTACGGGCCTATTTTGAACACTCGTTAATAAAGTGTTGTATACAAAAGGGACTTAAATAATTAAGCTTTTCAAACTCATATACCAAGGTCAAAAGTATCTTAATAGGTAAAAGCTGACAAAATCATAAGTGCTTTTAGATGCAAGTGTAACTCAAAAGCTTTTTAAAAGTCAAAACGGTTTGCCTATTCACAAAGGAATATTCATGAAATTAATGACCTCGTTCGTCGGACGACTTTTCTCCCAAGAGATAATAATCAGTGGCATCAAGACGTTATTAGAACTCAATTTTTACGGGCCTATTTTGAACACTCGTTAATAAAGTGTTGTATACAAAAGGGACTTAAATAATTAAGCTTTTCAAACTCATATACCAAGGTCAAAAGTATCTTAATAGGTAAAAGCTGACAAAATCATAAGTGCTTTTAGATGCAAGTGTAACTCAAAAGCTTTTTAAAAGTCAAAACGGTTTGCCTATTCACAAAGGAATATTCATGAAATTATGACCTCGTTCGTCGGACGACTTTTCTCCCAAGAGATAATAATCAATCATATTTCATTACGTATACGCTATGCACTTGCATCAATGGGCATCTAATTTGACTTAGATTAGGTTTTGATGCACTCTTATACTTACGTAACATTCAGTATATGGGAGATTAATCATTCAGAACCCGGAATTGGAACTTATTCAGGACAAGTAAACAGACAACAGACAGTTTGCAAAAAGTACTTAAATATCTATACGGAGGAAACGTTAGCCAACATGACGTTAACAACGGTTGACAACATAATTAGTTAATTACCGTTTAAATCGCATAACGTTAATAAGGTCATTCAGCTATCAAATCGGCTACTATGTGTTGTATGAACAACCGACTGCAGTTGTTTCAGACGGGCCATACGATATTAAACACAACGGGTAACAATTGAGACAACTTACCTCACACATCTGCAACTGAAACAGCCTCCGTTCCTTCTCCATTTCATCAGCTATCTCCGCTGGAGTGACCTCGCTGCGAATAAGACCGGCTTCTTTCGCCTGCGATTTCTTCTCCTTCTCGATCTTCAGGTACTTGGACTCGTAGTCTTTGGACGCCTTGTCGAATGGCCTCTTTAGGTCACCTTTGACGCCTCGGAGGTCACCTTTTAGAAGACTGTCTACCGGAAACATCACTATGTTGTTTATATTTTGCATCTGTGGACAAAATAAATTTCAATGCTTCTTGTATACATACTCATAGAGAATTTTAGAGTAAATCTGCGTATGCGCAACACCGTACAAGGCGAAAAACAATAATGATACATGACTAATTAATATTTTTTCCTACGACATCATTAATGATTACACATTTTAGTAAAATACTAGTATATGAAATTGTTTATATGTACTCTACTCTTGTGCTATAGATGATTTCCATTTGGTTTATCGGATACGGATCAACATCATCATGAGATATGGTCATTTCGCTTTGGAATTGGGGGCGACAGCTCCAGAATCATTGGAACAGTGAAAGAGATATACTCGTATGTATTTGTCATGATTTTTGACAATCATTTAAGGTGCGTCCAGACTGTAAACGCACCGTTAAAGCTCGCCTGTTTGCAAAAGGCTCGTTATCTGCCCGGGCGCATTACGTCAGTACGATATATAGCTAATGTTGCGCGCGTGTAGTGAAAGAGCAGGTTCGCAGACCTAAACGCACCTTAACATTACGTATTGTAAGTGCATTTCAACGAAACCATGATTTATTCACGGCACTAAAATATGTAGCCGAGAAAACGTCTTTGTGCTCCAGACATATGCAATTTCCAGTCAAGCAAGCAGTAATTTGCCAGCGAGCACAATTGTCTGGAAGCGTCGTCTAGGCGCAGCCACAATGCGTTGCATAACGCCTGCATTCCTAAAGCGTCGCGCTGGTGGCTAAAGGCGTATGCAACCGGAAAATGTTATTTTTAGGGTCTAGCTACTTGTAGTAGATAAGTAATCGTAAGTATTTTTAAACATTAGTTGTTAGTTGTAGAATAAACAATCTCAGTATTTTGAATGAAATAAATCTAATTTAATTTGAAGGATTCCATTCCATGAGCTGTCCCGTACCAACTAATTGTTTATTCCGTAAAGTTTATTTCTGCGTTTTATTAGATGACTGACCCGTTTGTCACGGTAAACCAAACTCTTACACTTACAACGGTAGACAATCCTGTAGAGGCCGTGGAATGTTCTATTTTACGTTTTGTTCTACCATTTATTTATCTTCAATCGCACATACCATATATTTATCGTTTAATTTTAAATTAATACCATATTTTTATTACATTAAAAGTATAATAAGTTTAAATCAGTGTTAAGCATAATAGTGTCAATATTAAGCGAGCGATGGGCTTAATGTAGGTCAAGGTTGTTAAGGCGTGGATGCGCCTTAACTCTGTTGCTTCACCCTGCAATTTGAAATGGCAGTTGCAAATAAAATGCCCGAATAAGCGCCAAGCACCGTGAACTGAATAACGATGCCAATTCATATGCAGGTGTAGAATTTGGCAAGGAAACGGCCATTTCTATGAGCGCCGGGCGAGATTGCGAAGTCTAATCGACCGCCAACTCAAAGCTTTAAACCAATTTCGCCTCATTGCAATCGCGTACCACAGCGAACGCTCAGAAAACAAACCCGCAAATGTGCCCATGTGCGCTCTTCAATAAGTCCGATAACCATAAACTTAGCTGTTCATTATCACTGGCCTTCCACAAGAATTAATAAATTAACCGACCGTAAGCTGCCCTAATACAACGTTCTTCAGATAGTCAATCCACCCTTATTAGGGACGTTTCGCCTAATCCTCGTAGATGGCACTATAGGTAAGAGCTGTTAAGTCTGGCGACTCTCTGAGTTGGCTAATCTCCCCATTTCTAATGCCCGCTACTGATCTCGAAGTACTTAAATAAATAAATATTATAGGATAATCTTACGTGTAAGATTGGGACTAGGTCGGTTTGTGAACCGACCTAGTCCCAAAGTAAGCTCAATAAGGCTTGTATTGTGGGTACTAGACGACGATATATATATAAAGATATATATAGATAAATACTTAAATACGTAGAAAACATCCATAACTCAGGTACAAATATCTGTGATAAACACACAAATAAATGCCCTTACCAGGATTCGAACCAGGGACCTCCTGCTTCGTAGGCAGTGTCACTATCACTACCGACGGGGTAGGAAGGCGTTAACTTCCCAAGTAGCAAAATTTGGCACTATAAAAGTCCTGAGAACATTTTAGAACGTGCTAATTAGTGTTCATGATTAGCACTATAATGGTGTCGTAAACCTTTACCTAACCCCAAATAGACCCTAGTTTTATCACTGATTTATTCTATAAACATTACATAAAGGCTCTCACTGTGATAAATCAGCTGTATAATTGAAATGTCTGCAATGTTTATGTCACAATTAGGAACTATTAAAGTAACCAAAACATGTTTATAGTGCTAATTTGCGCCGTAAACGATTCCAGTGATCTTTTTTATCACCAAAAGCCTCGTGTTGTGTGCTGTCGTTGTCGTGAGGTTATTTCACAAGAAATTAAACAAATATATTTGTAAGTCATTCGCCATGTCCCTTTAGTTCCTTAAAGTGACATATAAAGGTACATACTAAAAAACATTCGTGAACCGTAATTCTGCCGGTACTTGCACTTGCGAAAATAATTGTATTGACAAAATCATTATGCTGATTTCAAATTTGACAATGCGCCTTCATAATTTTACTGTTTTAATTAAATTTTAATTAATAAAATTAGGACTTGTCCCGACTGTGGCTGCTATAGTACACATGGGCTCCAGTCGTGCTGCTAATGTGCTATCACTTTCAGAAAACGGCAGCCATATTTTAATGGATTTGGGTAGCCCTATAGCGATGTTGAGGGAGCATTTAAAAAGCTAAAACGTTATGTAATGGTCGTGCAAAGTCCTTTTATAGTGCAGATTGATCCTGTAATAGTGTTTGCGATACTGCTACAATACTAGTACTATATAAGTTAATTCGACGCATTATTAGTGCATAATAGGTACATAAAAGTGTCAGTAAAGTGTCTATAGTATTAAATAGTACTATAATCGCTTTTTGCAAATCTATTACAGTGCAACACTTTAAAGATTCTTTTTTATGGTCCTTTAAGCGTTCTAAGAGCTAACTTATAGAACTAAATTGCTCTTTAATTTATAGAACCAAAACGCTCTATTAAAAACCTTTATAGTACAAGCAGTCACAATGGTTACCATTATAGGCCTACTATATCACTGATTGGTGATAAAAGGCCTTAGTTATAGAAGCTTTTGTTACTTGGGTTGGTCCATACAACATTACAACTCGCCCACACTCGCAGAAACGATGAGAATACACGGCTAGATATTTACTTCATCCCGGTGGACCCAAGTTTACATAAAGCGGATGCAGTTTGGATCAAGTTTGCTGATTTTAATTCCTTTTATACGGTTCATTTCCCTTTCTGGTATTTTTAGGATTTTTCGTACCGTTCTTTATAAGCAGACGACTGGATGCATGTACATCATCGCTGCCCTTAATGCACTTTTAATATTTGGAGCGCGGTTTAAGCAGTTCTTGCTACATAAAGTACGGGAAGTATTGAGCAACTGGCCTGAAAAACTGCGATAAACTTTATAAGTAATCTTAAAGGTTACAGAGAGGCCTCGTAAAGAGGGTCCGGGGTGTGATTGGCCTAAAAAACTACGAAGCTAATAAACATTGTACGTAATCTCACAAGATACAGAGGCTTCGAAAAGAGGGTTTCAAGTGCGATTTCAATCGCTCTCCGAGCGCAAACTGAGAAAATACCGTTGTATATCGTTTGTACGCTTTTAGATTACGCATAATGGGGAAGGCAACTGCCAAACCAAAGTGACATCTCCAACAGTGGTCTTTGAAAAAGCTAGATAAATTTGTATGGCGGGAAGCAGTTTTTATTTATTTTCGCGAAAATAACTCAATTTTTGTCTCGCTATTTCAATATATAAATATAAATCCACCGGTTTCTGAAATATCCTAAAATTTAAATTCTGTAGATTAACGCCATAGGGAAGGTTTTTGCCAAGAAAAGCTTTTTGACTGAATACTATATTGACCGTATACGTGTATACGGTTTTCGTACATAGTTATGGACCATTTACCTTCTGTCTGTTTCTGTCATTGTACGGAATCTGGAAGAGCACCCTCAACAATTAGTTTTCACTGGGCTTCCCCATTGTTAATCACCTCAAGTTCACAGTTACACTGGTTCGACTCGGAAATCAAAGGGGTAAATACATGGAACATTATGGAACCAATGAATTGAATGCGTCCGTCAGTCGAGGGGAGATAAAGGGTTGTACAACGTACAACATAATGAAGTCCTTCCTGGACATTGTTGTCAACCTGCTAATTATTACACGTCAGGCAAATGGGCCGTAAAATGCCCTGATTGAATCGAGTGGAAATGTTGTTTTGAAATTATAAAGAATCAGGATGTCAACAGCTGCCTTTTTCTGGGTAATTTTACAATTGATATTTGTAGTTCAATAGCAAACCTACAAATGTGGTGTAGCACATTATAAAAGATTATACATTTTAAAACCTACAAGATAATCTTGGCGGTTCACATCAGTGCTAAGACACCAAGTTATAGTGGTAATTTTTTAAGATGTCGGAATCTTACTAAGGAGTTCTACCGACAATTCCGACATCTTAAAAAATCGTACTATACATACTATTATGTGTTGCATTGTATCCTTGTTCAGTACTTTATGAGTACTTATAATATATTTTACAAATTGGGTCACAAATTTCCGAATGGT
The DNA here is from genome assembly GCA_947086415.1 of Pammene aurita. NCBI lineage: Eukaryota > Metazoa > Arthropoda > Insecta > Lepidoptera > Tortricidae > Pammene > Pammene aurita. Next base: position 12,222,917 of record OX352296.1, read on the forward strand.
AGCGTTTCAATGGTTTCAGACGGTTATTTTTTTAAATTGTAACAACTAAAAATGAGTGTGCTCTGATTCTCAAATTCACGAATAATCTTGACGTGGCGCTTCTCACGCCAGGAACCGCAACTACAAGCCCCAAATTGCACACTCAAATCGAGCACCGCAATAATTTTCCGCCAACGCATTATCACCAGAAAACGCTAGATATAATATATTACGTTTTTATCGCTCTTATCTGTGAGTATCTTTTCTCTTACAAGATCTGACGGATCAATAGGAGTCACCTGTTGCTTTTATTAGGCATCTTATAGCGGTTCAGACAGAAAGTCGTCGAATAGGAGGACGGTGTTAATGTATTTGAAGCAAAAGCTTCAACGTTTTCTAAAAAGAAAAACAACTATAACATTCAGGAAATCTTATCTAAGAGCCAACAGTATTAATAAATTCAACAACAACGCTTTAATGTTTTAATATAATTGCGGTTGGTAGTTAGTCATACCTCGTTATGAAATATGAGATGCTAAGAGACAACAGTGATGCGTCATTTGCATTAGATGCGTTCACATACACCTACACGTAGGTTTGTTAGTGGGTAAAAGGTAAAACATCTATAAGTACATATATACAGTCAAAGGTCCGAACATGTCCTAGATGAAAAACAAATGACAAACGATTACCTGTCATTTATCTTATTATGATATTGATTAGATTATAATATATGTATATTACGCATGTTATACATAAGTACTGTTATTAGTCATATAACCTCACGTCACGTCAATATTTTTTTCTTGGTCGGGTTGTCTACAAATAAAATACCACTTCCGTTTTGGCAAATCAAAAGCATATAGATAGAGTGCGCACTACGTCAATAAGGACAATGGAGAACCTAGGCCACCAAGATGCATCTCAACCTTGACAAGAACACGAAGGAGCTGTTTGTTAAAGTGTTCTGGAACAAAGGATGTTTTCCAAAGACAATGCCTCTGAAATGGGATACTGGGACGCGAGGTTTGACAACTTCTAAGTGCAATCTCTACTTGAGATGGATCAACTGCTTACAGAAAATTCAATTTCAATTACATTTAATATAATTGTTGCCCGAATTACGCTTCTTGACCCTATTATTAACGAGAAATTAGGTAAATTGACTTATAAAGCTAATTATAAATAAAAGTAAATACTACTATTCAAAGGCGTATTATTACTTTCTAGTTTCTACATTTGACATTTTAGAACATAAGCTTTATTCAATACCAAATTATATGGTAGCTAGCCTAATCTTTCGGGAGAATGAGAGGTAGATTTGCTTATCAGACCGAAATTGTGTGTGTTAGAAATCGTGAATCAAATACTTAACCAGTTTTGTTACAAATCAAATACACAAACACAATGTTTGTTGTCGAAGCACGATCTCCGTCAAGCCTAGACTTATCAACTGCCTTTGAAACCGTTTTTGCGCACGGCAATATTTCTAGTTAATGAAATGTTGATGTAACAATGATCATTGTTAGGAATGAGAGCACGTGCGGCTTTATGCCTCGCCATTGTATGTTAAGTGGTTGTCACACGCTCGAGATGATATTAATATGTTTTGCAGAAGGAACATTATGCCTGGTTTCGTAATTAATCGTTTACGAGTAAGTAAAGCGCGGCGGTTAACCCGGTTTGTTTTCTTTTCGTATGAAAGTAAAAGGCTGGGATGTTACGACGCGTCATTGGCTTTAAATTCCAGCTGACATTGTCATTAAGATTATAACTATTTGCTTCATCAGATCATTTGCTTACCAGTAAAATAAATATAAATATTATTGACATTTGACGAAAAATTCTCAAAATATAGAATTCATAATAAAAGAAATATGTATTCTTATATATACAGGATGTAACAAAAATACTGGTGATCCGTTTAAGGGCATAATTGGTATCGTATTTCGAATAAAAAAATATTTTTGTATGGAGGGGTACAAAAACATTTTTTTTTTCACAGAATTTTTTTTCTAGTTTTTTAAAATTAGAATACGATACCAATTATGCCCTTAAAAGAATCATCAACATTTTTGTTTCACCTTGTATCCTTTGTTTTTTGGGATTATTGAAGATTTCCATGAAGCAAAAAAAATTTCATTACCGCATAACCGATAACAAGAAACTTTCAAATATGTATATAAATAATTGCACCATTGAAATACAACTTCATAATTCACCTGTTACTACTTCATAATTCATGTACGTTTTCAATTCAAACACGTCATAGCCCCGGGTCGAAGGACAAAGGATTGCACGCCATGTCAAGGGCAGGCCGAGGATTCTGCGCAGAAAAGTTCGGGACTTTGCATTCGGAGCTGCCAAATAACCCAAACGTATGGAACTGTTACTGTAATGTAACTAACGGTAAGGTGAGGTCGCATACAATATCCGGTACGGTATTTTCCTTCTTAGTCTGTTTATTTGAGTTACTACAGAGCTAGTGCGTGTCTACTTTTTTTAAAAGCTGAATAAAATATTTTAAGCGGTTTCAAAACGACCAATGACTCGTAGGTATAGGTGATATTAAGAATGCTCGGCTTATTTCGTTTTATCCTGATTTTGCTTTTATGTATGCTGTGCATTATAAGCGCTTTGTATTTTCGTAGCTTCCTTCCTTCATCTATTACCTATAGCGACATTGACGAAAGATAACAGGGAGATTTCAAAGCAGATAATAAATATTAAACAAACATAAGGTTCCGGAATACGAATAATCCGAAGATAAACAATATGTTCTTCTTTAATATTATACACGTTTGACATTCACCTATTCAGCTTGTTAGCCGAAATTGTCGAATAGTTCACTTTAATTTAATTGGAATTTAAGATTTCATTAAAACATTATAATATCGCAATAATATCTGTTACCTACTTATTATTTGCAACTGTATACCTATATGGTTGCAGATGTTTCCAATCAGCAAACACATATATGTATTTTGAAACCATGCGTGGTGTGTAACAAAGATGTTTCTTACTAAGAAGCTTTTAATATCTACATATATACTAAAGAGGTACACAGTTCTAAACGAAGTAACGGGCAAAACAAAATGATATAGGTAGGTAAGTAGGTAGCAACTTTTCAAATTGCCGAACGCTCAGCAATGTTTTTAGAACACGATAATTGAAGTAAGGATGTATGTATGCCCAACCCAATTAATAGATATAGCTTTAGCTGTACTGTACGTAACATAGCAATGGTTATTCGGTGATTGAGTCATCTAGACAATGTTTGTCTTTTCAAACCACATCCGTACTCATTTCAAATAGCCAGGATGCCGCTGACGACGGACAGCGACACGTATCCCATCTTTAAATTACCGTGACGAGACGAAGAATATTTTAAAACCATATCATAGAGTTACAGGCGTCCATAGGCTACGGTAAATGCTTACCAGCAGATGGGCCGTGTGCTTGTTTGACACCGTCGTTGTAGGTATTTAAAAAACCTATTTTATTCTGTATTTTGTTCTAGTCTCAGAATTTCAGAGATTCTTTAGACCTAAAAGTTCTGTCTAGCCACGCCGCGCATTGTTATAGTACATTATGATACAAGTGTGCTAAGTTGATCATTACATACGAAGCGATATTTTGCGCACGAACGCATGTGAGTGCGCATAAGGAAGCTGAGCTTATGTAATGATCAAGCACACGCGTTTCATACTACGTTTTTCAACACACTTGCGAGGAAATAACAGAATAGTATAATTAAGAACTTTTGATAAATACATTAATTGTCAGAATGTTTACAGGATAGAGGTACTTACGAACCTAAGATAATTAAATTTAACTAACCTTTTTTTGTGATGTTATTGAGTATCTGGAACTCTTTTTCAAATCATTTCATAAAATTAAAGACTTAACATTTATTGTGCAATAAATTATAGTATTTATTTCTTACGTATTGCTCACTAGATTTTTATGATCACATTTTACTTGTATGTATCACAATTTTGAAATATATCCAGAGGTTAAATTAACGCTAAAGTTGTCTTCTTATTAATTGAAAATATAATTTGTTTAAATTATTAAACACGACGAGAAAAATCTAACAAATAAACAATGATTTGAGGTTAACTTATAAATGGCGCGCAATTTTCTTTTTTGGATGTGCGTGCAGCTTGAGGCAAAGGCGCGGACGTATAATGCCAAACAGCCAATATTAAAACAGACAATTCGTGTTTTAAACACTAATTATTGTGTATTACGAGTAATATAATAAGTTGAAATGATTCTTATTCACAATCAGGATTGTATAATTTAAATTCTATCGTAAATGTGTATATTTTTAATATATTTACTTTTTTAGAATGTAAACTCATATATAAAAAAAGTAAAGGTAATACCCGACTAAATTACAACGATTCGTCTGCGTACGTACAACTTGGTACTAGAGTACAAACGTCACTTGATCGGATTATTAAATTATTCCACTAGTTGGATAATTATTGTGAAATGCACGCGTGTTTAATATTTAGGATTATGAGCATAAAAGCGGTGGAATAAGAACCTCGTTACGAGCAGGTGTGTTGAAAAAATTTTATTCGACTCAACTGGCTTAAAAACATCACCAATTTTGTGATAAATTTGCAAGTGTAAGTAGGTATCTTTTTTTCAAAATACATAATCATAGGTAGACATTGCTTTACCAGGAATTTCATCTTGTTTTTGATTTAGGTAGCAGTGATGTTTACAAGATCAACGGATACGCCCCTCGAATCAGTGTAGCGTAACTGGCAAGGTAACAATAATTGGTCATCACCGTGACCCATTTGCAAGTAAATCTGCGCCCACGCAATTTGCGTCAGCGGTTTACGTTCTGAACGTCGAACGTTCCAAGAAGGACGATACATAAAACGACTATTAAGCGATGCAGTTAAATTTCGTTTAACATATTGGAGCTTGGCTTTGTTTTCGATTCTGAACCGAACCGAAGAGGTTCATATCACCGAGTTTCTCAGAAGAAATAAGTGTGTTTACTTTCACAATAAAATAATCATCTTAACCTTAGTGATTGGTACCACCTTTTCTGTTAGATAAATATTGTTTATAGATATAGTTACAATAAATGCTGAAAAGAAAACTAAATCCAGTTTTTAATTTAAAGAACATGCAAAATTTTAATCAAAATGAAATGTAATACCTACCTACAGTATTTATGATTTGATCAAAGTCCAGTGTGTGTGTGTGTGTGTGTTTATTTGATTGTTCGACCAGTAATACCTCACTCTTGAAGAAACGGGATAGGTCTCTATTATAAGACTTACACCTACACTGTTCGCTGTACCTAGTAAAAATGTGTGCCAATTTTTGTGATTAAATTGCCTAACGGAACCAGCCTGGATTAAGCTTTTGAATGCTACAAAGATATATGAAGGAACTTTGAATATTGAAAAATGTTTATTTGAGGAAGTAAATAAATACTTCATATTTTACACATTAACCAATAAGCATACTTTTAAATTTGGTTTCATATTAATAAATACTTTATCAGAACACATGATTTGCATTAAATCTTATCAGATGGCAGGCCTTCCATTGTACTTCCATGCCATCCCCTTCTATTTTCAATTGACAAAGCTGCTATAATGTTCTAGTGAATCTCGAAGCTCATTTCTGTAAATGCATTGTTTCAGGTTAGATACGCGATATCGTATTATAAGCGACAGCATATTATAATCCCTAACCCAAGTAACATGATAACGATAAAGTATCTGCCCATCGCGTCGCGTGTTTATTATTGCCAGAGTTGACAAAAAAAATAAAGACTGGTAATTTAAAGGCTTGGCCAAACTGCTAGCGTGGCGCCGCGACGCGGTCGCGCGGCGCGACCGCTGCACATGTTAACAGGTTAGCGACGTCAAACAGACTGCGTCCCGCCGCGCCCCGCTTCTGTCGCGCCCCGCGCCCGGCGCGGGCGCAGCGCTGCGCGGCGGGACGCGGCGGCACGTTGCGCCGCGCTGGGTCACATCAGTCGGATGTTAGGCAGCGCGGTGCGTCGTGCGAGCGTAGCAATAGACTGCGATTGTGATTATGGACATAGAACAAATAAATCTTGGCTTCGGAAGGAATGTGCGACCCTCCTTGCGCGCATGCTGTATCGGGCGCGAGTCACGCCCTCATCGCGCGTGCCCGCGCCGCGTTCGCGCGCGATGAGGGCGTGTTGAGAGCGCGAGGCCGGCGCGATCCACGCGCGCCCAGATTGAACAGTCATCGCGTCGGCGTCACGCGGCGCGGACGCAGCGGTACGTCACGCTGGCAGTTTGACCAAGGCTTAAATGTGACAAAATTTGGTGCATGTGAAATATTTTTGTGCGTTTCGTTGTTCAATATTATTGCAAGAGCCTTTACCTGATTAGTGTATACCTATAAAAGCAAAAGTATTTAATATAACGGCATACAAAACATGTCGACCGATATCTAGCCAAAGTGTATGCCTCTCGTCTCATGCCATCTGCAACGTGAATAGGATAAAATTTAATTTTGTATCTAAACTCATTGTTAAATTTAAACTTTCGTGAGACATACTAACACTACAAAATATAACGGTTACACTCACGTTTCTTTAGTGTGTGTTTGTCGTCGCTCATGTCATGTTGGATGAACCAAATACTCTGCCCAATACTTTCGCAGCGCCGGCGCAAGATCACTCTTAACAAACTCTATCAAAGCGCGCGCGTCGCGCCGATCGCCGGCCGGCAGTCGGCAACACGCCTCGCAGTAGCGAGCCACGGACCGGTTCGAATAGCGCTCTTAGTGCTTGAAAATGGAGACCCAGGCTCTCTGAAATATGTCACGCGAAGAGACTAAAGAGACGTAAGTGTAACCGTTACATTTTAAAGTGGTCGACTCACTATTATTATTATAAGCATATAACTTATTGTGACCCTATTGTTGTGCGAATGTAAGACAACTTTGAGTGTGCCACTCATCCAGATGCACATGGTTATAGTAAACTTTAAAACACGCCGATATTCTATAATAAGTATAACGACACATCCTAATTCCTAATATCATCGACCGATCTCAAAGTAGACGAATATCTTTGCTTCTACGCTAGTTAACGGATGTATATCGCAAACTTGTAGATGTAACTACATATACTACACACAGCTGGAATTTGAAATTTTGTTATTCAGAAATTCCAATGCGAATGATGCGACGGTAAGAATTGTTATTCGCGTTTAATGGATGTTTTACGTATCAGCCTTCTTGGAAATCGCAGAGCTGCTTTCATCAGTAACGAGTAAAAATTAATTGAACAATGCGCGATAATTACTTAAGCTGTCTGCAAATAGAATATTATCAAGATACTTATATAAGTAGTTTGTTTTAAATTGGTAAAACAATTTATTGGCAGAAAACAAGATACATTATACACCAAACGGCCAAATACTAATAGTAACTCTTAGAAAGTTTCTATAGATAGTCTATACATATGATTGACAATGGTTCTCCTGTTCAGTTCGATGGAAACATTATAAGAATATCAGTAATGAAAAGAAATACAAGATATTTGTTTTCTTTGTTCTTTGAATTCTGTCAATGGGTACAACACAACTGTATGCCAAAGACACGTTCATAAGTATATTTAATACAAAAAGATTCTTTTAAACTTATTATTATTACGTATCAAATGACGGAAAAAAGCATTTTTACTTTAAAATTTCGCTCATCGCAATTTAGAGCAAAAAGTAACGTGAAAAGGGAAAACTAGAAACTAGCCCTAACTAGTGAACTGGGATAGCTAATGTATGAATAATTCAGCCGCGGCCAAACGTTTTGTGGGCGAAATATAGCGGTTCTCGGCATATTACTTTAATACGGTCGCAAAACGAAGACTTTTATACCGTTTTATCTACACTCACATTGTAAGTCGTCTAAAACGTGTTCAAAAACGGTAGGCAATGGCTAGCATTACCACAACCGATTTTACTATGATAAGCTTTTTATGTGTGGCAGTAACGTAATTTTAACTTTACATGCTCAACTATTGATGTGTTATGAGTTTTGATACCATAATGTACCCTGCACGCTCCCGCGCGGCCGCCGACACGCGCCTCCCCGACCGCCGGCACAATCGAGTTGGCCATGGCGGTGCAATGGCGGCCATTCTATGGTTTCGGAATACGGCATTTAGGATAAATAATATGAGTGTAGATAAAGCAGTGTATGCAACTGTACGTAATTAGGCCTTAAAACACTCGTGTGATCTTATTATGAAACTCAGCTGCGGCTCGTTTCATAAAACCATACTCATGTTTTAAGGACCCGTTACGTAACAGTTACATAAACTACTATTAATAGATGATCACGATTTTTACAATGGCGATAAAAACGAGTCAAGGCATACTTTAAAACGGAAATCACTTGTAGGCGTCAACCATTTAGTTGTACGGATTTCTACTACTTAGTCTGACACCATAAAGAAAGTTTGTGGTTTCCAGTACCAAACTGAGCAACCACATGGTTCTCGACCGCGTCAAATGGAAGGAGCATTATGATTGATCAGTCATCTCCATCCGCGTACAATCGGTCAACCAATTTAGGATAGAAGGTGTACTAAAATAATACACATATTTCCTTCTTCATCTTCGGGTAAAAATCCAGCCACGGTGACTAAATGAACATTTTGTAGACGGACGAGAAAGTATCACTTTTCCCCGCGCATAGATCCCTGGAGATAGTCGCTCCCGCGATGACTCAATTTCCGTCACGGCCCGGATTATGAAGGCTGGCGGTGTTCTCCTTGGCTGCTTCTTTACTTGAACCAATGTATTATGACCTCGAGATTGTTAACAAGTAGGTATCCGGAGAGTGTTCTTGTGGTGGTTTCTCCGCTCAGTTGCCCGCGCATGGTTGGTGAATAGAATGACTAAGAAGCAACAGGGATTTGCTAGGGCTTGCGTTTTTGTTGCCCATTATACGCCTTGTTTATTTAACAGTCGGTTGAACTTGCTGTAATGTTGGAGATCTAATCTGATTAAGAGAAAAACATGTTCTAGTAGTTTCTATCCGGGACTTCGTCTACGACTCTGCTGGACTCTTCATCCGATTTCATGCATCAGTTTTTGGTTCTTTCATCATAAAGCTTGTCCCAGTAAAAAATGTCGTTAGTTTACGCAGCGTTGGTATATCAGGTTTCAATGAAAATGGTTGTAACTGGCTGGTTATATGTTAAATGCATCTCGGTTCTTTATTTAATATTAGAAAAAAATCTGTCACAGTCACATTTTCAAAGATCTCGTCTCCACAAGAAAAACTTCATGAGAAAATATTGTACAAATATGTCCAATATTAAGGCATTTTCACGAAAAAAGTGGCAATGGAGCTAAACACGTCTGTTAGAACTGTGCAAAGGGTCCTAAAACAATTCAGAGAGACTGGCGGTATTCGACGGCGTCCTGGAAGTGGTCGGAAGACCGGGTTTGTTAAGAAAAATATTGAGAAGAGTATCATAGCTGCTTTGCTGAAAAAACCTACATCATCTGTAAGAGATTTAGCTAAAAAGTTTAAAACATCTAAATCCACTGTGCAACGAGTAAAGAAAAATAATTCTATAAAGACTTTCAAACAAACTAAAGTGCCTAATAGAAATACGAAACAAGAAACTGACGCTAAAACGAGATCCAGAAAACTGTATTCAAAATTAACGACAAAAAAATACTTGTATTGTGATGGACGACGAAACATATTGCAAGCTTGATTTTAAATCACTGCCGGGATATCATTTTTATTCGGGGACCGATAGAAAAACTATCAATGACGAGTACAATGTCATAAAAACGGATAAATTTGCGAAGAAGGTTCTTGTGTGGCAAGCGATCTGTTCTTGCGGTAAACGCAGCACTCCATACTTTGCTAAAGGAACTATGAAAGGCGATATATACCTTAAACAGTGCATGGAAAAGCGATTATTGCCGTTTTTTAAGCGACACAAGAAGCCAGTTCTGTTTTGGGCTGATCTGGCCACGTGCCACTATTTTAAAAATGTGATAAAATGGTACAAAGCCAATAATGTCGACTTTGTGGAAAAATACCAAAATCCTCCTAACTGTCCTGAATTACAACCTATAGAAAAATATTGGGCTCGTATGAAGCAGAAGCTCTTAAAACATAAAACTAACGCCACATCATTTGAAAACTTCAAGCGAAAATGGAATGCAGCTTCAAAACTAATCACAGACACTCATGTACAAAACCTGATGGCAGGTATCAAAAGAAAATTACAAAGTTTCTGGATGAATAAACAATAGAACAAAAACATAACAAAAATACGTTTTGTTTACTACATTTCTAATAAACTGTTGTCAAAAATTTGGTAACTTTTTATTGCTTACATTATTTCATACAAACTAATAAGTAATAAACGACATTTTTTTCTGGGACAAGCTTTAGTACACTTTCATACACTTTTTTTACTATTATTGATGGTATAGTGTGTTAAGTTGGAAGTAAAAAACGTAGTTTAAGATTATTACTCATGCGATTTGATTTGTTAAACAGTGAGGCTTCCATAAAATTGTATTCCTACAGGTTCGCTAATATTTCACTACATTTGGACACCCTATCTTAAAAGTCCCAAAAAGGTATGCCAAATTAGCACTAGATTGCACCTATATGGGTCTTCCGTCACAGGTAATACATACTTTATAGAATAACCTAACCTTTATATTATAAATTTTGCCCCTACTGTTAACTTACATTTCGTCAATAAACAAAAACAAAATAAAACAAAGAAAGTTATATATTTATGCTTTATGTAACACAACTAACACAAGTTACCCAAACACCCACTCATGTAGCAAACTGTTTATGCTGCTAATACGGAACAAGTGATCCATATCCAGTCAGATGAAAAATATCGACTTGGACAATAGGCGTGCATTGCCGGTTAGCGGCCTTAATAATGCAATTCTAAAAAGCCGTACCATTACGATACACGCATGGAGATACGACGTTTTATCGCGAGGTAGACAGTACCAGTTTTGTGCAAACACGTGAAACTGGGGCATGCTAGTGCCGGCAGACTGGTTGTTCGGTACTCTTTTCTACCGCTTCACTTTATCATAGTGAGGAAGTACTTACTCAATCCTCAGTGCTCGGTAGTATTTAATGCATTTTTTTTATGACGGTGGCAAATAAACACAGCCCGTCCGTAGCATATGGCATGGTGATTGCAAGTTCAGTTATGTGTGCTTTATCCCTCTCAAGTGGTTTTGCATATTAGGTATACATCTTATATAAATTGGTACCATCATTAAGGTTGCTTTCCAGGCCTAATACCGCCTTCGCTGGCATAACAGCAGCTGTAGGGACTTCTACTTCACTCTTAACTTAAGGAATATCAGTAACATCACTCTACTGAGCTACTGAAACACTTCACAGTTCACACTCCACTAGGTATGAATGGTGCGACAATAAACACTGGTTTCCTTTAATGTGGATTACAATGACGCAGATAAAAGAAATGCTAGCCATAATCGTCCTCTTAAAATAATGAGCAAAACATAAGCAAGCGAAATTGATTTAAGTGAGTCATTTAATTTAATGTGTCTATAAGCATTTAGCATTAGTAATTTCCATAGTAATCAAATTTTATCACGATTATTCGCATCCCGCTACAAAACTGGTTTTAAAATTCAGTGCTGAAATTGAAAGTGCCATAACTCATCTTGATTGCTTTCTCTAAGTGGGAGTAGTCATTATCACGAAAGCTAAAAGCATGACCGCTGTTAGACATATAGGTTTTAAATCTAGATTATTTAGTAACTCTGGTTCATAAACAATATAATTATTTCAAACTTAGGTTCTAACCTACCTAAGATCTATCTTAGACTACTATTATGTAACACCTAAGGTACAATTCATAATTCAGTGCAGTGATTTGACAGCTTCTGGCAATTCTGGCATACATAGCTGTTACCAAATGTACGTAAAGTGCTGTCAAATCATGAAATAAAACAATTAAAAACGGATTTTATCGCGTGTATTGAGCTTAAATTACATCCCGACCCGTTGACCACGAACGCTGTAAAGTGTTCGAAACGTCGGGATGTAATTTAAGCTCAATACACGCGATAAAATCCGTTTTTAATTGTTTTATTTCATGAATAACTATCGCGGCAACCGAAGACAATATTATGCTGTCAAATCATTCCGCTGAATTATGGATTCTACCTTAGGCATGAATAGGTTTTTCTTTGTCACGACCTAATGTTATTCATTGAATATTACCTATTTCAAATAGGTAATCCAATGAATACCACCCACCTTACAGAAAACCACAGCCAAATAGCACTAGACCCTACTCATAGTGTTGTTTCCGCTGAATTATGGATTCTACCTTAGGCATGAATAGGTTTTTCTTTGTCACGACCTAATGTTATTCATTGAATATTACCTATTTCAAATAGGTAATCCAATGAATACCACCCACCTTACAGAAAACCACAGCCAAATAGCACTAGACCCTACTCATAGTGTTGTGTTCCTGCTGGTGAGTAAGGTTGCCAAAGAGCTCAAAGAGGATCCAGTGTGTTGACGATGAGGGACCTTCTCGTTCCTTTAGCCATCAACACAGTAAATCCTCCTTTTTGTAAAGGGTGGGCAACGCGCATGTGACTCCTTTGGAGTTGCAGGCGTCCATAGGTTACGGTAGCTGCTTACCATCAGGCGGGCCGTATGCTTGTTTGCCACCGTCGTGGTATAAAAAAAAGAATATCACATACTCTGGTCTACATATCAGACTCAAGATCTACAAACATGTTCTTGCACGTAAATACCCAATGAATAGTTTAACGCCCGGAAGAACACTAATTAGTATTAAGTTCCGGGACACGAACACTTGATATCTCTAGCGAGGAAGCACTTTAACGACAGTTCAAGTTCCTTAATTAAATTACGTATTTAGTTTACCGTCCCCATGGCTTTAAGCACAACAATAAGACAATTTACCATAAGTAGTTAAAAAGTAGACTAAACAAACACTCCTGTTTTTTTAAGAACTTATGTATTGCCGTGAATCTACGAGATCTTTAACTGCGAGTTTCTTACAGATACTTAAATATTTATGGACAGACGTTCGAAACTGTAGCTCCGTGGTTGAACAGTCATTATCCTCATGTCAACAACTTACAGAACGTGGAAGAATTGATAATACGTATTCACATCTGATCTACGATGAAGCTATACCTAAAGCAGAACTTAGATATGGTAAAAAAATAGCTTTACTTCTGTTCTAAAATCATGTGTCAAAACAAAGTCTTTCTGTGTTGTTTATTATAAATGCAAGTAAAATGGCATATAAATCCAAGTATACTTCAGTGCCTAAGACTTCTGCCGAGAATGCAGAAGACGCTGATTCGATTCCAGCACTGAGCACCGGCGGTCACTTTTCCTTTGTATGAGTATGACGTCCTATTAAAATTTATAGCCAGTGGTTTAGTTATTAATCTACCTACTATCAAATCTTACCAGTGTTTTCATAAGCGCGGATAACTCCTTAGTGACCACAGCGAATTTGAAGAAAGCAGCTCCTATATCAGGCTCGGAATCTTTGCTGAGAGCGTTCCCGCCCAGGCGTTCCAGCGCCCGGGAGAGGTACATTTCGTTGTCCACGTGGGCTGAAACAAAATGAACAACTTAGAATATCAGTTTCACTATTATAATCGTAAACACAACTTGTCATTGTTAGACCTTATTCTCTTCTTGCCATAGGATTTAAGAATGGTCTGAACTGGTATTATTAAAGAAAGCACATGCAGCATCGTTTTCTATCTCGTAGAGAAACGAGTAAAGTAGCATATCGGTAGAACTAGAGAAAAACCGGCCAAGTGCGTGTCGGACCACGCATAATGGAGGGTTCCGTAGCTTCAATGGAATAAGAACCAAAATAATGCCAAAAGGTCGTATCTGATGCCTATGAAAGAAGTTTTTTGGAAATAACTCAAAAATGGCTGGACCGATAATGTTCAAAACAATTTTCCTAGAAAGTATATGATAACGCGCATGTTATCAAATTTTTTGGACTCACGGTTCAAAAGTTACAGGGGGACGCTATTTTTCCGACTTTCGAAGCGATTAGTTATTCCTGAAAATATTCACTTACTTAATCACAAAATGTTCAAAGAAACCTCAATCCTCCTTTTAAAGACCTATCAATTGATGTGTAACATGTTGATATTTGGTAAAATTATTTTTAAATTTAGTTACATGTATAGAGCCCCTCCCCATACCGATTCAACTCCAATATGTTTGATTTTTTGTTGCGTGTTGGAGTTGTGTTGGCAGTAGATTGTGTTTTTAATGTATTGTTTATATATTTTAAAGTTATATATAATACAGCACAGCGTGAAACCAGAAAAGTGTTGATTAAGTACCTAATTTACTTTGTAAATTCAATGTTTCAGAATCACCAGCTATAAAGTTTAATCGTCCCTATAAATCTGTTGGTACTCAACGAAATCCGTCTTCCTTGCTGGACATTTAATTAGTTTCGCAGTTGGATTAACTCTCTCGTTGAAAGGAAGCCTGGGTAAGTTTCTTAGTAGCTGTAATATGTCCTTGTTGCTTTCTAAGAGCGTTTATTAAGAGCTTCGTATAATTGTAATGTCTTAATGGGTCATGTCATGGTGTTTCTATTTAAGTAGAAGTGGAGATGAAAGAATTGCTTCTGTTAAACAAATTGGACTTATTTGGACTGTATTTGTGAAACCGACAATTTGTGTGTTATCGAGGTAATTTATTAATTTACGCAATGGATTATTTCAGTGTTGATAAACAAAACTGTCAAATGATCTTTTGCGGCATAATAAAAACGCTGTAACGCTGTTTAATAATAATAACGATTTGAAAAATTACCTTATATTTTTTTAAAAATTTGGGCGATCTACCTTGCTTGCGCCTTCAAATTTTCTTATAAGTAATAAATGGAAAAGGATGATAATACACTGTGGGCTTTTAAAATTGACTGCCATTTTCAAAAAAAAATTACGATCAATTAAAACCATTATTACTTCGACTGTACAATGTACAGAGTTAATTGATTATGGATAGACACGATGGCAGATTTCTAAATTGATTTGTTTACATTTATGGCAACTTCTATTTGAACATCATGATCTTCATGATACACTCTCTCATTGACTATAACATCGTAAAAATAAACAGATGCCTAAATGAAATCTTTAGACCGTATGCAGTATACAAATCGCTGTTATATAAAAGCACACGATTTATAAAGGATTTCGTCTAGACGGACAGATGGATTCCGACGTTGTGTCAAATAAAACTGCAGCCAATAAAAAGTATCACTGTTTAGCGTCGTAGCATGTAAAACGTTTTGTTTTCTATTGTGTTCGGGCTAGGGAATGCAAACCGGTAAATAAATGCATAGAAATTACCGGTTAACCGGTAAATTACCGGTAATTCTCATACAAAATATTAACCGGTTGCATTCCCTAGTTCGGGCAGAGTTGAATCAGATGAATGGTATGATCTTTTTCTTATTTTATTGCATTAAGCTGAACGGGATACTATATGTAATGGTAAATATTTACACTATACAATGTGCAATGAGGAGATTAGGTATGGTAAAATTTGTTATCGAGTGTCAAATGTTAACCTCATTCCAGTCTTTTGCAATAATCGTCTCCTTAGCTCGAACAACTTAGTACAAACAATTTTAAAATATATAATACGTATTGGAAATAATATCATCAGCCCCTATGCCTGCGTCGATTAAGACTGTGTCGAGGAGGGTAAATTTTCAGATTCTGTCAAATTACCCAGATACACACATTACCAGACTTCACGCACACTACCACACTTCTGGGGAGACAGGTCACTGACCACAATTTTTTTCGGTTGCCATTATAAGTTTGACTACACACCTCCTTTGAGAAACTGAAACCATAGGTAATATATGCGTTCCAAGACAGCGAAATAATCTATTTTATATTTAAATGATTAGTTGCGTTTTTGAGATACGAGTTTTGTAAAGATATCTATAGAAGTCAGATTGAAAATGCCAAGAACCACTTTATATGGCTCTCGATAAGGTGTAAAATCAAATGACCTAATAGGATTGAATAACGTCTGGGCGGATTTACGTACAATATCTACACAGCTACAGTTTAAAATTTTCTATGCAAAATTGGCAAAACAAATATGTTCATTTATACATTGTTTTTATACTACGATGGTGGCAAACAAGCATACAGCTCGCCTGGCGGTAAGCAACTACCGTAGCCTATGGATGGACGCCTGCAACTCCAGAGGTGCCACATGCGCGTTTCTAACCCTTTACAAAAAGGCGGATTCACTGTGTTGACGGCTAAAGGAACAAGAGGGTCCCGGGTCGTCAATACACTGGGTCCTCTTTGAGCTCTTAGACAAAGCTTACTCACCAGCAGGAACACCACACTATGGGTGGGGTCTAGTACTATTTGGCTGTGGTTTTATGTAAGGTGATCTGCTCCAGATTTGAGCGATACATATTCGTGGTTCTACATGCAGTATAACCAAATAACCAATAATTCTACTTTCAATCCATTTAAAATTTTTATTTTTAACTTACGTTTGCTCGTACTTCTTTCGTGTGAATTTAGTTTAATATAGTATTGGAGCCACGGGTATTTAAATTTATCATATTTCTTAGCGATTTGCTTCCATGCCAATGGTTGTGGCGAGCGTTTCAGACCGCACATTATAAACTTATATGTCTTAAACTGTCTGAAGGGACCTTACTCGCCGAAAGGATCAGCGACATCATAACCGAAAAATAAAGGTACACAACAGGTTTACAGTTTTAAAACGGTATGATGTCATGCCGTTTGTTACGGTATGGTTTCGGTAGCGCAACCGAAATTTTCTATACCGAAATATAACAGCACTGCCATTTTTTGCGATACTTTAACCGTTTTCTTAAAGGTAGTATGTACTAGTCGCAGACTCCCCGTGCCCCGCTCGCGAAACCGTAGCAAGTACCTACATCGTAAAAGCTGCGGTCAATAATTTTGGTACCGAAATTATAACGGCTGTATATCGTTATAAAGATATAAGTACCGTAAAAAACCGTAAAAATAGCGATATCGTAATTTAAACATCAAAATAATACATTTAATTGGGAATTTGTTAAATTGGGTATAAATTATAAAATTGTTAATGTCAGGAGGTAAAATATTATTAATTGCTGTAAATGCAAAAATATAATTATTAAAATTAATACATTACTCGTATAAATTAAATTGAGTAGTTACAATTGAATTAAATTAAATTAAGAAAGCCTAAACCTAATCCCATGAATTAGCGTAGGAACTGGTAGTGGTTTTCAGCTAATTAGGTGATGTAGATAGATATCAAAAATTATAATCCTTTATGCTTTAAAATCCAAGATGGCGGATATACTCTTATTTCTAATAATAATAAATAAAACCCTTAATTAGCCGTAAATTACGACCATGACGATTTTTCAGAAAAAAAGTATGTAACCGCCATCTTTGATTATAAAACCGATATAATTTTTGAAATCTACATCCCCTAATTAGCTGAAAATGACTACTAGTCCCTACGCCAATTCATCACAGGCTCAATCGAGCCGTGACAAAAGCCGGGACTCACGCTAGGAGGATGGTTGTATTGGTTTGTACCATAAACTTAACTTCTTTCCAAATAACATTTTAGTTGAATAAAACGTTATTTGGAATAAACCCAATCCTAGTATAATTATTCCGTTTTTCATTATTTATTTAAAATAAAAATCACGTGATTTATTCCCATTAATTTTATTTTGGATAACGAGTGCAAGAATAATTCTTATTCAAATCGATTAGAATAGGAATAAAAATCGGCCAAGTGCGTGTTGAACCCGCATAATGGAGGGTTCCGTACCTTCAATGGAATAAGAACCAAACTAATACCAAAAGTTCGTATCTGATGCCTATGAAAGAAGTTTTTTGGAGATAACTCAAAAATAGCTGAACCGATATTGTTCAATACAATTTTCGTAGGAAGTATGTGATAAGGCGCATCTCCTCAATTTTTTAAATATTTTTTGGACTTACGGTTCAAAAATTACAGGGCACAATTTTTCTAATTTTCGAAGCGATTATTTCAGAAAATCTTCACTTAATAACAAAATTTTCAAAGAAACCTCAATGTTATTTTTGAAAACCTATCGATTGATGTGCCATTTGTTGGTATTTGGTTAAAAAAAATGAAATTTAGTTACATGTTACATGTGCAGCCCCCCTAAAAATATTTTTTTTCCATTTTAACTACGTAACTAAGTAGCGGCATTTTGGCTACAGAACCCTAAAAATGCATTTTTATTTTTATTCTTATTCAAAACAATTTTTGGCAAATCATCAATACGTGCAAATTATGCAAAAATAAGCTGAAGGTAAAAACATTTCTTTAACAGAAATTATTTAAATTAAAGTTGTGTGTTTAAATTAATGTACGTGAGCAGAGTACTGCAAATCTGATATTCACGCAATTTGTTCTGCCGCCGCCTCTCCTGTGCCATTTCAAATGAGAAAGATAAAACCGCCTGCTTGCGCGGAGAAGGGTAGCCCTATTAAACGGTAAGCGGTAAATATTCAACGTATCTTTACCCCATTCGACTCGGAAACCACATTGAAAAGGGTTAAGCCTATTCAAAATGATTTCCATATCGAAAGGGCAACCCAATGATAGGGTAACCATAACATCAGAGTAAGACTTTAATAGGGTTACCGTATTTAAACGGTTAATCAAACGAAGGGGTTTTCCGGTCCCTGATTCGCCATAAGGAATTAATGAAACGCCGTAGTAAAATCTCATAGCAAATATTAATTTAACGCTTATGCCATTTAAGTATACAGTGAGCAACAATTCCATTCAATCTTTCACCCCCCTTTTCACTGGATGATTGCTGGGATAAAACTATCATCCCACCAAAAACATAAATGTAAAAAAGGAGAGCCAAGTTCAATACAAAAATTATGCTTGTGGGCTTCGTCGCAAAAAGAATGGAGATCTAAATGAGTGCCAAGTTCTATGCAAAATCCAAATATGTATTTATAGGAACAAAATAACATTACGAACAAGTATTAAACTCTATTTCTTTGCTTTATTGGATACCTATAACAATTGCTGTTATTTAAAAATGTGAGATCTTAAAGTAGGTCAGATTTGACTTGGCCAGTTTTCATTACGTCAGTCATTTTATAAAGTTATTCAACATCTATATATATATATATTAATTCTGATAAAAACTGGCCAAGTCAAATCTAACCTACTTTAAGATCTCACATTTTTAAATAACAGCAATTGTTATAGGTATCCTATAAAGCAAAGAAATAGAGTTTAATACTTGTTCATAATGTTATTTTGTTCCTATAAATACATATTTGGATTTTGCATAGAACTTGGCACTCATTTAGATCTCCATTCTTTTTGCGACGAAGCCCACAAGCATAATTTTTGTATTGAACTTGGCTCTCCTTTTTTACATTTATGTTTTTGGTGGGATATCATTACTTTTTGTAAAGAAAACTAGGCAGGTATTGAGATTTAATGTTTTTTCTTGCGTTTCCGCTGCATGGTTTTCTTTTTTATGCTATTGTCTACATTCTCTTTACTTCTGTTCTGTGTATAATTATGTAGTGCCGCGCGCCGCCGACGACACACCGTTGGCCGGTCGTTTAGCGCGTATTACAAGTTTTTTGTATGGGGACACCACTTATTTTTTGACTTAATTTTATTTTTCTATTTCTGTTATATAGCAAATACAATAATACATATATTGGGATAGTTTCAAATATCGGCTTGTAACGGTTCCAACGATACAATAAAATAAAATAAAATTGTATGGGGACCCCCCCTATTTTTTAACTTTTTAGATTTTTTTCCTACGCTTACACACAATTACCGAGCTGGATTCCAAATTTCATCCTTCTAGGTCACCTGGAAGTACGTTACGTTTAGGTACTATATGTCAGTCAGTCAGTGCTAAAATTTACGACTTTTTGACCTTCATATCTTTATAACCGTTTGAGCTAGCTTCATGAAATTTGGGCTTCTAGATGTCCTTATGGATATAATTAAACACACGTTGTTTTATGTGTTTACGTTAAAGAGGTTTTGAGTTATAGAAGGGTCAAAAGTGGCACCAAGTGGTTCGTGTAATATACACTTGGCGCTGGCTAGCCCGTTCCTTTGCTTGAACTTGGCTTGACACGCTGCCGCGTGTCTAGATATGTCGTTCCCTGGGACTCAAATTAACTTCATACTTACCAAATTTTATCTAAATCGGTTAAGCGGTATCAGCGTGAAGAGGCAGACAACCACACTTTCGCATTTATAAAATTAAGTATGGATTGCCTAAACCAAATTGAGTAATTCCTCGGCAATATTGGAAATTTACTTTTCCGGTGGAAGTATGTGATTGATGTCCTGGTACGTTTTGTGGTTTTCGTTTAACCTATTCCTTGAAAATACAATATGTGTTTATACAACAATTTCAAAATTCCCCAATATTCTCTCGAGGTGAATATTCTCAGGTGGGAATATTCCCAGAAATTGTGCAACACTGCTAGCTGCTGCTGCATTTAAGGCCCATTTTCATGATCTCCGACATGGACTCTACAATGCCATAAAGAAGCTAACTGGTAATATTTTTGATAAATTTACAGTATGGCTGGCTCCAGAAGAATATAGTTGCCTTTTATAATTTTGATACAGTTGCCACCAAACATATCGGAGCGGCAAAGGTACTCAAAAATATCTAAACATGCACTTTATCGCCTTGACAAAGAGGTGTCGTTCAGACATTTGTGACCACCTTGGCCGCTCCGATATATCTGATGGCGACTGTACACTACATGCTTCGTTCAGTCCAGAGTTGGGCGTTATTTAGAAGATTTCTTATCTAGATAATTATTTGAAATACATTTATTCGCAGATAATTATCTAGATAAAAATGAAAATGATCTAGATAAATTCAAAATAAGAAATGACGGATTAATGAATGAATGAATGAATAAATGCTTTATTGCACACCTCAAAAGAAAAACAGCACAGTAGAAAAAAAAATACATGATAAAAAGAGGCAAACAACAGGCGGTCTTATCGCTAATGAGCGATCTCTTCCAGACAACCTTTGGGTGGCGGAGAAGATTATTAGTATTAGAGGATTATTTAGTTATTTAAATAAAAGATGATTTAGTTATCTTCCCAATACATAATTTTTGCCCAACCAGAGTTGGTAAGCAAGTGTACAAAAATTAAGTTTTTATTTCATCAGTATTCTGTGCAAATTAACTTATTGAATCTGGTTCAGTTTTTATTTCATCAGATTCAGTCCAGTAAATAAGTTAATTTCCACAGAATACTGATGAAATAAAAACTGAATTTTTGTACACTTACTTTTATTATTTTGCCTGAGGTTTCGAACGCGACGTTACTTTCTTCCTCCCAGCTATGACTAAAAAGTCCCGGATAAATGGTGTAAGGTAAAATCAGAAAACAACAATGTTTATTGGTTTATTTTATAAATAGGTACATTTGTGATAGATTCATGCAAAGTGAAATCGCTAAGCGATAACGGAGATAGTTCAGACACACAATCCGCCGGGATGAAAACTATCACGTAGGTACACCGCTCTCAACTGGGTCCCACCAGGAGGCGAACGTAGATCTGGTCGTCCCGTGCAATCACGGTGGCGCTCAGTTGAGTAGACGCCGTTCAGACGACCTGGAGTGATGATACGAGTGCTCCTGAAGATCGAGAGCGCGTGGTGTAAGTTCATGAAGTGCATCTGTACCTCTGGGGTCCTACCACAACCGATTCATGCTCCTCTCGATTTGTATGTGCTGCAGACAGAGACGTTCTTCATTACGCATGCACGCATGTTGTGTCTCGATACAAAAACTCGATAGCTCTGCTGGCCTAGTCATTATTTTAATTTCTTGATCTTATGTATCTCATCACATGTGGCAAGTCATTATTTTAATTTCTTGGTTTTATTTATCTCATCACATCACAAACTGCCAACAAGAAATAGGTTCCATGATTTTCATATATTGCGGAAGTATATCTCATACAAATTTCGCGTATACTAAGTAAAATAATTTGTTAATAAGATTTGAGTCCTAAGAAAATTGTCAATCAAGTATATTGACGTTTGTATACATTTTTTTAATGTCGTAATAATATGACCAGTATAATAAATAAAAACTCCGTAATTAAAAAGTAATCCTAAACCTCTTTTCGCATTAAAAAGCTTTGGAAGAAACGAATTATGAGGGTTCGGTAGAAACGTTTGTTTTATGAAATCGTTAATTGTATTTTTCTAGTATTACGACATGTAAACATCAAAAAATATAATTGAATATGACACACGGTCTCTGTTTGTTTTCCCTATTCATTTTGAATTCATTCTGGCTACTGGTATCCCTTTTCGTGTGCTTATATGATTTTCTGTCAAAATAATTGTCAAAATGAAATGTCAGATTGTGAAATTCAGCAGCACGTCTGCCTTCGACGGGCCCCGTGGGGCATCTGAGTCACAAAGACAATTTGACTAATGTGGCGAATGTATGGGAATTTCACGAAAGTTTATATTTATAATTGAATTTCTTTGTTATTTCTATAAGGAAAAATATGAATAACCCTTTATTCTCTAGTGCATTTATCTGGCTTTCAAAATATTATAACCATTAAATGATCGTATTCATTTTTAATTCATGTTTTTCCTAAACCGCACAAACGTTTTTCTCAGTTTTTGTACAACTTTACTTCGTTGTATTGAGTTAACTACAAACGATAATCGATTACTTATTACTTTAAATTGTAAACACACTTTTCGTTATTATAACAACATTTAAAATATAGATTTATGTAAAGAATTGTGAACTCAAGAACCTAAACGGTGACTGCTGTTTTTGCTGATTTTGTACGACGCCCTCTTAAACATTTTCCTAATAAAATGTGTCGATACTGTTGATTTTAGTACAGCCAGCCTAAACGATATATTTTTTGCCTTCGCATTAGCTAAGACAAAACAAATAAAAATAAGACAATGCTTATAAATGACATCTGATATCAGATTGGTCAGGCAAAGCTTGGGCAAGACAACATTACTACGAGTAGGTAAGTGATTTTTTAAATGAAATATATAGGTCGTTTTTTTATTGATTTGTATGTTTAGCGCCATGTACTAGCCTGTAATTATTTTATTAAATACACTTCTAAAGAGGTACGTACGCAACATGGAAAGTCGTAGGTACTCGTAGTTACAAGTATGTAAGTTAGCTATAAGAACAGCAAACACGGTTCATTTGTTTACACCAAGTTTATAATCAAATTAAACTGGAAGTTTTGTAAAACACAAAGATAGCGGGCTGGATAAAGCTCCGTGTCGCGGCCCACATTGCTAGCTCAATTCCGACGGCATCTGAATACTAAATTCTGAGAAAGAGCCTCTCGCTTTTAAATTTCTCCTCGGGGCATTTCCCTCTGGTGTGTATGGGACTCGCCTTGGCTATTAGGATGAAGGACGCTGTATTATGTACTGAATGAATAACTAAACACTCCCAAAAATGTAGTAAAACTACCAGAGATATAGGGTTTTCTGGAAAACACCTTAGCACTCTCATCATTTTGTTCCTAAAAAATTGTTTATGCAATTTGAAAAGAACAATGAGAAGAGAAGAATCTAAAGTTTTTAGAATTTCTGGGCATTCCTGAATCTATTTTCACAACAGCTTCATAGTGAATATAAAAGTAATATTTTAAATACCAATACATTTGAAATAATTATTACCCGGAGGATTTTTTTTACTTTTGACATTGAGTAACAGTTATTAAAACGAATGCCTAGTATTCTGTTGATGGACAGTGACAAACAAAAGATAGGCGTGGCAGCTACGCGGAAGAATACTACTTAGCTGTTTACAATAAATCTAAAGTCGACAGACTATAAATGCAATGAAACGATCGAATCTTGGAAGAGATCCAAAAGTGACATTGTTGTGATTTTACTTTTAACGTGTTCATATTACATGCCAATATTTGAAAATGCCGCAGGAAAACTTTTAGAGCTATAAATAGAGTGGTTGACCTTAAACTAGTTCACGTCTCCGAGAAGAGGAAAACTCTAGGTTTATTGTAACTTAGCAACGCGTAGCTGCTCCCACGCGAGTGCTTGAAATTTGGCGAATTCCGAAATCGGTATAATAAAGGACCAGCCTTGCAACAAAAAATATAAATACGGAGCCTGGAGAGTTTGTCAACCCCAAATCATACTATCTAATAACTTTTTTCGACATTGGGATCGTTTACGTTGTACGAGTAAATGTTTTTGCCAGAGCACTTGAGGCCTATGCGCGGAATAAAAGATTGTATTTAAAGTTTTCTTATATACCACATCGCCTGCTCAGCTCATATCATATATTATCTAACCTCGGGCAAACCATGCAGTCTGTCAAAAGTTCAAAACTGACTCCTCAATATCCGAACAACAATGCGGAAATTGCGGAACGGGTGAGCGCTCTTTACTTACTGGTGGGGTATGTTACTTTAGTGTTTAACTCCTCTGCCTAAGGCAAGTGATTGGAATTGGAAACACTCATACACGACACTTCCGACACTTCATTTTGTATAGAGAACACGTGAAAGATCACGTGACGCTTTTTATACAAAATGACGTGTCGGAAGTGTCGTGTAGGACACGGAACGCTACAGCGTGAACCATCCTTAAAATGTTGAATATTTATTACCCAAATATAAGGCAAATGTATCTATTAGCTATCCTTGAGAGAACTAAATGAACTTCCTCGAAATCCTAGACGACTTAAACCAGGTATCAGGTAAAAAATATAAACATGTGATTCCTCAAACAAGTCATTCTATATGATATAGGAATGCTTAAGGTTTTATTGGATCGTTTTTGCGCGCACGACCTTGCCGGCTGCGTGCAATCCGAACTCGCGCGACGAGTTCCAGCGCTTGCGCAGCCACAGTAAACAAACCCACGTTGGAAAGTTAAACCTGAACCACAGATGATTTTACCGCCTTGGTATTATATTATTGCAAGTATTCTTGATGTCTTTTAATATAAAAATGTTAGTCACCAGCTAGGCACAGACATACTACCACGCGGAACAAAGATTGGGCGGGCTATAGTCCCCAAGTTGGTTCAAAGCGGGTTTGGGACTTCAGTTGACTTCACATAACGGGCTGTTGGAGGTTTCCTCGCAACATTTCCCTTCACCGAAAAGCGACTTCTCTGTAGAGAAAATCTGAAGACATCTTTGTTGTTGAAGATAGATGACGATTGCCCTGCTTCTTAGGTCTGTCTCTCAATGTTTTGGTCGTATAAGAGTAGGTTTTATAATTATGGGAGAAAATATTTGTTTAGTTGCGTAGTATCTGTTACTGTATGTAATTTTTAATTTAATTGGAAACAGATACCCCCAACTGCACAAAAACATCACGTATTTGATTACTTTTACATTTGATAACCATGTCACGACTAGTTTGAGCCACGAGCTTCACGCCTACAATAGGGTTATTGCCCGCACATCCCAAGATTTCCACATCAATAAATATTTTCCTCGTATATTTATGATTTATGACTAGAATATATTTGTAGAACATAAGCTGGCAGCAGGTGTAACAATACCTATTCGTTTCAAGAATCTTTTCAATATAAATAACGATCAATTCTTTACAATAGATGGGGCCTGCCTTCTTGTAAATTTCTATCTAGCAGTACCGTTTTACACCTATGCCTTTAAATATACATTTTCATTTATAATCAAATGTTTATGACCGTGACTATACCAGTTGATGTATGTAACTCTTGAATATGGCTTCAAATAAAACATGAATCAGTGTAAATACACTTCGTTGCATCATCCTCAAAGTGCTAAACAAATGAATGCGTGTCTAAGCAATCAAGGCATCAGTCTAGAAACTGGATTTGATCCGTACTGCAGTAACAACATACTGTGGCGAGCGAAACCAGACGTGACCCACTTTCTTGGGCAAGTTGGTTAAGGGAAATGCATTCGCGACAGCGGACAGACATTCGATTCTTGTTTTAATCCGAGCGCTGAGCGGTGATTTATTGAGCGTGCATTTCGCTATATCGGTCTAGGTATTGACAGTCCAGAGACGGATGTAAAACATGACGACTAGGGATCTCGGATGACATGATTAGGGTTTATCAGATACAGGGTGTAACAAAAACACTGGTGATCCGTTTAAGGGCTTAATTTTTTTTGTATGTGGCACGTGGACCCAGCAGCCGGCCAACCCTCCATGTCCATACAAAACCAAATTTTTTTTCCCGCAAAAAAATATTTTGCTCGGTTTTTCATAATAAGAATATCGATACCAAATATGCTCTTAAAAGGATCACCAGCAATTTTT
Organism: Pammene aurita; assembly: GCA_947086415.1. Lineage (NCBI taxonomy): Eukaryota > Metazoa > Arthropoda > Insecta > Lepidoptera > Tortricidae > Pammene > Pammene aurita. The sequence continues at coordinate 12,249,363 of OX352296.1, forward strand.
TTACACCTTGTACAAATTTCAAAAGTTCTACGAATATGATGGTCGCACTTGTCTTCATGCCAGCGTGGTAAAAACAGTGTCTTTCAGACCCTTCAATCTCTTGAAGACGCATTATTCAAGTTATTTTAGTCTGCATTTTTTCTTAATTTTAATTTAGTTCACCGCATGACATAAAGGTTTGAAAAATACGAGTATTATACATATACTACACATTATGCAGATGAATTTTTTTACGTATTAGGCCCGATACAGACGGACTGCAACCAAACTACAACTTGTATAGAAGGGTTTACACTCAGATATGCAAACCTGGAGACGCATGCAGAAAAGTCCTTAGAACGCTTTTCACAAATTGTTGCAATTTTAATTGGACATTTTCCAATTTTTGTATAAAATCTCTAAAAACCATAGATGGAGACAACTCGAGGACAATCTACGGTCAGTTTGCAACAACAGCTTGTTAAAGCTGTGATAGACGCTGGTCTATCATATCTAACTTCAGGCTGTACCTTCACGAAATGCTGCGAAAACAATAAAGTCGAGAGGAATTTCAAAAGCCGTCAAGTCAATTTAAACGAAAACCAGCCATGCAAAATTCTTATTGATATCCATTACCCACTCTCAGGCTCTAGCCAGTCTCAACAATAGGGTTGAGCTCCGTTAGCCCACTGAAACTCTTGTGCAGAAAGTTCCATAGTACTCTGCTAAGTGTATTTAAATGAGTTCATCAATTGTGGTTGTGCAACCAAATCCGTTACTTCGCTTAACATATGCGTTTTTAAATTTGTATTCTCATGTAGCCTCATGATCGGGTTAGGCACCTATACGGGAACTGGATTCATTGAATTATGTAGGTAGTTGTAGAGTGAGCAACATGAGTAATAAAGTTGGACGTAGTTTAGGGAAAAGGATCCAGTCCACAAAAATCTGCCAATAAAATGTATTCTTTATGTCAATACCGTAAGCCATTCATTTCAATGACAAATTTTTGAGGATGGATCCTTTTCACTAAACTACGTCCTTATAGTGCCTCCCAAAACATGACTATAGGTTCGTGACTGCACCGCCGCGGTCGCGCGGCCTGCGCGCGACGGGCGCGCAGCGCGATGTTTCCATACAAACCGCTAGCGTGGTCAAACAGGCTGCGCCCCGCCGGCTTCGCGCCCCGCTTCTGTCGCGTCCCGCCAGCGCAGCCCATCGCGCGCAGGCCGCGTGACCGCGACGGGCGCGCCGCGCGAATCTCGCGAATGTCAGTGTGACGTCAGACAGCGCAGCGCGCGGTTGGGTGTGGTATTTTATAATATAGGTCTGATCTGATCTATCATTTTTGTTTGTTCGATTTAAATTTACGATCTATAAGACGGATTATAACAGTTTTTTTTAAATTATAAATCATAGTACTTAAATAATAAATACAAACCTCAAACAAATCGCTTTATAAGACTGATTGTAAGTGAGTTTACTTAATTATAAATTATAGCGTTAAGGAAATAATAAATACAAACCTAAAATTAAACAAATCGCTATATACTTCAGACTGATTGTAAGTTAGATTACTTAATTATATTATAAATCATAGTGTTAAGGAAATAATCAAATAATAAGTACGAACATCAAACAAATCGCTAGTCTTTCCTTTGAGCTAATAGCCCGTCTCCAGTTTGTGTTGCGTTTTGTTATAACTGGCTCTAATAATGTATGTAATTCTTCGAAGGTTGTTTTTGACATACGGAACTATTTAAAAAACTTTTCTTCGTCAGATAACAACTCACAGCACAGCCTATTATATTCGCCGTATTCCAGTCTTTTCTAGCTTATAGGATGAATCCACTGTCTTTTACGCTTCCTAGAAGCGGCTGCCAATAATAACAGCACATCCTCTACGTCAGAATCTTCAGATTAATTTAAAATTCTTGACAACCTTGATAGCGACATTCTCGTAACGATGCTTCGAAACGAATGACCAAACCAAACCACAACGAGCGAGCGGGTGTGCGCGATGCGGGCGCGTTGCTAGCGGGTTGATGGCGCGAGGCCAGCGCGATGCGCGCTTGCTCTGTGTGACCGGGCATCCCGCCGGCATCACGCCCTCATCAAGCCCCGCTACCGTCCCGCTGGCAGTCTGTTCGAGCCTTAAATTAGCGCTCAAAGCGGTAACATCCAGTGACAGACAGTGAGAAGCATCGCATAGCTATTCCATATTCCATAAATTAACTATGAGCTTTAAATTCCCTTCCCAATATCGGTAGTAAATTACAGTCTACGAGCCCTATTATTGCGATATTTGGGTCATTCTAGTTCAGTAGTCTGTGCAGCCTCTCCGCTACTGTTATTGACTATTGAGTGGTAAATCACGAACTACAGTAATGGCCTGTTCAATAGTAACATTAGTAACATAAGGTAAATTTATGTCTTGTTTAATTTGGTTGAAAATCGGCGGTAAACGGCTAGATTATTAATGGTCCATTCTACATTACTAAAGGTTATAGGATAAGAAAACTTGGTACAAAAACTGATGGAAGTGAGTGTTACATTCGCCGATAAACTAAATGTTTGGCGAAACTGATAGATTTTTAAATTGTACCATACTTGACATTTTTGGAACTACTATATTATATCCCTTGCTGTGAATTTTAAAATAATAACAAGAGGCAAATTCTACTCATATGAATGTCATCATTTCATATGCTGGCCTACATACACGGTGAATCTGAGTAACCCGAAAGATTTTAACCATAAATTCCTGAGGTCATAAGGAGTAATAAATGTTATATGAATTTAGGTCAATTTCGCCAAAAAAAAATTATTTTTCTTTTTTTTTTTCGATTTTTTTAAAATACTTTTGAACATAAAAAACATAAATTTTATTGTTAAAACTGTCGATTAAAATAAATTAGTACATTTTTTTTCGTAAAAAATAGTTTACGTAAAGTAATCCTTGGCACTTTCATATCTGTCAATAAGAATGTCTAGACTAGACCTCATAAAGGGTGAAATCGCCATCAAAAAAGCGTTTTGCACTGAGTCACAATAAAAAATGTTTTTTTTATTTAGTTGGTAGTAACTCTGAAACTAGGCCAATCCCAGAAAAGTTTATACGACATTTTAGTCTCCAATTATGATCAGGAAAATTTCTGACCATAATTGACCATAAATATAGTTGATTTTAACCATAAATATGGTTAAAATCTTTCTACTCAGATTCACCGTGTATAAAGGATGCCTATCCTAAAAGCCAATTTTTTATCACGACCACGGTTTAACAACTGCAATGTCATGAGCGTTTAAACAACGAAGTCTAATACTGCCCCTTCATTATTGTACACGAAATAAATGTAGCTCTACTGTTTCGTATTCCCGACTCTCGTTCCGACTAAAAATAGGGGATAGAGGAAGCAATATGAATAGATAGGACTGGAATAGTTGAACTGTTCGATGCATACTTAACTCGCTTGGCATTCAGTTTGGCTTATATTTGGAGCGGAACGCGTCTCGCGTTCTATTCTAATGATCGTGTTACTAGGGCCAGAAAAGGTATGTACGAGTATACACTGCACACCAGCTCGCTTTTATCTTGAACTCTATTTTTTATACCACGACGGTGACAAACAAGCTTACGGCCCGCCTGATGGTAGAGGAGTCACATGCGCGTTGCCGACCGTTTACTGGCAGGATTCACTGTGTTGTCGGCTAAAGGAACAAGAAGGTCCCTCATCGTCAACACATTGGGTCCTCATTGAACTCTTTGGCAACCTTACTCACCAGCAGGAACACTACACTATGAGTAGGGTCTAGTGCTATTTGGCTGTGGTTTTCTGTGGTGGTGGTCTCACTTCGAAAACCTCAAATGCATGTCACTTTGATTGTCATGTCGACACTTGCAACTTCGTGTTCGATTCTCTTCTTCTTTCTCGTTCCTTCACTGCTGAGGATCGCGACCACATGTAGCTTGTTTCCATAAAGTGCGGTCATAGGATAGGCCATGTGGACTGTACGGTTCAAGCTGCCGCCAGCAGACCTTTTTGCAGCGTTCGACCATCTCATCCGTGCCCCACCGCGAGCACGTTTGCCATTCATACGGCCTAGAATGATGTGTTTCTCAACCACATGTGTTCTAGACCGCATAATATGGCCGAAGAACCTAAGGGCACGTTCATGGCATATTTTGGAAAGCCGTGTGGCAATATTGAGCTCTCTTAAGATGGACACGTTTGATTAAGCGTATAAGCTATCCATAAAACAAGTCAAATTTGCCTTCAGTGTAGTCCAGCATCGGTAAAATGCCTCTCCCAGGCAAAAATGATCCTTTGATTATCAATTAGTAGTATGAAGGAGCATTAATGCATAATAAAATAATTATTAAAAATAGATATTATTATTTATTGACAACCAATAAAGTATTTTTTGCCTGAGAAACATAACATTATGTTTGTTATATTAGGTCATACTCGTACATACCATTTCCTGAATTGTGTATTGCCTTTATGGCCTTCTTTAACTTGGCTAGGCCATCTCGGTCGAAGTCCAAGGTCTGGAACAAAAAAAAATGAGTTACATAGAGTTACGCATGATTAATATTATGTAACCACATTTATGTTGCTACAATAATATGCCCTGGGCCCTAGATGGGCCCATGTACATTTTAATATGTATTTTGGTTGCAAATAAAGATGTCTCTCTCTCTCTCTCTCTCTCCTAAACAAATACAACGAGCCAGTGGCCTTTTAATAAAGGGATAATTATTACTGCATCGCATTGATTCGTACGTGCTTGAAAGATGTTTTTAAACTATTTTTCTAACCCTTTTTGTTCCTATGGTAATTAATGGGCAGCATTTCATTAAGTGTCCGCGTTCGTGACCAAAAATAAACTTCCTCTCGTTACCAACCCCATTTTAGGGTGTTAAAACATTTTGGGGTGTCAAAAGGGTTGGCAGAGATTCGAGACCGCGTCAATTGCAAATGCACAACTTCCTCTGATAAAAACTTGCAAATTACTTAAAATTCAAAAATGAAAACAACATAGTCAAAATGAAGTAGGTACGTTTAAGTCCAGTTCGTTCACTTGAAATTTTATTTGTACCTATACTACCGCGATGGTTTTTCAGGCGTATAGGCTGCCGACTTAATTTATTAGGAATTTTACACAAATCGGCCACGATAAGCATAAATGCATGTCCGTCATTGACAAAACACATGGGAGCTCTGGTAATATGTTACCTTCAACTCGGAACTTAGTATACAAAGATGATATTCTGTGGTGCCTGTCGCCAACCCATATCAATTAAACACATTCTATAAACTGCAAAAAAGTTTTGTGATTGTTTTCGCTTCACAGTTATACAATGGCCACGCGTCTGTAGCGGGCTCAGCTGTAGCCGAACCAAACATCTGTCGCCCCAACTGGCGATTTATCAAAGCCCCCTCCAAACGGAGCAACCGAACGACTAAACTGTACCATGCTTAAGGCAAAGGGTCATTTACTGTTTTAGTTTCATAATGACTTACGGCTTTTTAACACAGGCTATATAGTGTACTAACGTGTTAAAACAAATGACGTATGTGCATAGCAACAACAAACTAGCATTGGTTGTTTTTAGTTCAGGGAAGTGGTGTAATAAAAATGCAAGCTGTTGTGGTGCAAGATTCGATGGCTTTTTAACTGGAGAACGCTCGACTGGATTGTTTAATTGAACACTTGATCTCAATTAGAAATTAAACCTGCCTTCGAAGTTGATCGCTGCAGCTTATTATTAACTCTTATATGTACATATATATGCACTTAAATAATAAAGCGTTCTCCAGATAAAGTAAAAAGACATCACCAATTGATATTCGCGAAATAGAAGAAATAACTTTAATCGTGTTATGACGGTCAATTAAGTCGATTGCAAACATGAAAAAAACTTTACTATCTACTATATAAATACTGAAGTACTAAGTGTAGAGGACCGCCTGTAGCAGCGTAGGTAAGTACTTCAATTCAGATAGCTAAAGTAAACTCACTAATTTATAGATTAGGTGCAATTGCCTTATCTTTTTAACCGTCCCGGTCCGGTTTATCTTACTAAACCTTAACTACTTATGACCATTACCTGAGTAAATTAATAAATCTCTTTGAGCAGAGCACTGGCTTAACAAGATGGGCCGTCCTAATCCACAAAACAAAAACAAAGCCAGTGGTAAGTAGGTCAGCCGGCTTGTAAATTTATTACTTGATATATTACCGGAACTTACGTAGTTACTAACGTTTATGCACAAGATAATGATAATCAGCAGATTCGCTTTCTCGGTTGCATTCACCGACGCATGACGTTGACGGAGCCACTTGCGAAAGGAGTCGACACAATTGCTAACAAGATTTATTTACATTACTTGTTACGTATGTACACTATACCTATACACGTCGAATTGTATTAATAGGTTGTACTTTAAGTTAAATTATATTATAACTATAGTTGTAAGTTATCTTTCCGGCGTGTTGTGGTGATGTGGGGTTTTCTTCACCCTGGACAAAAAACGTCTTCTAGTGCATACAGATTTAGTGCTATATTTTCTTCTAAAATAGTATGGAAGCTTGCAACTAACAGATTAAATATATCCGTATTTAAAATCTATTGTGGTTTTTATATTTACTAAAGTTCTACTTCTTTTGTTTACTTACGCGATGCGTAACATTTGCCTGTCATCAATATTCTCTAAAGCAACACAATTACGAATATGAACAACACCACATGTTGCTTTCCGAAACAGTGAACGCCGCACCGATTCAGTTCAAAGGGCCGAGTGGATGTTTGGAAGTAGAACGGAATTGAGGTTATTTTTATATTGCTTTGGCATAAAACTATCTGTTCGCAACAAACTCGAAATATTTATTTTGATGCAAGTTTTTAGTAACTAATAAGTAACCCGTTGTGGTTCTTTAGAGGGTTTCAGTTCTAATTTCTTTGGGTTTGTTTTTATTTTTTTGGGATACCGTTGGATGAGGGCGGCGCACGATCGGCTCGTGTCGTGAAGTGGACGTGTTTTGGCCGAAATGACGATGTTTTTGAATAGCCGTGTAACGGTCCACCAGACGAGATGTGACATAAAAGCAAACTGTAGTAGCACAGAAAACACAAACAAATAACTGTAGACCTGTACACCAAAACAAGAAGTCAACAAGTCAAAGAAGGGACTTGCGAAGATCGTGCCCAGTCCAAACACAAATATTGACGGCGAAAGTTGTTGACCTTGTAACCTGATGTGGCATCGACGATTCAAAACTACTTTCGACACTTTTAAGCCTGTTCTTGCTGTAAGTTTATAAATGGCACGATAATACTGCTATAAAATTTATCTACACTCATATTGTAAGTTCTCTAAAACGTGTTCGAAAACGGTAGGCAATGGCTAGCATTACCACGACCGATTTTACTATGATAAGCTTTTTATCCGTAGCAGCAACGTAATTTTAACTTTTCATGCTCAATTATTGATGTGCTATGAGTTTTGATAACAATGTACACCTGCACCCTCCCGACGTCGACGCCGACAGCCCGACACGCGCCCGCGCGACCGCCGGCACACGAGAGTTGGCCATGGTGGCGGTGCAATGGCGGCCATTCTATGGTTTCCAAATAAGGCATTTAGAATAAATAATATGAGTGTAGATAAAGCAGTGTATGCAACTGTACGTAATTAGGCCTTAAAACACTCGTGTGATCTTATTATGAAATTCGCCTGCGGCTCATTTCACAAAACCACAGTCATGTTTTAAGGACCCTTATTACGTAACAGTTACATAAACTACTATAGTCATCACTATATATAGGCATTGCAATACACCACCATTTATTTACCAATATTGTAATAAATTTCTACCGACTTCAAGATTTCGAAGGAGGTTCTCAATTCGTCGAGATTTGGGATCTTTCTTGCTATTTTTTTTTATTGTATGTTCACCGATTATTCAAAGACGGCTGGACCGATTTGTTTAAAAGAGTATACTTTACAGTTGGTCCCATTGTAACCAGGTCAGGATCTGATGATGGATCCTGGAGATATCGAGGGAACTCTTCAAATATTATAGGCACACCTATAGTGATTTAAATATCTATTACAGTAGCTCGGGCATTTCCTTTTGGAAAGGTGGTTCTTTTTTGTTCAGAATTATATAAATAGCAAATTCAATGAGCAGTTCGTAAAGTAGGTAGTCTCCAATCTATTTGTTATAACAGGTTGTTTGTTTTAAATTTTGTATGAATTAAAATAACGGGTCACAGGTTTGCAAAGTGGTATTTAAGGTAAGTTGATCACGTAGATCGGATATGTACGCACATTCAATTCAAAGAGAGAGTTGCTGAGAAAACGTAAGTAGGTCCTCTTCAACTTGTTTAGGGACTTTCGTTTTGTTCAACGTCATTCAAGTTTAAGTATGTATTTGGTATCCTACCAAGTGAATCAATTAGTTTGTTATTCGTTACATTAAATAGTAGGTATTTTATAACGGATTCATATTGCCGTGTAAATTTCTAACTTTCAGAAAACAAAAGCAATTAGTTTTTAAAATATCTACATTATCTTCTGCTTTCTATTTATCTGGGCACTGAAGGGGCACTGGCGGACTTGCTCACTTTTTCCTTTGTTTGAGATGACATCTATTTAAGTTTAAGTATATTACATTTTTGTTACAATATACAAAGATCATTGTGTATATTTTTTTGTTTTATATTTATTTAAATGTACACAATGCTTAAGATTCATTAATTACATAACAAACACGCATTTAGCTCCTCAACAGTCCTCACTGATACTATAGATTAGTTTACCCATTCTTCTTAAATACTAATGTATATTACATAAAATGTTTCTATGGTACATGTATAATATGGTACTGATATTGTTATACTTACTATGTAGCAAAACATTATATGAAAATGACAGCGTAAATGTATACGAAAATGTATATGAGTGTAGTGATATCTCGGCTTTAAAATAAAAATTTAACTTTTATTTTTACATAACTTATTTTAAATTTAACCTCCTTTCTTTAATGATACACAAAAAAAGAAACAATTTAGTCTTACTTTTTATTTCAATATTTATTTATATTTCTTATTTTGTAATGCATTTCTCAGTCCTCTGATTTCTTTATTACAAAAGTAAAGGACCACTGTAAGATAAATATAACAAAAAAAATGGATAACTGTGACATCATAACATGTCTACTAGACATTGTTCTATTAGGTCTAGCTCACCCGAGACATCCGAGTCGGCAGCGGTCCCTAGTCCCTAGCACTCCTAGTGATTGGAAAGAAGAGACCTAGTTCTCCTAAAAAAGGCGCGCGTAGTGACTAAATACACGTCAGATAAACCGTGAACAAATACAGTTCATAACCAATTAATCTACTCTTCTGTATATCTACTTAAGTAAGTAGAACAATGCTAAAGCCTGCTATTAAATATAAGGTTGCATAATAGCTTTATGCACGCCGAAACTGCACCGTGCATACTCCTTCGTGATAAAGCTGCCTGCACTTGAGCACGTCAGCTCAAGTAACATCGCAGCTAAGTACTTTAACTTTGATTTAATAATGCCTTTGAGTGATCTTGTGGCTAGTTAAAATCTCAAACACGTGAGCACGAATCTTAAAAAGATCTCTCGATAAACACAATAGATATTACAAGTTTGCAGCATCCTGGAGGCCTACTGCAAATTTCGAAAATAAAACACGGTTCACAGTTATGTTTAGGCCATCTAATAACTATTAATAGATTCCATGTTGACATCTCGAAGGTAATATTAAAGGACTCTTCTGGGACTAAACAAAAACCTCAATAAAAGGTTTTTTAAGGGTACAAAAATGGTCATTTAGATTTAAGAAGGTTCTATGTATACAGAGCAGCAAAACAGAGTAGCAAATAATTAAAATATCTGTTTTTATTATTATTTCTGCAGTTTAGCTGCGTTTTCACCAGAGACGAGGATGCGTTGCGAGGAATGTGTGTTCGAAGTTGAATTCTAGAGCTACACTCTGCGAGAATAGGCAAATGAATTGATTCTATTAGTGAAAACGCAGCCCAAGTGTCTACGCTAGGCGAAATGTGTGCTTGATAATGCTGAAAAAATTCACAGTTTGTTATCGAGTTGTATTATTTGCAAGCCATTTATATATAAAGTAAAACCAAATGAGTCATTTGGGAAGACAGTCATGAGACATAGGAATCCGCGGGGCAAAACTGATTGACAAGTAGGGAGTTCCTATATCGATAAACTCAACTATCGATGCTAGTTCTATATACTAGTGATCACTCAAGGGTTTGCTTGTAAAAATAGGTTTTTATTAATATTAAAAAATAACAACTCAATCAATACTCTTCTTCGTTTTTAAAAACAATTTTATAATTTTACTCGTCCCAATTTTTTCTTCGTGAATGTCCCATTTACTATTGTTAAAGTAAACGACCAAAATTTGCTCCATATTTTCGGGCGTTATGCGTCTCCGTCTTGGCAGATAAATCCATTTCAGGTGGCTAAATGACTTCTCAATTTCTGTGGAGGTTATAGGGGCATAACAAAATTTCATAAAGTGATCTATTGTACTTCGCCTATTGTTCGGTTGTAAAATGACTTCTTCACCTTTTTGTAGCATATTATTTTTTTCCATAGTGTCGTACCCGAAGTTTTTGTTAAAAACATTTTTAAATTTAGTGTAAATAATTTTTCCCGTTTCGTTCAAATATATTTTAGATAATGTAGACTGTACTTTTTTACTATTCGTACACCAAAGTCTAGCGACAGATATGGCGATTGTAATTTTTTTATAGACTCTTGAATAATATTTAGATTTTCGGCTGTAAACTTAAGTTCACCATAGATATTTGATTTATTAAATGCAGCTTTTGCTTTTTTAACCGCTATGCCATCTGATACAGAAAATGTATTCATAACTCGTCTTATATCATCAAAATATATAGCATAATAGTTTGCTGCTTGCAACCATGTGCCCCATCTTATAATTGTTGGCGGACACTTCAAAAATATTTTTTTGACCGATGATATCAAGGTATTAACACTTGGAAACAGAGATCTTACTTTCTCAGCCACCCTATTTAATCCATGAGCTGCACATGTTACGTGGGATAATATTAACTATTTTGTAGAGCAACAGGTATTACGCCCTACCTTTATATAACCTAGCGATTATTTAAATTATGCTATGTTGAACAATAGAACAAAAAACACATCATGTTGGGGGCTCACTAGTATATAGAACGAGCACCGATAATTTAAATAATAAATGGGACATTCACGAAGACAAAAATTGGGACGAGTAAAATTATAAAATTGTTTCTAAAAACGAAGAAGAGTATTGATTGAGTTGTTATTTTTTAATATTAATTAAAACCTATTTTTACAAGCAAACCCTTGAGTGATCACTAGTATATAAAACTAGCATCGATAGTTGAGTTTATCGATATAGGAACTCCCTACTTGTCAATCAGTTTTGCCCCGCGGATTCCTATGTCTGCAAATGACATACGCAATCACGATGCGAGTTGAAAACATACGTAATTATGATTCAAAGGGGAGTAAATAAAGTTTGAAATGGGACTAAGTGACACGGTATACATTATACATATCATGGTCATCGTACTAATGTGACTGTAGTAAAGAAAAGTGTTCACAGAGGTTCATTATAAAACACTAGCTTTTGCCCGCGGCTTCGCTCGCGTTAAATTCGGGGTAACAAACCATACAAACTTCCACCCCCCATTTTAAGGAAGTGGGGGGTTAGAAAGAGACAAAAAGTAACCTATGTCACTCTCCATCCCTTCAACTATCTCCACTTAAAAAATCACGTCAATTCGTCGCCCCGTTTTGCCGTGAAAGACGGACAAACAAACTAACACACACATACACTTTCCCATTTATAATATTAGTATGGATAAATAAACCATACGTACTCGTAGCAGAGAGGTTGAAAACAATTCGAAACGGACATTTTAGAAAACTACCGGCGGACATCAAAGGCTCGCAAAACAATAAATACATATTGTTGTCTTAAAAATGTCCGCGCGTAAAATCTTAAGACAATACAATTGGAAGTTTGAAGCACATCTAATTAGAGACGAGACTCGACGCGTTCAAAAACGCTTTGTTAACTGATTTGAAAAGGAATCGAATTATGCGTTTGCTTTTATAACTACCCGAGGCACGAAGTTTTTAGGGAGTTTTAACGAGAAGTTTATAAATTCGTTTAGAGTAGAGCCCAAGTCAAAGGATGACTCAGTTTAATGTGGCCGAAAGCAGGGATCGAAACTATCGAAAGCCTTTAATAATAATTATTTATCATTGATAGTTATCTTGATAAATCTTGAAGCAAATCAAATTATTTTGTTCAATATTTTTTGATTTGCAATTTTTAAGTAGTTACACTACTATATATAAACTGAAAATAGATGTCATATACTTCAGAAAAAGTGACCAAACCCTCCGGCGTGTCGAAGGTGTCGCGTTAGACCTACGTTCGTACGTTCGAGTACGTTACGTACGCTCTGAATCGTACGAATGAATGCTTTTGACGCAATTTGTCACAGAAAATTTGTAGTAACATGGTTTTTTTTATATCAAAAAAGTGATGGTAGGTAGGTAGACTGTACACCCAGATTCAAAATTAGATGGACACATTATTCATAAATTGTCCATGCAATTTTGAATCTCACTCAACAACCACGCTCACAACAACCTCACAAGGTGTCCAAAACGTTTTACCTTACAAATTATATACCCATTCATTGACAGGTTGAGGGACAAATTTAGGCTTGCCTTTTTAGGAGCTTTAAATGCATAGAATATCTGATTCGGAATTAGTCTTCTAATGCACATATAATGTTCTACACGAACCAACGGAGCGAACGGAGGCGACGTTCTTGGGCTAGTATTTAAGTAAAATATTACTTGTTCAAACCTTAAACACGTATAATTATGTTAAATACGACATTACAAGTGCTCACCTCACGAAAGTGAGGAACAATGACTAATGGCGGATACCGGGTTCTTTCATTTATCAGCTGCACCAGGTGTTACTCGCTATGGGCAGGTTATTCTTGTTTACCGAACACATAATATTGCCTCGACCAACCAGTGTCAGTCGGAACTTAAGATCCGTAACAAATAAAGTAGTATTCATAATATAGTAAAGACATTCGTGGGTGTTTATTAAAAGATCAGTGATACCAGATTGCGCGATATTTTTGAAACTTAAGTTTTTCAGTTTTAATCAGAGGTCTTACTTACACTGGTTAGACTTGGGCGACGTGTTTGTGGTAGTTATCTAATAGATTGCACCACCGTAAATGGACAGATGTGCATTCCTCTTTCAATAATTCTATCAAGAACGAGTCGACCCCGAGGAAGATTCCGTATCATAATTTTTGTTTAAAGTTTTTCAAATTCAATTAAATAAAACTCATTAAGTAATGTTTTAAAGGTTTTATGTAATCTTATGCTGTACATACATCATTTTCTCACTGATCATCAATGATCGGACACAGGTAGCAATTTTAGGACGAAAGTGTAACATGGATGCGACGTAATTTGCATTTCTTGTATAATACATACATTAAATATAAATGCATTTTTATTATAGAGGTATTTATTTACTTGAATAATAAGTTGTTATGACCACTGATAACACAAAGTTTTACAGAAACACAAAATAAAAATAACGTCAGTATAACACGTTAATGCTAGAGGATTACCTATACCATATCTCGAATATTTCAACTAGCAACCTGCTACTGCAATGGATAATGTATAAAAAAACCTAATTCCTAAGCCCAGGCCCAGAGCATTTTGAAAGCAGATCGAGAGACAGACATGTAAACAAAGACACGCAAATATTTTTATTAGGAACTCGTTTCAATAGTTTTTTTTTAATAGATAGGTAATCGCTTTTGATGTTAAATGCAAGCAACCTTCTCCAGTTTTCATCCTAGGGTTGGCAATCTACTGTTCTGGGTATGGGACTCTTAATAACTTATGCATCTTTTTTGTCAGGTTTGGACCCAGCGCATTCACATGTGGTGACTCACCGTGTTTTTGACCTACAGCGCGCATGGGTCACAGTTTGGAGGAAAGTGAGCTGACAAGGATGTGTTATTGTATAAGTTGAGATACCGGTATTCTACCGAAACGTTAATTTTTAAGTAGTCTTATCTTTGACAAAATGAAAATGCGTTAAGGATTTCAACCTGGTTTATGCCTCTTATTTAATTTGAGGTGAGCCCTCTTACGACGCAAGTAGGTACGAGTCATTATTGTCTAATCTTTGTTAATCTTATTGCAGCCTATTAAAACTTAATACTGCATTCATCCACGTACACTTTAATCTCTGTATAGTTTTTATCGCGCACCGAGCTCTGGCCCGACAGAGATAAAGTATCAATTTGCAAAGTTAGCCGTTTAGTAGTTGGCACGAAGCCAAATCTTTAAGTGTTAACTTAGTTATACGATCGTCACTTAATTCCAATTGGTCGTCTGCAGTGATTATTATGGCCTTTTGACCTAGCTGCTGGCATTAAAGTGATACATACTTACATTTCCTCCTTATTGACTTGTTCTTTTTGTTCAAAATAAACCAATTGAAATCAAATTTTATCAATCAGATTATTTCTAGTCTTTCTTGATCTAAAGTTTAAATATTAAAATATAAGATCTAGAGAACTTAAAATTTAGTTTAGACCCAATAGGGTCTAAACTAAATTTAGGAAATAGGAAATTTAAATAGGAAATATCCTATACAAGTGTTAAAAGAAGAATGTACCTGTACCTACATGGAACTATTAAGATTAAAAAAATGTGTAAAACGTTCGGGTCTGAGCAACACGGGGTAAGATTTCTTCGTAGGAAAGCCCTAATTACAGAATGGTTAATTTTTATCAACCTCGCTTTTACCCTTTTCTGTCTAATTGAGTAGGCGGGGAACACGCGTAACGTTTG